>CM044433.1:41080531-41119945 GCA_024363595.1 Xenopus borealis | reverse complement strand
TTGCCATGTGTTACTGCCCCTGGGCAAACTTAGTGCCTTATATTACATATAGGCGTATGTATTTTCTACCCACCAGATTCCTATGTCCTACCTAATTCCATGGACAATGCATTTCCAGTAACTGTATATATGTTATATTCTATATTTGTGATTTCCAAGGACTATTTCTCCAGTTCCTTTCATTTTTATATTCATATTGCTGCACTAAGGATGTGTTTTGTGCAATAGATGTTGCCTAGCAACTTCTTCAGACCAGGCAATGAAAGCATCTTTGTATAAAAGCGACTCTAAATTATATATGCACTTTACATTTCCTGTTTTTCTAATGTATCCCAGTTGGGGGTCACATCTTATGTCAGTGATTCCCATTTCTGTTGCCCATTGATAGAATTGTCGAGAGCATCATTGAGATGCCTAGAAATCTAGCCATCTTACATTCTGCATGAAAATAAAGTTATTACAAAATAATATGCAGGTAAAAAAGTGGTTGGTTTGAAGTAGTTGCCTAGATAACTATGAAAAATCCTTTAAACATAAATCGTATGACTGCAAGCTTGAAACAGTAAGAGCTTGTATGAGAAGCTTTGCATTAATAATAGAAAGACAGTAATGTAACAAAAATACAGTTCAAACCTTGGAAGTCAGTGTATGAGACTGTTACATGTGTAAGGCTATGATAAAATGTAACAACCTGGGGCTCCTTATATCTATAGCTTACTAAATATTGCCCAGTATAAAATTCTATGTTGCATGCACCCTCACTGTATTGGAGGCAGGGTGCTGGTAAACTGCAGTCTTGTAGTATTTCACATTGGCTGCCATTATTTTTTATAACTTAATGAGAATAGTTTCACTGAGAACAACCCACAAAGGAGATCACAGAAAATTATAGACTGTAAATATTATAAGTTATCATATACTGTACTTATGATGCAGCGATGTGGGAAAATCATTCACCGCTATAAAACATTTAGAGAGGAAGAAATCAATACATTCTTCCAATCTCTTTTAGAGGAAATCAGGTAGACCATCTAGTTCCTAAGGCCAACTGTCTTGTACCTTCTCTGGGCAACATAGTCCTTCTAACACTTCTCGGTGGATCCCAAACTGCTCAAATAAATAGCCCCAAGCTTTACTGTCTCTATTAGAGAGACCTATAATAAGAGATAACTTACTAAATCCTGCATCGGTATGGGGTTGCACTCTCAATCCCCTCTCAGCAGGGAATCCTTGGAAAAAGCCTTTAGAACCACATGGCTTTCCAATATATATATATGTACACACTATAGAGGTCAAGATTTGACCCATAAAAAATATAATGTATGGGGCCCTTTAGTGGCCAATCTTTAGGGGACTGCAATAGAAAAGGGGAACTAGTTACCAGTCCCCAACGCATGTATTTGCTGTATCTCCATATGGCACATTCATTCTTAGTGGGTCAGGGTCTTAAGGTGTTATTGCTTCCTTGATAGAGTTCTTATAATGCGCACCAAAAATACAGGAATATTTCTGGGAGAAAATTGGCAATAGTATGCACAAAGTGGCAAGAAGCTTCTCCTGAAAAAGAATGAGATGTGCCTGTTGTATGGGGCATATTGACTTATTGCACATTGTGTGCAGTCACTATCTTTTTAATGAAAAAACTTTTGCACACTATGCCAATGTGGAATTTTTTTAAGGGTGCCCCACTCTGTACCACTTATGGCACAGTCCCAAATAACCTACCACAAATAGGTGCTGACTTGGCAAGGTAGATGGGACCTGAAAGTTAAAATTTTTTACTTTAATTTGTTGGAAAATTATTTTATGGGGTGTTATGGGATTATTATGGAAATTAGAGAGTGGCATGAATCAGTCATATGCTACAATGAATATGAGTTACAGTGAAACATCAATTTCACATCCCCTGATTTTACGGTTTCCCACATTTTTCATTGTTATTTTGTGGTCCCACCGATCTATAATGCCTTTAAATGGGTGTTTTTGCCCCAGATTTTACATAAAATTTCCCAGATTTTACACCAAAATGTCCTGATGTTCCCAAAACATGTTTATCCTCTCTGAATGTTATTAATGACATTGAGAGGTTTAGAATACTAAACTGATGTATATTTTGCCATGGTTTTGTGTGTAAATGTTCTGTGTCTCATACAGTCCTGCACCAATCACTTATTGCTTTAGCTTGTGCATGTGACTGTCAGAGAAGTCTTGCATATGCCCCCATAGTGTAGCATTAATACTGCATTCACACAGTAAATGTTGTATATAAAAGTAAAACTGGGTCCTACGCTTATATCCTTTGTGTACTTGAAGAATAAACTTATACTGACACATTTCCCTGATCTTACCTATTCCTGGATATTATACAATTTTTTCCTGGTCCCTGAAAAACATAAAATGAGGATTCACCTGTAAACTAAAACAAATGTATAGCGCAGGGGTACATTATTGATGTTTACAAGAAAAACCCCAGCGCTACAAGGTAGCCATTCCACCGTGATTTACATTTACATCTAAAGGGCTATATTGGTTGAAATGCATTCTGTGTCCTGCCCGAAAACCATCTTTTTTTCTTTAGTCTATTTTCCTTGCAAGGTTTACCCTATAGCTAAATATACTAAATTACTTTACATACTGTAGCTGTATAATTTCCGTATATTGGCTAAATCTTCATACTATGCCACAGCAACAGATGCACAATGCAGGAGGTAGTATATAATGGTTACACAATTTACAATGCAAAATATAGTCTCAATTCCAGTGGCACATGCTGCCTTACTTACTTACTTACTTACTTACTGCCAAGTACTAGTGCATAACTGCATTTAAATCAGCAAATAATATTCACTCTGACCAGCTTCATAATGATTCATCAGCCAATGAAGTTAATCTTCAAGGATATGGCTCCAAATTTTTCTTTTACAGAAAACATTGGATCTGTCTAATATTGGTGGTTATAGAATAAGCTTTGCACTAGAGTTCTGAGATGGAACAATTTTTTGATACCCTACGCTCTTGGATCCACTATCAGAGCCGCAACTGCCATATCTATAGCCCGATCTGCAAACAGCCATCCACCATCAAACAGGAAGTACTGTTGCTCCAAACCGGAAGTGACATAACTGGAAGTGGTCAGGGACAGAAAAAAGTTTTAAAAATGTTAAAGGGGTAAAATATACATAACATAATATTAGAAATATAGATGAAAACTTCAATATGAACCGCAACCCACAGACCCACTTTATTATTATTATTACCATGTATTTATATACCGCCAACGTAGTTTGTAGCGCTGTACATATATCGTAGTGCTGTCTATACGCCCACCCCCCCAAAAATCTTACAGATTAACATAGTAGCTGCTTTTTTGCAAGTAACCCAACCCACTGCAGAAGTCAACTTTGCACCCTGTTGTATATTGAATATCTGATACAAGGGTGCAGCTTGCCCAAGTACAAAGGAGCATTGTACAACATGGTGGAAGTGTGTTACATTGATAAAAAAATTGTTTTGTACAAGTACATTCTGAATAAGGGGCTATATTTGTGTTTGTGCAATAGGCATCTATAGGAAATGTATCAGTTGAGGCATAGTGTACATAATGCATCTCACATACATAGTAATGTAATGTAATTAAACGGAAAAGTGATAGCAACTGCAGGTTATTTATTCCCTTGTACCGATATGGGATCTCGGGTATGGGATTTCCAAATTACAGACTCAATTTTGACCAAATAATTTAATTTTTTTTTAAATGATTTCATTTTTTTCTGTAATAATGAAACAGTACAGCTATGGGATCCATTATCCGGAAACCTGTTATCCAGAAAGTTCCAAATTATGGAAAGTTCGTCTCTCATAGACTCCATTATAATGAAATCATTAAAAATGTTTTAAATTATTTCCTTTTTCTCTATAATAATAAAACAGTACCTTGTACTTGATCCAAACGAAGATAAAATGAATCCTTATTGGAAGCAAAAACAGCCTATTGGGTTTATTTAATGTTTACATGATTCTCTAGTAGTCTTAAAATGTGAAGATCCAAATTACGGAAAAATCCGTTATCCGGACAGCCCTAGGTCCCGAGCAATCTGGATAATAGGCTCCATACCCTGTACTTGATTCAAACTAAGATATACTTAATCCTGATTGGAGGCAAAATAATCCTTTTTGGTTTTAGAACACACTAAGTATAGAACTCCAAATTATAGATATCTGTATATGTAAAACCTCAGGTCCCAAGCATTCTGGATAATGGGTTCCCTACCTGTATATTCCACTACTTTTAAACAAAGTACATGTTTCATAGTTCATGGTTTTTTTTAAACCAATTCTTCAGCTCCTCTTACCTGTGGGCTCGGAATATATTTAAAGCTCAACTCAAAACAACTTTCAAGATGCCTATTCTGATGTCAAATACTTTGTTTGGGGTTCCTGACTTTTGGTTTTCAAAACCACAGGTGGTAGTCAAACTGCGAGGCAGATGCATCTCATCAAAATGCTTTTATTTGGGAAATGCTGTAGTGATTTTACAGATCGCTTGTTAAATACCAATAAACATTTAAAAGTGAATATTTAAACCAATACAGCTGGTAACACTCTCCACGCTGGACGTAAGCGCTAACAGCTGCTCTTGCTGCTGCTATATCATGGACAAATATACAACATTATTATTTGTTTTTGGATATTTACATTTTCTATCCAAGTACATATGGCAGGACATTTTTAAATAAATCAGAATGACACAGTAAAATGATACAGATCAGACTGTTTCTACCACTAATTTGATTATAACAATTACATCAGTAAAAAAAAAAAATTGAATTTCAAAAGGGAAAATCTCAGGTAATTCCGTGTCTGCTCAATTCTGTTGACAAATAGGGTTGCACTTGCCACCTCAACCTTTTAATGTGGGCCATATAAATATATATGCAGATGCACTGTGCATTCTGAATTAGTTCATGTCCACTTATAATGCATGCATCTAAAATAAATTTTAATTAGCCATACAACTAGGGGCAGATTTACTAAATTCACATGAATTTGATCGAATTTAAAAAAAGATTTGAATTTTCGAATGTTTTATAGACCACTTCAACCAGTGAATTTTGAAAATTCGATTGAATCGTATGATTCGAATAATTCGAATAAAATTTAATTCGAATATTCGAATATTCGACCGTCGTAGTACTTCCCCTTTAAATTTTTATTCGACTGCCTAGTTCGCCAGATCAAAGCTACTGAATTGGGGTTCTTTATTTTTGATTGAATAAAAAATATTTGATCGATCGAGAAAATCGCTCCAATCGATCAATTCGAACGATTTATCGATCAATCTAATATTTCCTATTCAATCGTTCGACCAATCGAATTGCGGTAACATCCTTCGAATTCGAATTTACTTCCCTGCCTATTCACATGATCGAATTTCGAATTTTTTTTAGTTCGAAATTCGACCCTTAGTAAATCTGCCCCCTAATGTCAATGGGCCACTTGTTGAACTGACTGCAGGCTGCAAAGTAAAGTGCTTACAGACACATGAGAGCCTTGGAATAAATCACAAGAAAGTACAAATTACAATAAATATTTTATGATGTACTCTGTCTATATATTTATCTGCAAGGGGTAATCCAAGTATCAGTATGCAAAAATACAAAGGGCACATGCCAACTATATTGAGGTCTCAGTTTAACAGCACCCTTGAGAATATGAAACATTTAGAGCCCACTTAAAGAAGTTGTTCACTTTTTAATTATTTTTATGATGTAGAGAGTGATATTCTGAGATAATTTGCAATTTATCCGTGGCTTTTAATTTTGAGATTTTTATTCACCCTTATGTAGCATTTGTTCTAAATAGGGGTTTTATAGTTGGAAGGAGTCAGAAGAATGCAAATAACTCAAAAAAAATGATGGCTTATTGGAATGTTGCTTCGATTGCTTAGTTGCCAATTTATAACATACTAAAAGTTAACTTAAAGATGAACCACCCCTTTAACTAGTTGTTCCTGCACACACATTCAACTTGCACACGTGTATCATATGCTAACACTATTATTGTAATGTGCCTTCCTCGGGCAGTTAGGGTCATGTTATTTGTGCACAAATGTATCATTACAAGCTGACACTGGGAAATGTGTGTGATTTAGGGCTCTTACACATGAACGCCTGAAGCTGCGCTCCCCACCAAACGAAGGTTGAAGCACAGCATGCTGCATTTTTCCTGCATTTGTAGCGTACATGCGCCTGCATGAGTACAGCCCCGTTGAAAAAAATTGAAATTGTCTGCTCCTACGCTCCTGAACGCATAAAACCGGAACACAGGGGAGCGCAGCTTCAGGCACTCGTGTGTAAGAGCCCTTAATGCAGCTCTGATTTGCACTCATATTGATAGGCTTTGGTAGGCACATTTAGAGTCCTACTCCTCTGGTGCCATTTCTAAACATGGGCAGGCATTCTGCGAAAAAGAGGTGGGAAGATAGTTATTTCCACAAATCCCTTCATGGAATATTGAAACCTTTGTTGCATTACTATATGAATTGACATGCAAATGGATAAAACATATTTATCCAAAAGTGTGTTGAGCCATATACTATTTTTATCTGGTATGGATTTCCTGCTATTATATTAGTAGAAGGAAGGTTATTTTTTAACTTATTTCCCCATTTTCACACATTGATCTCCTTCCAAAAAAGATATAATTTATCCTTATTGGAGTTAAAACATTCCTATTGGCTTTATTTAACTTTTAAATAATTGTTTTAGCAGACTTAAGGTATGGAGATTCCTTATCTGAAAAACCCTAGTTTCTGAGCATTCTCGATAATAGGTCCCATACCTGTATTTGGAAGCTGAAGTTGAAGCACCTATTCAAGCAGTTGTTGTTACATCAGTGTGCTTTTAATTTGCTGATAGAACCATATTCAGAAAAGAGTAATTAGCAAACATTTTGGTTGGTATATAGGTGTAAGGGTTCCTGCTAATTTCCATCAGAGCCGGGCTGGGCGCGGGCGTGTTCGCGCTGGCGTCCGTTTGGCACCAATTGAGGCCCATTTAAGGCAGCACTGGACTCTGGTTTGTGCCCGATTATAGGTTCACGTTCGCTGTTCCTGGGTGTGCTTATCCTGTATTCTCTACGGACTCTACTCGTGTACGACCTTGCTTTGTTTCTGGACTACGACTCTACGCTGCCTGAACCGACCCACTGCCTGGATCCCGACCACATCTTGCTTCTGTACCTTGCCTGTACCATGTACTGGTACTGGTGCTTGGACTGTTGTTTCCTCCTTGGTCCGCAACCTCACCTGAGCCTTCGACCCTTCCAATAGGTGCAATAAGACAGGAAGTTCGTTATGCTCACAAATCCCTTCATGGAATATTGAAACCTTTGTTGCATCACTATGTGAATTGACATGCAAATGGGTAGCACATATTTATCCAAAAGTGTGTTGAGCCATATACTGTATTTTCTTTTTGCCCATATTTAATTGGTATGGATTTCCTGCTATTATATTGGTAGAAGAAAGGTTATTTTTTAACTAATTTCCCCATTTTCACACACCGATTTCCATCCATTTTAAATGAAGAACATTCCTCTCCTCGTGCAACTAAAAGGCTATAGCCCATCATGCAATACACATAGCGATTGCACCTCTGTTAGATTATCTGACTCAAGGTACAGAATACCGAGGAGGAGTTAGGTAGCGTTGTGCTAGCCATAAGTTCAAGATGTGCCTGGCATCATGGAAGCTCCTATCTGGCCTTAAGAAGAATGCACATCTTATGGTTTTTCAAGGAGATGTTGACGCACTGCTGCTTACATTACAGGTCCTTGTCAATCAGGGTCTAATCTTTGCACCTGTTGGAACTAAATTGTGGCACTGTTATATGAAAACCCATTATTCAGAAAGTTCTTCTCCCATAGAAGGCATTTTCCCATAGACTTCATTGTATTCAAATAATTCACATTTTTAAAAAATGATTTCCCTTTTCTCTGAAACAATTAAACACTACCTTGTTCATTATCCCAACTAAGATAGAAGATTCCTTATCTGGAAAATCCCAGTGCCTGAGCATTCTGGATAATCGATCCCATACCTGTAGTTGGAGGCTGAAGTTGAAGCACCTAAGCAAAGCAGTTGTTGTTTTCTGCCCCCTTTGCATCTGTGTGCTTTTACATTGATGACAGAACCACATTCAGAAAAGAGAAATTAACAAACATTTTTGTTGGTATATAAGTGCAAGCACCTTTGTGTTTCAGGGTGTGGAAAATAACATATTTTTTTTGAACTTGTGGATGATTTTTACAAATGAACCATAGCATCTGTCAGGCATAATAATGCCCATCCAGAGAAAATATTGTAGCCCAGTTTAAAGTGAGTTTATAGTAAAGCTAGAAATGCATTGTCTTGAGTTTGGACTGGGAAATTGAACAGAAGAATTAAATTGAGTCGATTAGGTGCTTATGGTGTAGAGCTCTGCACAGAATGTTTAAAGAGGAGTCTTATTTCTCTCTGAATGGGATCAATTCAGCTTTTATACCTTTTCCTGGCAAAGGGATCTTTGTAAATTGTAAGCTGTGACTCAGCACAGAAATCATGAAAGCCTATTGTTACACTACGCATGTGTCTTCTTTAATGGCTTTGTTAAAGTGTCAGAGTGTTGAGTCAAAAATAATCATAGACAGGTAGTTCAGATGTTCAGATGTTCTTTGCATTCAAATTCATAATGTGCATTCATTTGATGACTAGCTACACAATTACTTAACTGTAACCTCCGTTCAGTTTACAAGTTACTCAATTAGTTCTCCATAGGAAAATACTAAATGTATTTTAACAGCTGCCAAATTCCATGCTTTGAGCAGCCTCATAACAGAGAGTGGGTATGGGGTATGTTTCATAGTTAATTTGGGCTGAAAAAAAGACAGCCAATCACGTTTGACTCTTGAACATCAAGTTCAACTCGTGTTTTCTAGTGATGGGCGAATCTCCCGCGATTTGCTTCGCCGAAAAATTCGCAAATTTCTAGAGAAATTCGCGAATCGGCGAAAAATTTGCGAAACGAGTCGTGGGACGATTTTGTCGCGCGTCACGTCAATTTTGTCGCGCGTCTGTCGCGCATCGTGTCAATTTTGATGCGTTGCGTCGTTTTTGGCGCGTGTCGCGTAGTTTTCGGCGCGCGTCGTGCCGTTTTCGTCGCGTCGTGTCAAAAACGACGCTGGCGACTGACGCGCGACTCGTTTTCAGCGAATTTTCGCCAAGCAAAATTTCTCTGGTGATTCGCGAATTTATTCGCCAGCGGCGAATCGCGGGAATTCGCCGCGAATTCGACCTAGGCGAATAAATTCGCCCATCACTAGTGTTTTCCAACATCGATTACCTTTCTCAGTTAAAAAAAAAAAAAAAAAAAACCCTTGCTGACTTTCTCTATAAATATATGCACGTTACATACAAAGACATACACATATTGCTTTACATTTATATATACATCAAAGGCATTATGGACTCTTATACACACATCTATACTACCACACAGGAATGAAAGAGTTAACTGATCCACATCTTCTCTCTGGACCCTGCTGTATAAAAATGGGAAAGTGTGTAAACACCAAAAGCAGATAAAACTGGAATCACACAACTTTATCCTTTTGGGAATGTAGGCACGTTGAAGGATGGTGTTGTTTGTATCAGATCATTCTATGATCCTCTCATATTGCACATACTGTATGTCCAAAGGAAAACTAAAAATATGGCATTAAGCATTATCTGCTGGTTTGTTGACATCCACTTTATGGAAGTGAGCTCCTCATTTCCTCTCAGATGTGTTTATTCAAGTAATCCACTGGGAGGAAAGTTATGGCCATCCATATGGAACCAGTAGGGTGACTATACCCATAAAGTTCTCCAATGACCTTGAGCCTTAAAGATAAGAAAGGGTTTAATATGGGAAAAAGCAGGGGAATCCAAGTGAATACCCTTTCTATTGTGGAAAAGCAATGAAGTAACATCTTTAAAGGGATACTATCATGGGAAAAATGTTCTTTTCAAAACGCATTAGTTAATAGTGCAGTAGAATTCTGCACTGAAATCCATTTCTCAAAAGAGCAAACAGATTTTTTATATTTCATTTTGAAATCTGACATGGGGCTAGACATACTAGCATACTGTTAATTTCCCAGCTGCCCCAAGGCATGTGACTTGTGCTCTGATAATTTTCAATCACTCTTTACTGCTGTACTGCAAGTTGGAGGGATATCACTCCCTCCCTCCCCCTCAGCAGCCTAACAACAGAACAATGGGAAGGTAACCAGTAACAGCTCCCTAACACAAGATAACAGCTGCCTGGTAGATCTAAGAACAACACTCAATAGTAAAACCCATGTCCCACTGCGTACTATTCAGTTACATTGAGAGGGAAAAACAACAGCCTGCCAGAAAGCAGTTCCCTCCTAAAGTGCTGGCACAAGTCCCAGGGGCAGCTGTAAAATTGACAAAATGTCTAGCCCATGTCAGATTTCTAAACTGAATATAAAAAAATCTGTTTGTGGAGGCTTCTTTATCAAAGGTCAGATTTTAGTGGTTTTAGAGGTTTTTGAAACCATGACTAAACTCACTTTCTCTATAACCACAAATGTTGTGACATTTATTTAAAAAATCCAAATATAAAAAGTAAGAATGGGAAAAGTGTTGCACAATAACCATGATTTATTTTTGCATTGTCTGACAAAAATACAGTGTAAAAAAATTCCTGAAAACCTCTAAAACCATTAATCAAAGAAAAATCTTCCAGCTGTAAAAGAGACATTGACTTGATCTTTTCAACAAGTTTAGGTTTGAGTATTTTCATATTCAGAATTGTTGCATAATAAACCCCCAAAAATGTTGCACTTATTTTTCTGCTACTTTTTTAGACTTTTGTCATCAAAAAACCCGATCCGAAAAATCTCTGCTTAATAAACCGGCCCCTTAAGTGTCCCTCTAATTAGTTTTTCCCTTGGCCTGTCCAAAACATTTCTTTTACCTTGTGAGCCTCCTCTTAATTTTGCATGCTATTCCATAATACAAGCCACATTCAGCAGCTGTATCTTATTTTCATTGCCTGGCTCTTTTCCAGCATTTAGCATTAAATAAAAATGAATGTCAGTGTGCAGAATGATATTTCCCCTGCATAAAACAGCCATCGATAACGAGTACAGATGGGATAAAGGGCTTCCAGATAATTCACACGCAGGACTGTGCTGGCAAAACAGACGGCTCTTTGATATTCTCTAGCCCAGAAGACATTTCATGCTTGCGGTAAATCATTATCCAAAAGTCAAAAATATTTTATGCAAGCTATCTGAGTCAAGCTGAGTGTACAACAGACGTTTGGTCAGAAATTGTTTAAATATTTTAGTAGACCAACTTAAACTCAAACATAATAATTTCCAGATCTTTTGTTTTCTGTTTTATCACCTACTTAGTAATGGATGCAATAGGATTATGATTTTTTTTAGGCTAATGAAATCATTTATAGGCATTTCAACACTTTCAAATACAATGGTCCAGCTTTCATTTAACTTAATTTAATGAGCAAATTTTTCTCATGGATTATCTTGGGAAAACTTCATAGATGTCATGCAGGAAGCAGGGGTCAAATTAGCAGATGTGTTTTTCTTATTGAATTGAATCTGGTCCAACAAGTTGTTGAGTTGAGTAACCAAAGGCCCTTTGCCTTCTTTCACTTGACAAAAGCCAAAACAGCTTTAAATGGTGACAACCATCATGTCAAATAGTGTGTTAGCTGTGTATGGCTATGGTTAAAAGGTTCACCATAAATCACTTCCTCTTGAAAATGGGTAGTACCCTGAGTTGGGTGTTAATGTTTCATATTTAATGTGTCCCTAGCTACTGTACTTCTTGGCAATGGGAAACAGTACAAAAAATCCAAAAAAAAAAAAAAACTTGAATTTTTAGACATTCATTATACCTCAAAGCTGATAAAAATCCAAATTAAAAAATACTCCATCTTAAACCTGTCGAGGTTATGTAGAAGTCAATGCAGATGTCCCTGAAGTTGTTTTTTGACATCATGATCTGTGCTGGATAATCTAATAAAGTCTGAGTTTTGGTCTGATAATTTGATAAAGTTGAGTTTTTGCATCGACAATCCAATTGGTCACTGGACTCCTCCCATTGACTTATACAGTAGTTAAGCAGGTTTAATAATGAGTATGATAAATGTCGTAAATCAAATTAGAATTTTTAAAAAAAAACTCAAATTGAATTCCCTAGTCAAATCATTAAAAAAAATGAAAATTCGAATTGAATTTTCAATTTGACCCTTAATAAATCTGCCTCTAAGTCTACTAGAAAATCATGCAAACATTGAATAAGCCCCATAGACTAGTTTAGCTTCCAATAAGGATGAATTATATCTTAGTTTGAATCAAGTACTCTACCCTACAGGTAGTCAACAGAAGATAGCTTTAGTTTGGATCAAGTACTCTACTCTACAAGTAGTCAACAGAAGTAGTGATGGGCGAATTTATTCGCCAGGGGCGAATTCCCGCGATTCGCCGCTGGCGAATAAATTCGCGAAACTGCCCAAAAAATTCGCCCAAAAAAATTTGCCGCTCAAAAACGAGTCGCGCGTCGTTTTTGACGCGATGCGCCGAAAACGACGCGACGCGCGTCAAAAACGACGCATCGCGTTTGACGCGACGCGCGTCAAAAACGACGCGCGACTCGTCTCGCGAATCGGCGAAAAATTCGCGAATTTCTCGGGAAATTCGCGAATTTTTCGGCGAAGCAAAACACGCCCGTTTCGCCCATCACTAAACAGAAGATATCTTTAGTTTGGATCAAGTACTCTACTCTACAAGTAGTCAACAGAAGATAGCTTTTCTGTAATTGGCTTTCTGGATAACAGGTTTCCAGATAAAGGATTCCATACCTGTACCTCCATTTGGTATATTTGTTTCAAGCTTGTTTGTGGTTGTAGTTTATTTATATGGTTATATATTATTCACAAGATAAATACAGATACAGATAAATAATACAAAAAAAAAACAGTGGGAAAGGAAGTCTCCCGAAAGTCTGCCATCTGTGCTGACATCTTTGTAAATTAAATATCGCTAGTAAATATTGGCATGTTCATGCAGATAAGCAATCTTTTTCTGTGCTTATTTATGTAAGTATGATCCCTCTCTTACATAAGCGCTACAGAAATGTATTGTGTATGGCAATATTATCTCATGACAGCCCTTTAACCTTAAGGGATACATCTAATACTGAGCTGACCTATTTATTATTTCTATAGCTTCACCAACAGCTTGCTTATACCCATAGATTTCCTGAAAATCTGTCCTTAATGCCCATTTAAGCCCTGTGTCATATTTGAGCTTAAAATGCTGCTCAAGTCACAGTCATACTCTTCAGCATATGTTTGGTTCCTTTATTTCATATTTAATTGCTGCAATAGTGCTGTTGCTTTTCTGTTTAATAACTTAAAGGGATATTGTCATGGGAAAACATGTTTTTTAAAATGCATCACTAAATAGTTGGGCTCCAGCAGAATTCTGCGCTAATTCGTTTCTCAAAAGAGCATACAGATTTTTTTTATATTTCATTTTGAAATCTGACATGGGGCTAGACATTTTGTCAGTTTCCCAGCTGCCCCCAGTCATGTAACCTGTGTTCTGATAAATTTTACTTTTTTTACTGCTGTACTACAAGTTGGAGTGCTATCACCTCCCCAGCAGCCTAACAACAGAACAATGGAAAGGTAACCAGATAACAGCTCCCTAACACAAGTTAATAGTTCCCTGGTAGATCTAAGAACAGCACTCAATGGTAAAAATCTAGGTCCCACATTCAGTAGCAGTAGGAGAAGAAACAGCAAGTCATTAAGCTGGCCATAGATCTGATCATACGAATCCTCAATTCTTTTTCAGATCATGTGTGGACTTTCATGACATTTGTCTTGTCATGCCGATCATTCAGTCGATTTGACAGGTTAGAAGATCTCAGCATGTATTGCCGATCTGACGATTTTCAGTGGGAGACTGTCACCAGCTTTGTCGGAAATAAACTTTCGTATGATTGCTGTCAGGGGCTGAACATCATCTCATCTATGCTTTTACTGCTTTATATCAACTGAAGGTTAGTGGCAGCTCGGGAGATGGGGACACCCAGTCACTTGATGATTTGAATGATCGGATCTAGTGCCAGCTTTAAGCAGTTACATCCTAAAGTGCTGGCTCTTACTTAAAGCACATGCCCAGGCAAAATGACCTGAGATGGCTGTCTACACACCAATATTACAATTAAAAAAATACACTTGTTGGTTCAGGAATTACATTTTACATGGTAGGGTAAATTATATGTAGTGTAAACAATGTGATTTTGAAATACAAACTACACAATAAAAACATGGCAGAATCCCTTTTACAGTAAAGTATACTTTACTTCAGTGAAGAGGATTCTCCAATGGACAGTCAGATTTGCTGGATACCTCAAAGGAAAGTTTTGAGAGGAAGAGAAAGTAACAGAACAAATCTCTAATAGTGTAGTATTTTTTAACAACCCATATGGAGTGATATAAATAACTTGGTGTTCAGTGAGAATCAAATATCGTACACCATATTTTCAAAATGTGTGAAAATGCTATTATCGTATTTGCACCGTGATTCTCAGTGGTGTAATTCCAAACTCTAAAAAAATAGTGAAAATGACCAAAAAACTCCACGACAATAAGCCCGCTGGATTCCTAGTGACTCCAGAGGCACATCTCACTCACCGGACGTGAGTTGAATCAGGCAGAAAACAATATCGCTGTTTTAATCTCCCAGACACTCTTCTTCAGCTTAGAAGTGAAGAGAAAATATGGACACCCATGTGTAGGCTTTCTTATGGTTAAGTTTAATAAATATATAAAATACACTCACAAACAGAGTCCCCTCGTGTCCCTTTAAAAAGTCTCTGTGTTGCGTCTTTCGCTGCTGTTTCAGGCTCCGTGGCGTCCCTCCAGAGTCCTATGGTTTCTCCAGCAACACACGCTCTCGCTTACCGTATTAGCGGTACAGCCGGACATACCCATTAACTGCGAGAGCGTGTGTTGCTGGAGAAACCATAGGACTCTGGAGGGACGCCTCTCAAAACTTTCCTTTGAGGTATCCAGCAAATCTGACTGTTGTCCATTGGAGAATTTGCAAACAGGGGGAGGAGAACCTGAATTTTGCTGGAAAAGATTTTGGGAGGAGAACCATTGTTTTCCACTGACTTTATTGGTTTACCTTCAGTGAAGAGGAACATATAGCCCATGTTATGTCAGAGCCAAAATATATGTTTAAATGTGGGAATAAATGTGTAATTTAGATCACCATACCTTAAAGAAGAACTAAAGCTTAACTAAAGAAGTAGGCTAGAAATGTTGTACATTATGAGAATATGAAGATTTTCATTCATCTAGGTCATGGTATATCTAATAGTTATTCTAAAACAACTGGACGTGGAGTGGTTAGGGAGACAAAGCTAAGCCTAACACCCTATTTGCTGTGGTCCCTGCACTAAAACCATACGGGGAAGCCTTGTGGGAAGCTACTCCCTGCTACTTGATTCTTGATACATACATACAGCTGCTCTTGCTATATAATCTGACTATCTCACTCTCTTAGAGAGTCTATAACAAGTTCTGTTCCTGTGATAGCTAACCTCATTCATGGGGTTTCCTGGTCCCCGACTCAATCACTAAAGGTACAGGTCCCTTTAGGCAAGTGGCTTTCCTGTGGCCTTGGTGATCCCAGACTCAACAGAACAACCAGCTTCAGGGACACCAGCAGCCAAAGAGGAAGAGGCCACTCCTTTCCACACACTATATGGCAGTGTGGCAGGAAGTGGCCATTACACCTCTTGGCCAATATCTAGTGTTGTACTTAAAGAACTGTTACAGGAATTATACCCAATAACAAAAGAGATAAGGAAAGGTAGGGATTTAACTCTATAGTAGCCATAGTGATATAGGTCCCTACATACAGTACACATAGAATATAAATGTCACAATATAAGGCTGATTAGTAATTAATACAAATAATTACCACATAGCAGCACAGAAACCAGTGCAACTAGCATGGAAATATAATAATCAGCTTTTTAGCAGTTTTTTTTACAGGCCAATCTAATTTTTTTCCTTGTGAATTGGAAATTACCCCTAAACTTTGTTTCACAACTGCTTAGAGCTAAGAATGTGAGTGTCACAGACACTTTCCAAGATGGTGACCCCCTGTGAAAAGTCCTAGATCATCGCTGCTATTGACAAGCTGAAACTTTAGGCTGGTGCAATAAGTTCAGTATATAAAACATGGGATTTTAGCCATATTCATTTTTAGACTTTACTTCTCCTATAAGGGGCATATTTACATTTGAATTTCCTTTTTTTTCCAAAACATATTTTCTCTAAAAAATAGTGTTTTTTATTTCTCTAAAACTCTAAAAATTCTAATTTTTAAGTAATTTTTGGCTACTTAGACTATCAAATTGCCCAAAATTCAAGTCAAATTGAATTCAAAGTACTGTCTATTGACACTTTGCCACCTTAAACCTGCCGAATTGCTATTGTAGCCTATGGGGGACCTCCTGGAACCTTTAAGTGTTTTTGAATTTTTTTGAAATTTAAAGGATTTTTGCAAAAATTGCTCAAATCATTCGAATTGAATAATGCATTTGAACAATTCAAACTATTTGGACTAAATGGACCCCTTCGATCAAATTTTTGATTGAAAAGCCCTTAAAAAATTTGATGGTCATATTTCATATTTTTTACAAATCGAAATTTGACCCTTAGTAAATGTGCCCCTTAGTGTAAAAGCCACAAAAAATCTAATACAAAACTTTTCCAAGTAAATGCAATGGAAGTCCCATATAAATCAATGGTAGCTGCACTTATCCTATTGGACAGGTTTTTTAGCCATTAACATTTAGATTTTTTTGTTTTTTTCCCGCTTGTTTTAGACTCAGATATTCATATTTTTTTTCAAATATATTTTTTGTTCAGCAATTTTTTATGTTCAGACTTTTATATTCAGATCTTTTAATAACTTTCATTACATTTGTGAGTTTTGAGAAAAGAGTTTAATTGTATTTTTAAAAAGTTCAAATACTATTAAAATTCAACCCTTTATAAATGGGCCTCTCAGTCTCCTAAAAATCATTTAAACATTAATTAAACCAAATAGGATTGTACTGGCACACTAGCTGTGCACCCTAAATCTAAAACCGATGCCAAGCACCCTGGTTGGTCTTGGCTCGTGCTGAGCAGCCGCATTTGGCCTCGGGAGGAGCCCTCAGCTACTCAGATGCTGCCAGGTCTTAAAACGAGAGGGGCAAGGCGAGGGGTTCTAAACAGGCAGAGGGCACAACTGTAAACAAGAGTCTTTTAGGCTGAAGGTCACAGTACAAGGTGTTAGACAGAATCATAGTCAGATCAGGATGGGTCGGGGCAGGCAGAGAATAAACATAGTCAAGCAGGCAAGGGTCAAACCAGAAAGTCAATCAGAGGGTTAAGCAGAATCGGAGTCGGTAATCAGGCAAGGGATCAGGATACAGAATGTAGAATCATCAAATGCCAGGCAGGGGTCAACAAAGGTAATCAGAATCAGGTTCAGAAAATCCGCAATGGCATTGTGCAAAATTAGTAACTACTGATGCATTTCGTGACCCACAACGATCACTTCCTCAGAGTACAATCGAGGTTGATAAAAAATTACAACTTTATAGATAATGCCACAAATCATTTTAAGGAAATCTCTTAAAGGCATTTTTAAAGTTATGCACGTTCATTAAAATTCCTTAAAAGCTAAATTTTCCACCATGGAGTTTTACAGTTTTACTTTGTCTTTTTAAAGGAAAAACCCACCAATACATATTAAACTTCAAAATCGCAAAGTCTTTCTTAAGAAATAACATACCGAAACTCCACTTGCGCTCCTCCTCAGAAAAGGCGATCTGACGATCCATTGTGCGGCACTCTCCTGCCTTCCTTATAGGACGTAGCCAGGGAGGAGAAATCGAGCACCACACGGTGGATTAATGCCCTGTCGCCTTTTCTGCAGGTGATTTATTTCTTAAGAAAGACTTTGGGATTTTAAAGTTTAATGTGTGTTGGTGTTGTGTTTCTTAGTATTCTAACAAATTTTTCAAAAATATTTTGCTTTTACTGGTTCTTTAAATATAATGAAGGTGTAACATTTTTCACATTTCACTATTTTAACTAATTTACAGTTTTTATACCAAAATATATATCTATATAATATTTTATTTCCCAATCTTATTAAGACCTGCTGGTTGCTCTTTTTCTAAAGTGAACATCCACCAAACCTCTCGTTTATTTAAAAGCTACTCTATGTCTCCTCTTCATTCAATATATGATATGCAATTGCAGAGGAAGCATCCTTTCTCCCCATACAACATGTTCCAGTACTCTATCTTTCATTCTCCTGGATGTTCTTCCCACGTACTGCTGTCCACAGAAACAGGTAGTTAAGTAAATTACATGTTCATGTTCCATCTGTCAGTTCGCATACTAGGTGAAACATAATTAGCAATTGTTTTACCTCTCCTATGAGAACCAAGGCTTCTCCACACTAATTAAAGGGTCTAACCATATGAGCTCCTAAGTGGAGTGTGCAGGTTGAAAGCAAGACTGCATAGGGTCAAGCAGATTATTTGTGCAGAGAAAGTTATTAGTACAAGAAAAGACAAGATGTTCCAGAAGTTTAGAGGCTAGTGGTACGAGAGACAGAAAGCATAGGGCCTGTGTAGCCTTTTTCAGTATGAGCATATAACATAATATCATAATTTTGCACAGTGATCTCCATATGTAAAAGAGCAGTAGTGGGACAGCTTTGTGGAGGTTTCGGTTCCCTTAAGGTTTGTATAAATTCTAATGATAAATTATATTTTCATCTAATTGTTTAAAAGCAAATCATCAAGGGTGCAGGGTAATTCAAATAAGAACCGAACCTATGCCACCCAGGAGAAATGTATTTTCTTCTTTATAAATGGAAGAAGACATGCATTCATTTCAACAGAGTGTACTGTATATCTAAAGGATGAGCTGTTTTTGCAGAGCAGATAAAAGAAGAATATTGTAGCTATTGCTCTTGGATGCTGAACACATGCATGGGTATAGGTGTAGAAGGGTAACAGGCATAGGCTAGCTTGATTGTGAATCTCTATAACAGAGAGTTCTATAAAAACATGATTTTACAGAAAATGAAAAGGAACACAATAAAAATCCTTTTATAGGCAAAAAAATTGAATTTCTTGCAGGAAGAGTCAAGAAAGAGACAAGTCACACAGTTTATATGTGAGAGCTATGTTCTTGTTATTCATTCAAAGGGTTTGTTCAGAGAAGACCAAAGTAGCACACAAGTATAGATGAAAGAAAATTTAATTAAATGTAGGTGTATTCAGTGACAAGGCTTCCTTTTGTTGCATGCTAGCAACATCATCAAGTGTTTCTTAATGCATGTAACCTTGGAAGTCCTGTGTCCTTTGTCTAGCACATTGTTTGTCATAACATTAATTTTTAGTATGATGTTGAGCGTGATAATCAGAGACAGGTTGCAATTCATTTTTATTATTTGTGGGTTTGAGATATTTAGCTTTTTATTCAGCAGGTTTCCAGTTTGCAATTTCAGCAATTTGGTTGCTAGGGTCCAAATTACTCTAGCAACCATCCACTGATTTGAATTAGGCACTGGAATATGTATAGGAGAGGCCCTAAATAGAAAGGTATGTAAAAAAAATGTAGCAATAACATTACCTTTGTATCTTTACACAGACTCTGTTTTTTAGATCAGTGACCCTGTTAAAAGCTGGAAAGAGTCAGAAGACAAATAATTTAAAAAACTATAAAAAAAAATGAAGACCAATTAAAGATTTGCTCAGAATTTGGCATTCTATAACATACTAAAAGTTAACCACCCATTTAAGGGAAAGTTACAGCTATATTATTAAGGTTAATTTAAAGGTGAACCACCCGTTTCATAAGGGACCTCTTTGCTCTCATGGGTGTGCCATACTCTGCCTTCTCTATGTTTCCGGTGTGTTCCTTACTTTGCCATCCCTATGCTCCATGTGCTCTCTGGTTGTGCCATACTCTGCCTGCCCTATGCTACCTTTGTTTGCCATACTCTGCCTGCCCTATGATCCCTGATTGTGCCATACTTTGCCTGCCCTATGCTCCCTATCTGTGCCATACTCTGCCTACCCTATGCTAACTGTATATGCCATACTCTGCCTGTCATATGCTCCCTGTATTTTCATACTCTGCCTGCCCTATGCTCCCTATGTGTACCACAGTCTGCTCGCCCTATGCTCCATGTGTGTGCAATACGCTACCTGTCCTATGCTCCCTATGTGTGCCATACTCTGCGGCCCTTTGTTCTCTGTGTGTGCCATACTCTGGCTGCCCTATGCTCCCTGTATTTCATACTTTGTCTGCCATATGCTCCCTGTGTGCCATACTCTGCCTGCCCTATGCTCCCTGTGTTTCATACTTTGCCTGCCCTATGCTCCCTGTATGTGTGCCATACTCTGCCTGACCTACACTACCCATGGGGAGGAGGAAGCATATGGATGTATAATATATAATGTTTTAAATTGACACATATGAGTGAAAAAGAAAATCTATTTTAAAAATGTGAATTACTTGATTAAATTGGAGTCTATCGGAGATTGCCTTCATCTAATTCAGACATTTCTGGATAACAGGTTTCTGGATAACAGATGCTATACTAACTATGATATATATTAATTTCCATCATCACAATTCATGACATCAATGTGCAGATAAGGGCAACCATAAATCTCAATAAATATACCATTGTTTTTACACCAAATTTTACACAGTACTTTACATACCTTTATAGTTCTTCACCTTATACGCTTGCTTATACAAGACCTATGTTGCTATCTCTGTATCTGTAGCAATATGAAGCAGTCAGATTCCTAAAAACATTTCTGCAAAAGGATTTAGAGGAAAAGGCTGCTGTATACATAGCACTGAATTATGGGCTGACTTAGGTACTTTTAGGGCATTTCTGATCTGCAGGTTTGCTTTTTGTGTGCCAGTTAACTTATTAGGATGTTCACCTATGTAGGCTTCTCAGATGTAAGATGTGCAGCAAATTGTACCTGAAACCTCCCACTTGTTGTGCAAGGTTGGTCAGAGGAAGTCATTTCCACTGTTTAATCAGTCAAGAACCATTTAACAACAAACACAAACACTGAGGGTTGTAATGCTTACCATGTGACCTGGCTGGAGTCTTGTGGGGGAATGTAATATCTTTTGTTAGCGCAAAAAAAAAAATGTTTGCAAACACCATTGTATGTTTGCATACTTTTTGACCAATTTCAGGCCTCACCAACTCCCTCTCAACCAGACTGCTTTTGCGAACATGAGTAGTGCATGGGAATAAAATTTTGCAATTGCAAAGAGTTTTTTTGCGCCAGTACAGTAAATGTAATGAATTTCAGAGCAGGTGTTACCGCTAACCTTTGCTTAGCGATAATGATGTCCAGCAGCAGTTTCAGGGTGTCAGTGACTCCTTACCAAATATGCCTTTCTTCTGTAGTTAGTTAGACACGGGGTATCTTACACTATGGGGGTTATGTAATATAAGACACTAATGGGAGAATGTAATAAAAGTCGCAAAGAGCAAAACAATTTGCAAAAATAAAACAAAAATTAGCATTTTACAATGTAGTAGTCGTCCTTAAACGGTTTAAGCACTGCGAATTTCAATTGCACATTGCAAATTTTACTTGCGCATTGCCCACTTTTATGAAGTGATTGAAGGTGTTGTAATCATTTGGAGCAAACATAACAACTTTTTCAGTAAGAAGTTTTTTATTACATTCACTACGCACTGGCTGCCATGGCATAGGTACAGATTTAGGGGCAATATTTTGGCTTGCTGGCACAGGTACAGATTGGGAGCAATATTTTGGGTGCTGCTGGCACAGATACAGATTGGGGACAATATTTTGGGTACTATTGGCTGGCACAGGTGCAGACTGGGAGCAATATTTTGGGTGCTGCTGACACAGGTAGAGATTAGGAGCTCGCTGGCACACGTACAGTTTGATTTTGATTTGATTGTGTTTATTTAAGAAAAAGGGAATATGTGGGAAATGGTCATACAGAACGGGGGTGGGGGGGGTGCTGATTGTACCCCTTGCCTAGGGTGCCAAACTACCTTGGCCCGGCCCTGTTAGTCACCTTCTTAAAAGCAAACATCTTATTGATTTACTATGGGTTTCTGCAACAGGGCAAACTCAGTGCCTTTTATTATATACAGTATGGAGGGTTGACTATTGAATACAGCTGCTGAACTAAAAGCCTGGTGTTTGCAGCTTAAACGGCAAACATCTGCACACAAAAAAGAAAACTTCAAAAATGCTCATATATAGGGTTGGCAACGTTTTTTGCTTTGGTGTCGAAGCAGGGGACAGGATTAGTGATGGGCGAATTGATTCGACAGGCACAAATTCGCAGAACATTTCCAAGTTTCACCGCCAGCAAATAAATTTGTGAAACTGCAGCGAAAATTCGCCTCATCAAAACACTGGTGTTAATTTAACGTGTGCCAATTGTTTCACAAATGTTTCTTCATTTTGCAAATTTCACAGGACATTCATGAATTTTTTCGGCAAAGTAAAATGGGACAAATTCACCCATCACTAGACAGGATAATTACATTTGGAGCTGGTGGATGACAGCAGGAGTGGATGACATTTCAGGTGTGAGTCTGTAGCTACCAGCAATTGGCTGATCACTGCACCATTCAATTCAAAGTGCTGTCTTGATTTCTTAATTTGGAAATTTAAGGAAATTTAAGGAAATTTTAAGGAGCGAAACTCATAAACACTGATTGTAATTAAATTATGTTTCATATCATATTTGAGGGATGCTGGTTTATCAACAGCTGATGAGATTGATAAGTTTGGCATTTCCAGTGTTTCCTCCAAGCTTCCTCCAGGTTAACTGGCAGGTGATACTCTTGTAGTTGTTTAAGAAAAAAATGATGTAAACTTACTCAGGGTGCTGCTCTGAGCACTTTGTTATTTTTAGTGGTTTCTGACATACAGTATTATATATTTATCTATAATATTAACTGAATGTAAGATGTACATAGAAAGTTCATGCCTGGTATTAAAATCCTAGAACTGCTAACATTACAGAAGCCACTAAAAACAGAAAATGAATGTAAATTGCAAAAAGTGATCACGCTGCTTAAGTGTCTATCAGGTCAGTTTGTTGGGGGGTTTACACCCAGTTTAAATAAACTACAGCTTTAAAGTGATACTGACACTAAAAAATGACCTGTTCACATATGAATGTACATTAAGGGGCAGATTTACTAAATTCATGAGAATGATTCAAAATTCGATTGAATTTTAAAAAAGATTTGAATTCGAATTTTCGAATAATTTTTGTGGCCACTTCGACCATCGAATTTTGAAAATTCGATTGCATCGAATGATTCGAATAGATCGAATAAGAATCTATTTGAATATTTGACAGTTGAATTATTTGCCCTTTAAATTTTTATGCGACTGCCTAGTTCACCAGATTAAACCTACCGAATTGCTATACTTTCCTATGGGAAGCATTTTTTCTAAGTTTTTAAGATCGAATAAAAAAAAAATTTGATCGAATAGAATTGTTTGATCGAATTTTTTCTGTTTGATTGGTCGAATAGCATTAAAATCCTTCCGAGTTCGATATTCAAATTTAATTTTAATTCTAATAGAATTCGATGGTCGAATTCGAGGGTTTTTTAACCCTCAAATTTGACCCTTAGTAAATCGGCCCTTAAATGTTACCAATAGGTCATGCAAATACTTTATGGCAAAGTTAGAAGTAGCTTTCAAAGCCAATATTATAATAGATGTAAAAAAGAGTTTAATTTCAGGTGTCAGTATCTCTTTAAGCTCTGCTTGAATAAGAATCTGCCATTTCAGCATTTCTTATTAATATGTAATGTACACCTTATGTCTATCATGGATCACAGCTGGTGACCAATTTCATTTACAGTTTTGAACATCAGTTTGCTATAGTATAATTTTATCTACAAGCTGCTAATTATATTGCATTCTAGCATACTGATGATGACACGTTAACCAAATGCATGTTCAGTCGAAATGTATTACAGGTATGGGATCTATTATCCAGAATGCTCGGGACCTGGGACTTTCCGGATAACAGGTCTTTCCATAATTTTTATCTTCATACCTTAAGACTACTAGAAAATCATATAAACATTAAATAAACCCAATAGGCTGTTTTTGCTTCCAGTAAGGATTAATTATATTTTAGTTTGGATCAAGTGCATGTTACTGTTTTATTATGACAGAGAAAAGGAAATCATTTTAAAAAATTTGGATAAAATGGAGTCAATGGGAGTGGGCCTTTCTTTAATTCTGAGCTTTCTGGATAATGGGTTTAAAGATAAGGGATCCCATTCCTGTATGTATACTTTTTGTATTGTTGCTTGGCAGTGGTCCCTGACTTTGTGGGGATTGGGAATAGGTACTCTTGCTTTTCTGAGATGCAAAATAACAAATGTTGCTAACTTTGCTAACAAGTTTCTGGTAGCAAGTAAATAGATTTTAAGTTTGCTCTGTAAATAAAAATGATTTCCACCTACGCTGCATTCTGTACCTGCATGTATTATTCTCTGTGATTGCAATAAAATAACATAGATGCCATCTGGATTCCCTTGTTTGTGTACAATGAGCAGCCTGTGTGCCAATGCGCTCATTGTTTTATTTTGACTGATTACATTTTTTTTTTTTTTAAATGGCAATTTTATTTTGCTTTGCAACAACCCAAAATACTTCACAAAAGACACTATCTGTAACAGTAAGTTACACTTTGCTCTAAATCCACCAGCCATTTCCCATTTCCCTCTACCTTAAATATGATTATAGCCACTCAGGGCAGGGTTGAAGGTAATTTGATTATATTGTACAGTGAGAAAACTTGGTACAGATATGGGATCAGTTATCTGGAATTATGGTAAGGTTGTCTCCCATAGTCGCCATATAATCAAATTTTATTTTTAAATGATTTCCTTTTTCTCTGTAATTGTAAAACAATAACATGTACTTGATCCAAACTAAGATAATTAATAATAATTATTGGAAGCAAAGCCAGCCTGTTGGATTTATTTAATGTTTACATGATTTTCTAGTAGACTTAAGGTATGAAGATCCAAATTATGGAAAGACCTGTTATCAGGAAAGCGCCAGGTCCTGAACATTCTGAATAATAGATCCCATACCTGTATTGACATCTTCATAATAGTATATAGTGAAAAGAAATATCTAATAGAACTGACAGTTTGTAATTAATTTAAAAATGATGGATAATGTCATCTCTAATACATTATATAGTTTGATCAATAAGTAATGACATCATCATCACATTATATACAGTTATCAAGTCACTCCATCAAATTAAATTGTAACAGCAATGGGTAATTATTTGGTACTAGTACTATCATCCCAATCACATAAGACAGGGTAATGGCACAACAAACACTTTGTACAATATCAGTAATGGGAATGGGCCCACAGGGGGTTGCTACCAGGACTGAAGCCTGGAGGGGGAGCTGGGGGCCCCTGTGGGGGAAGCCCCTCCAGTCTGATGCTGGTGGCTATGAGCCAACTGGCCTGCATTCATAGGAAACTTGTTTGACCAGCAGCTATCTTGGAAAGTCAGAGTGTCAGTGATCTGAACTAAATATGCACTTTCTATGTAGTTAGCCACAGGGTCACTTACACTCTGACTTTTAAATAGAGCTGCTAAACCTGGAAGAATTGGCAGCCTAAAACTGCAAGCATCTAAAAAAAAAAAAACCCACATAAAATATAAAATAATTATAAATTGCAGAAGTGCTCAAAGAGCCAGCTGAGCTAGAGGCCTGCAGCGGGTTGCATGTAGAATTCCAGGTGCGGGTATAGAAGCGGGTCGATGGTTTTACGGGTTGAGGGTCGGGCCATGGATCTTCTCCATAGCGATTTTTACTCCTTTTTTCTGAGCGCGTCTACTACCGATGATGTCACTTCCTGTTTACAATGACAGCACTTCCTGTTTTATTCCTTTTTTTCTGATCACGGCTATTTCCGATGATGTCAATTCCGGTTTACAATGAGAGCACTTCCTGATTCTTGATGGTCAGGGGTTGCAGGTCCGGGTTGAGGATAAAGCATTTGCGGGTCAGGTCGTGGGTCCAACCGCGTATGGGTCAGATACGGGTCCCAAAAAATGGACCTGCACAGGATTCTACACTGAGCAGTGACCCCAGCATTTAATGGTACAGTAGTCCCAGCAAACAATGGTCCAGTGATCCCCTGCAAATAACACTGCTATGAGCCAACTGTCCCACATTCATAGGATCCTTGCTTTACCTATGTTTGAGAACAGAGTGCTGCCTTCTAGAAAGAACAGAATCCTGATCTTGGCTCTGCACATCAGCTTGCATGCCCTGTAGTTCTATAGTTATTCTTTATATACTGTATAGAGATTATTTAAAGTGCTCTTTTCTGCCTCTCTGTTTTAAATTGTTGGTTTAAATGAGATCCTGAGAAGTTTGAGGCATATATTAGGTAAAGTATTGCATTTCTATCTTTCTAGACTTGACTTTATTGTAGGGGTGAGGTAGTGGTTAAACCAATGGTAGGTTGTTTTTTCTTCAGAACAAAGCAATGCACAAAGTCCATACACAATAACATTACCTTGCTCATTTCCCAGTTGAGCTAGAACGTGTTATAAAAGGATATTAAAAACCAGAAAAAGAGCTCCTGCCACATATTTACTCTCCCATGTTCCAGGACATTGTGGTGCTTTGCAGAGTTTCATAACAACGGCAGGGATCCCAATCCAGTCATTCTAAAATGACAGAGATAAAAATAAATTTCTGACAAATGATTTCAGGTACTAAAAAAACAATCTCAATATTCTCTAAGGAATGTAGTGATGTCATTATTACCTGGTTTCACACTTTTAATTTCCAGCCCAAGGTGTAGTTTGCTCCCATTACAAAGACTTAAAGGGACATTATACTGATAAATTATGACTTTCAAAACAATAAAGAGCTTATATGGTTTTTTTTCTAGTTGAGAAATACATTGGTACTACCAGGTATGAGTTATTGCATTAAAAAATCAATCACTTAAAGGAATTCTGTCATGATTTTTATGGTGTAGCTTTTATTTCTAAATTACACTGTTTACACTGCAAATAATTTACTCTACCATGTAAAATGTAATTCCTGAACCAGCAAGTGTATTTATAATATTGGCTTGGAGGCAGCCATCTCAGGTCATTTGCCTGGTCATGTGATTTCAGTAAGAGCCAGCACTTTATGATGGAACTGCTTTCTAGCAGGCTGTTGTTTCTCCTACTCAATTTTTACTATTGAGTGCTGTTCTTAGATCCACTAGGCAGCTTTTATCTTGAATCAGGGAGCTGGTATCAGGTTACTTTCCCATTGTTCTGTTGTTAGGCTGCTTGGGGGGGGAGGGGTGATTTCACTCCACCTTGCAGTACAGCAGTAACGAGTGATTGAAGTTTATCAGAGCACAAGTCGCATGACCAAGGGCAGCTGGGAAACTGACAATATGTCTAGCCTCATGTCAGATTTCAAAATTAAATATAAAAAAATCTCTTTGTTCTTTTGAGAAACAGATTTCAGTGCAGAATTCTGCTGGAGCAGCACTAGTAACTGATGCATCAGATCTTTCCTTTTGTTTTCTAACTTTTGAAATCTGAATGCTGATTGGTTGCTCTGGCCAACATCACAGCCAATGCTTCATTCCATTTTTTTACACTGCATGTTAGATAGGCCCCTTAGACAGTTGCTCTTATGTAGACTAAAAAGCTGGAAACAGAGTTGGAAAATATAGGGGGTCCTTTCAAAGTCATGTAGTATTATTTAAAATAGTAGTAATAGGGCCCAAATATGCCACCTGGAAATGTTCTGTATCTTTTTGTAAAGCTTACATTTTCAGAGATTTTCCCATTTTGGTGGTTTTAAAAGCTAATTTTCTCTAAAACCACAAATTTCATTTAGGTTATTATAAGATCTGAATAAAAATACAGAAATCTAAAAAAAAAACCGAATTATTCTAGCAGTTATTATTAGGGAAATCACTACCAAAAAAATTAAAAATAAAAAAAGAAATCTTTTAAAAGTCTTATTTGATAAAAGATGGACAAAGAGGATGAGCCCAGCTTCCAATGGCTTGCATAGGACCTCACCTTTTACTGTACATGGCAAAGTTATGTTTTGAGTTTTTCATGGTCTTTACACTTTAACTTTTTAGAGAAATGGAAAAAAAAATCTTTGGAGAAAAAATGAAATAGAAATTTTAATTTTAGTAAATAGGCTCCATGTATACCTTTGCAAAGATTTCAGTTGAAGATCTTTCAATAGATCTTGCCAGTCCCTTCTTTATCTGCTTTACCCTGGAACTCTATCCCTTTCATTTCCTTTTCTCTTTAGAATATGAGGGGGGGGGGGAGCACAAGAATTGAAGCGCTGTGTCATATTGAAAACTCACCTATATTTGCAACTTACAGCAATGTTTCCTATTTGTTTTCAGGACACTTACATTGGAAATAACAGATACGCAGTGAGCTCATCAGGCACTATTCATGGCACTCTATACAAATGTAAAACAAAACCCTTTTTCATATAAAAAAGTAACAAATAATTTTTTCACTATGGTCTTACAGGTCTTTTAATTGAGATTAAAACCTTAAAGAATCATATACCAACCTAGTGGAAAGCCTCCCTGTGGAGCTTGATGAGATAAATGTATATACTAAGAGATATAGATTTAGCATACGTATTGAGGGTAGAAGCCCATTTCTTTTGCATGTTGAATAAGTGAGACAGTCTAATATATATGCACTTGAAATTTAATACACTATATAACAGCAGCTTCCGCATGTGCTAGGGAGGTATATAGGGAGGTATATAGAATCTTCTTATCAATACTACAAAATAAATAGCTGCTTAGCTGTACATCTGTGTTTCATACCACCATTTTCCTTAACGTATGAGCAGGTAGCCTTCTTGCTTGTAGCAAGTGTATTAATAATTTTGAGATAAAGATTTCTTGTGCATTTTTTGTAAAATAACAACATGAAAATAAAAGGTGTAAATGAATACACAAGGATATGCATAGGTTTACTTGCTATTGTCTTGTGTCATTCATGTACAGTATGTAAATAGGTGCAAAAATGTACATGATATGTTGTGTTTCCAGAATCAGGCACTATATTTTGCATCAGTACAAATAATAGCAAATTGCATGGAAATCAGCACAGTTTGCAAAGGAAGGGACAGTATTAACTGTAAAAATGGACATAGACGCCCAGATATTATCCTATGAAATTCGGTGTGTGTGCATGGCAGAAGACGAGACCACTGATATCAGTAGAAGACTTGGATACTGGTTGGCTCACTGATCGGGCAGGCTGGAAAATTTCGATCAGGTGCCTTTGAAAGCACCCAAACATCAGCCAGTGTTTATTGCTAAATCATCAGATATGGGTAGAATTCTATTGTTTCTACCTGTTATGTAATAAAATACACTAAGTTTGCCCAGGAGCAGTAACCCATAGCATCCAATAAGTAGGAAGCATTTACTTGTCACCAGTTCAAACATTTTATTGGTTGCTATGGGTTACTGGTCCCGGACAAATTTAGTGCCTTTTATTACATATGGGGGTTAATGTCTGTATTGAAACAATATTTCCTGCAACAAAGATCCATAGACACAATTCTTATGTCTATGGCCACCTTCAGGGAGAACCAAAACCCTAAACTAATGAAAATCCCTACCCCTACCTTCCATAGTCCCCCCTCACTGTTCCCCCTGCTCAGGTGTTAATACCAGTAAATGCTTAGCATTTGCAAATTATTGTTTAAAGGAGAATTCTACCCCTATGTGAAAAAATCCCTCCCCCTACCCTGTGTAGGCCCCTCCCTCCTCCCCCGGGCAAATGCCCTTAACTTGTTACTTACCCCTCCTTCCAGGTCCTATCCAATGGATTTCACAGGCGCCAACTTCTCCTGATCGATATTCTTCCTGGATTAACCAACGTTTTCTGGCGCATGCCCAGTACAAGGGATTTGCTGGTGCAGATCTACTGCGCATGCACCCAAAAATCAGGGACTTTCTGAATGGCAGGGTGGAGGAGGGGGCCTTCAAAGGGAGGGAAATGAATTTTTTTCACGTAATGGTTGAATTCTCCTTTAAGGTGTTTCATCATGTGCTGGGGAGAGGATGCTGTGTTATCCACAGGGGAGGATGAGGCATACAGTATGAATTTATGGGTATGTCTTAATATGACAACTTCACATATGAGTGATGACTGTATCCCTGTAGTGAGCACCAAACATTTGGCTTTTTGGTGTGCTACTACCATTAATGTGGACATGGTCTTGTGGTAACATGGGTGTGGTTTAAAAACAGGGAGTGGTTAACACTGACTTCCATTATCTTCCTTCCACCATGTAGGCCAGAAAAATTAATAGCAGCTAATAAAGTTTTGCCTAAAGGTAGGACGCTGAAAGCAAAAACATCATTTGGTTGCCATGGATAACCACCCTGGTGCACATTTGTCTAGTGTTGATAAATGTACCCTACTGTGTCTAAATGTATTGTTGCTATTTCTATATTTTCTAGTGGGATTCCCGGATGTGTATTCCTAGGCACCCTTCACAAGAGCAGTTGATATCAAGGTTTTCTCTATTGTAGAAGGTTCCCAACAGCTTCCTGGAGCTTAAGTATTTAATTTGTGTACAATGTACCCTGTAGTCTAGTCATGATGTAGAAGGTACTGCCAAAAAAGGGTTTTAAATGTTCACAGCCCAGAAGACATATTCTTATCTGTGTTTTTAACATTTTATTCTTCATTTCTCTACAGACCACAGACTTTACTTATAAGGATGCAAATTTGTTTTAGGTTGAATCCCCTTTCTGTTGGAATCTTTTGAAAGAATTGGGGTATCTTCTGGACCATAATTAAAAACAACAGATGCACTTAAATACGTAGCATGCATGGTACCAGATATGAGGTTCAGCTTTTTTCTGGATGTAGAGAGAAATGGACTTTCATTAAATGTGCCAGTGAATGACAATGGTTGCCTATTTGTATTTATTTAAAATAGACCAATTTTGTTGTAAGAAGGATTCGCTAAGAGAATGCTATGGGCTGTTTAAAATAGCTGAGGAAGGAGAAATTCTATTGCAAAAGAACAGATAATTTGCTTCAGGTATTGCTATATAGCACATCATTGTATAAATAGCCAGATATAAATTGGTCTGTTGGGATGTGTGGAACTGATAGTGAAAGTAGGTTTTAATAAAAGAACATTGTGCCACAGCTGACTCACGAGTCAACTCAGAATGAGATCTTTGTCTATTTGTATCAACTAAACTAGATATTACATTAAAGGGGATGTAAACCCAAAAATACAAAAATTCTGCTTTCCAACTGCAGTTACTTTAAAAAATAGAATAACTTGGGTGGTGCGCTTGCCAGTAATTATTTATAGGTTTATCCCGTCTCCTAAATAAAAAAGAACACTATATAGTGTAATAAGCCCAATTATTGTTATGTAAATGTGAACGTGTTGGTCTTACTCACATTTACAGATCTTGATAGAAGGCATGTAAATACACGTTGAATTCAGACTGTAAGGAATAAAGCTTCAATAGTGCATTAACTGATACGATCGCAAAAGCCCTGTTTAAAGTTGCGCTTACCGGATTTACTATGTGTAAGTAGCGTGTAATGGCCGATCTCTCAGTGTTGTCGCCGTTCCTCGTGGTGCGGCTCACCCTCACGTCCTCAGCGGTATATCTGGCAGTATTCAGCCGGCGTCTGTCAAGGTAGATTCGGTCCTTCTCTCCTCCGCCCCGCTGTACACGGAGGGCAAGATGGTACACTTGAACGCTGTTCTCCAAACCGGACGTTCCGCTCCTCCTGGCCCTGCGATCTCTCCGCTGTGCACAATGGGCTGCAGCTTCTCTATGAATTCATCTCCTGATTATTTGGATTATGTTTTTTGAAAAATTTAGGGGGATCAAACTTCTAAATAAACTGGAAACGATTATATTTTAAAAAGTTTCACAATTTATTTTCAAATCTAGGCCCAACGCGTTTCGTATTGCAAATACTTCCTCAGGGGCATTTTTCACTTTAAAAAATAACCACTGAAAATTTATCATGAATATAGGTATGGAATCTGTTATCCGGAAACCAATTATCCAGAAAGCTCCAGCTTAAGGAAACACCATCTCTTTTAGATTTGATCTAAATAAAATTCATTTTTTCTCTGTAATAATAAAACAGTACCTTATTCTTGGTCCAAACTAAGATGTAATTAGTACTTGTTGGAAGCAAAACCAGCCTATTAGGTTTATTTAATGTTTACATGGTTTTCTAGTAGACTTACGGTATAAACATCCAAATTACGAAAATATCTGTTATCTGGAATGCCCCTGGTCCTGAGCACTCTGGATAACAGGTCCCATACCTGTATATATTGGAAAGTTGCTTAGAAATGCATTTAATTTAATTGGTAAAACAAATATTTGGGTTTTAATAGTCAGTTAAGGAAATGCCTTTTCTTCTGTCTAAGCTCCTTCACTAACAAGTTCACCCAATAACATTTATAATGTTATGCACAATCATGCTTCATTAGAGAATTGAACCCACCCACCATGCACATGAGCTACAAAAAAAGAGAGATTTGAGAGCTATAAGACATCACCCACACAAGAGATACAGAATAATATAACCAGAAATGGTTTTATTGGACACAGTTCAAGGAAACCGATAAATATAAAATCTTGATGCAGGTATAGTCTAGTTCAGCAAAAGTCTTGGGTAAGAATAGGTACATTTCCTGGCTTGGTCTGATACTCAGAAGGTGGCTTGGTCTGATACTCAGAAGATGGCTCAGGATCTTCGAGATACACTCAGAATCCTATGGATAGGCGTGAGTGGATGGGAGCCTGACTATCTCTCTCTCTCCTAGGGAACTGACAATGCTAACAGTGCAACAGGGTAGGTGTTTTGGTAATACCATGCATATAGAACTGATAGTAGTTTCTAAGGAGTGAAGTAATCGGTGGATCATAAATGCATTTATATAGACAAGCTTTACTCCTTATTATATAAAAGATAGTATGGTTGTTCCGGAAAATCTGCTCATGGAGTAATTGACTTTGGAGACAAATGTATTGGCTAGAAGATTTCTTTTCTTATCTGGCTTTGGACTTTCTGTCTTCGTCTTTTCTATTCTTGCTCTGTCTGCTCTTTTCACACTCAGAGTTGATACAGTTTTCCTATTGAGGTACTGCTGCGCGGACTGTAAAGAATTTCTGAAAAACATTTGCATCAACAGTATATCTGAAGTGAACCTTTTTTTTCCTTTTCTGTATATATATATATAGTTTAAAACAGGGGTCCCCAATCTTTTTTGCTCGTGAGACACATTTAAATTTAAAAAAGAGTTGGAGAGCAACACAAGCATGAGAAGATCCATGTGGATGTCAAATAAGAGCTCTGATTGGCTTTTTGGTAACCCCTATATGGACTGGCAGCCTACAGGAGAGAATGTTTGGCAGGACATCTGTTTTTTATGCAACCAAAACTTGCCTCTAAGCCAGTAATTCAAAAGCACCTGCTTTGAGGCCACTGGGAGCAACATCCAAGGGGTTGGAGACCAACATGTTGCTTGCGAGCTACTGGTTGGGGATCACTGGTTTAAAACTTTCAACACACCAGAATTTAGCTATATCATATCACAGTTCAATGTTTTAGTCTGGACAGGTAAATGCCTTACCCAAGTAAGTCAAGAGCGGGGTTGCAAGAGTCAGCAGCAGCAGCAATGCCATTAGAGATAGTGGCATCAGGAGGAGTGCTACAGACAGCAGCAGAGAAGGCAGACCCAGACAAAAGGACAGTAGGGATGAGTGAAGCTTCATGGTGAAGTTGTGGTTTAGCCAAACTTTAGCAAAACTTTTTGTGAATCCACACTAGAATTTCACATGTGTCTTTTGCTCCAGAAGACACAAGTAGGAAAATGCAGACATCATTACGTGACCTTCCACATTTACCAATGGCTTCGGAGACGCTGCCCTTCTCTGTCGTGCCACATCTGCAAGAAATTATAGTGGGAAGGAGCTTCTATAACAAAGAGCAATGTATATGCTATTGCAGAGCTAAAAATGCATTAACTACAATGTAATGTATTAATTCGAACATCTAATGATAATATAATAACCAGAACTATTTTTAAACATGCTTTTCAACTTGAAACTGTTAAGGACTTACAGAATCTGAATCATTAATTACAAACTTTGATGGTATACATGTATTGGAGACAGAGAGTTGCAAGATCATTTCAGATCTTGTTCTTTTGCTGCCTTGGTGAATTGAGAAGGACATTTCTTCAAAAATGTAAGCGATGCATTCAATAATTTAAAATTGCACAAAGTAAAAAAAGTGCACCCCCAAGAGAAAGTCAGTCAGCCAGAGAATCAAGAGACACGCATAAAGCCGACTAATTAATCTGCAGATTGTCTTTCATGTTTCCATAGATTTATTAACCACGACAAGGAATGTAACAGAGACTAAAATCAAGGTAATGTTGTTTGCTAATTAAAACAAGGGATGTGCTTTTTTTTCTACTCTGTAGTCCTTTACTTAAAACCATGATACATATGTAAACAAGTGTGTTTGCTTGAAGTCATTAGCGCAAAAATCAATACACGGTGAATTTTCCTTTTAGTTTCTGATTTCTGGGGGTTTTGTCAGTGGCATAACTAGAGTATGTGGGCACTCTGATCCCCATCCTCCCACCCACTTCCTGCTTCTGCCCACTTCCAGCCCACTAGCCACCTGTACCCCTCCCACTCCCTGCCTGATCCTGCCCACTCTCCACCTGTGCCGACTTGCGATCTGCTTCCCCCGCTGCAGGTAAGAGAGTGACTGGGGAAGGGCGGGTTCTTGTTAGCTATAGAGGAAGCAGACCCCCTAGTCCAGGCCCTCCTTTCCCCTGGGCTCCTCTGCAACTGTGGGGTCTGCTTCCTCTATCGTTACACTGCTGGGGGGGGGGGTGTTTGATTGATGATTGATGTTAAAAAGAAGAGATGCGCCCAATAATTCTGCACGCCTGGAACCTGTTGCTAAAAATGTAGGAGGAAAATAGAAAGGTATGGGATTAGTTTTCCAGGTACCTGTTATCTAGAAAACTTTTTTCTACTTGAGCCATAATAAGAAATAATTATCTTTATTGGAAACAAAACAATCCTGTTGGGTTTATTTAATCTTATTATTTTTATTATTTTCTAGTAGACTCAAATGGTTGATAACGTTTAGCATTTCTATAGAAAGGCTAATTCTAAGCAACTATTCAATTGGCATTATTTCTTTCATTGTTTTTTAAATATTTCCTTTCTTCTTCTTTCCAGCTTTCAGATGGGGGTTAATGACCTCAACTAAAAACAAATGCTCTGTAAGGCTATACGTGTATTGTTATTGCTACTTTTTGCTATTCATCTTTCCATTCAGGCCTCTGTTATTCATATTCCAGTCTCTTATTCAAATCAATGAATGGTTGCTGGTGTAATTTGGACCCTATCAACCCAACTGATTAAATTGCAAACCAGAGAGCTGCCTAATAAAAAGCTAAATAACTCAAAAAACACAAATAATGCAAAAAGAATACCAACTGCAAACTGTGGGAAAGAACTGGTATCTCATGCCAGTCAGTACTTTTTGAATTTATTATAGCTAGTGATGGGCGAATTTATTCACTGCGAATTCCCGCGATTCGCCGCTGGCGAATAAATTTGCGAATCACCAGTGAAATTTCGCCAAGCGAAATTTCGCCAAAAAAACGAAAATGACGCGCCGCGCGCCGAAAATGACGCGACGGATCGTAACCTATAACTTGGATGCTCCTTCATGAACAAGTCTGGAATAGGGAGTCCACAGGGACATCACTCATTTTATCCCTATCATGTTGTACTCAGTAAAAGGACAGTGTTGTACATGTATGGGCTTATTTATGAAGGATTCATGATTTATGGACCTCCCATAGCCTTAACAGCTTTTTTCTAAGTTTTGAAAAATCAAAAAAAAAATTTGAAAATCGTTCGAATTGTGCGATCGAACAATTTTAACAATTCGAATTTGATCGAAAATGGACCTATTTGATCGAAAACCACCAAAAAAAATTAGTGGAATTTCACATTTTTTTCTATTTGAAATTTGATTTAAATGTTTAAATTAGTATGGCAATCCAAATTATGGAAATATCTCTTATCCAGAAAATCACAGGTCCCGAGCATTCTGGATAACAGGTCCCATACCTGTATATATAAATGCTGTTGGTGTCTGACTGATAACATGCCATTTGACGGGGGTGTGGATTAGATTTTTAATTTTTATATGCCAGGTACTACATTATGAACCGACTCCTGGACAAGCAGCTAATGCATTAGAAAACACCGGAAAACAGGTTATTGATTTCAACTCAGGTTGTAGATAAATTACCAACATACAGTAAAGATTCTTTGAGGATTAATATAATATTTAAAGCGCAGATGTCAGTGAAGAACATAGTCCATTTAACTTACAAATGATATTGTTCAAGTAAGTTTATTGCTTCTCATTTATCCTCTATGAGAACAACTCCTGGACTTGCACATATTACATCTTAATTTATTCACAGCAAAATTCAATAAGGACACAAGGATATGCAATGCGCAAATGCCTTGAAAAAACAAAGTGCACTTGTAAAAGCAAATTTCTGATCAAGTGTTTACAGTTATTTAAACACCATATTGATTGATTTTCAGCTTACTATCATAACGCTTTAAAGGAGAACTAAACCATAAAAATTAATAGAGCTAAAGATTCCCTGTTTTTTATATGGAACTTATTGCACCAGCCTAAAGTTTCAGCTTGTCAATAGCGGCAATGATCCAGGACTTCAAACTTGTCACAGGGGGGTCACCATCTTGGAAAGTGTCTGTGACACTCACATGCTCAGTAGGCTCTGAGCAGCTGTTGAGAAGCTAAGCTTATGGGTCGTCCCAAATTATCCATCAGAAAATTAGATTTGTCTGTAATATAAGCTGATGCTACAGGGCTGATAATTAAATTTTGATGCAAGTTACACCAGTTTCTGTGCTGCCATGTAGTAATTATCTGAATTAATTACCAACCAGCCTTATATTGTGACATTTATATACTATGGGGTGAAAAACAAGGCGATGTTTGATCGAAAATGGACCTGTTTCGATCAAATAGGTATATTTTCGATCAAATAAAAATCGTTCTAATGCATCATTCGATTCAAACGATTTTGACAGAAATCCTTTGAATTCCTAGAACTAGAGGTCCCCCATAGGCTACCACGGCAATTTGGCAGCTTTAAGGTGGTGAATAGACGATTTCAAAGGATTTAAAAGAGACAGTACTTCGAAATTTCAAAAATTTTCTATTCGAATCTAATTTTGGGCTATCCGATAGTCGAAGTAGCCCAAATTTACTTTTTACTTTTTAATTTTTAAATTCAAATTTTATCCATATTTTCACTTCGACCCTTATTAAATCTGCCCCTATGTGTACTGTATATTGTGAGTGGGTCCCTAAGCTCAGTAAGTGACAGCAGCACAGATCATGTGAATCAGTGAATCAGCAGAAAAGAAGATGGGGAGCTACTGGGGCATCTACTGGGGAGACACAGATCTTTACTGCTAAAGGGTTGTGGTTGCCTTGGGCTGGTAAAGAAGCAAAAAACATAATGTACAACATTTCTACCCTACTTCTTTAGTTTAACTTTCCTTGTCCTTTAATATAACTATTTTATTCTTACCAGGTTACTCTGTGAATGGAAAATTCAGGGTGGACAATTCCCTGATGATGTGCGGGCAGTCTGGGGGCAAGTTGCCTGGGTACCCAGCTAAGGTGTGGGGCTGATTCCTCCCACCCTCCTCTGTGTTTTGGGCAAGTTTTTCTTCCTTGTTCTGCTGAATCAGTGCCTAAGTGATGTCACTTCCAGTGAACAGGTCGGAAGGTAAGTTTAACTCTGTGCATTCTGGGACAGGTAGTGGTTTGGGTAGGGGGATTTATTGATGGGTCAGCTGGCTGGGTCGGCTGGCTGGGGCACAGGTCTGCCCACCTGGACCCGTGCAGGACTCTAACATGAAGGGTGGCCCTTAATTTAATATTGCAACAAAACCATAAAAATACCTTTGTGGCAAATGAATGCATGGTGTGACAGACATGATTTGGTAAATATATATACCTTAGAACACTGATTTATTACATATAGCAGACATTAAATACATGGTAATTATTTTCACCAATAGGAACGTTCTGACCTTTAGAGAAATTTTATTATTAAGTATGCATTTTATAGATGCTCTTTAAAGTCACTCTCCAAGCCAAAGAGGAAACCAGAAGCAAGTTAGTTTGCAGAATCCCCACATGGGTTGCATATATAAGCAGCCCTCTTAGGCTACAGACAAAATTACAATCCTCTGCTTTCCATTTAGTATGTAACTGTATTGGCATTATCCTGTGCACACAAGATGGCATACATTTGTGTTTTTGCACCAAAATCTACCCTATGTGTGCACTGAAGCCATTTCATTTTGATTACAGCCTAAGAGGACTAAAACTACTTATCTTTAAAGATTATTTATTATAAGAGTAATGTTTTTGGTAAAATGTTCCATAAACAACCAATAGAATAACACAAATAACACCACACAACATGAATGTTTGTTTAACAAATTATTAACTTTTTAACACCCATGACCCATAATATCCCTATAACTGCACAAGGCAACTAGTCTCATCTGTCACTGTAGCCTGGGACCCTTCTCCTCCCCAAAAGAAATTCACTTGTTGGGGCGGATACTTAAAGAAGGATTCAACCTGTCTGTGAAAAAAACCGTCCCCAGTGTATACTTCGAAGCTCCTGTGTTGTTTTCAGACAGCACTTTGGATCATGAAATGCAAAGCCTAAGTGTACCAAGTTTGGCACATATGCACTTCTATTCAGAGGATCATTGCCCACCAGCATGATACTGAGCCTTTTCTCTGCCACCTAAACTTGTTACTGGACTTGGCCCGTTTTTCTAGCCTTTATTGGCTGAATCTGGAATGACCTTCTGCCTCTCTCTGTTGCCATCTTTGCTGCCTGACCTCACTCTGTTCATGATCATGATGTTGTGTAGCATTACTTGCCGCTCATTTGAAATTAAACACAAAAAAATACAAAAATACAAAAGTATTCTGTATAAATGAATAGAAAAGT
>CM044433.1:41016889-41078637 GCA_024363595.1 Xenopus borealis | reverse complement strand
CCTTTAGTTGTTTATCCCCTTCTAATATATTCCAATGTTTCATTAATATTTTCTTTATTTCTTGTGCTCCTGGGGCATAAGTAGTAATAAACATGCATTTTTCATCTTCCTTATTATCCTCTTTAAGTTTAGAATTTTTGTCCTGCAATAGGACCTTTCTATCAACATTAATAATTTTATTTCGTGACTGCTGGATTAATTTATTATTATAGCCCCTCTTTTTAAATCTTTCAGTAACATAGTCTAATTGTTTTTCTAGTTCCCCTTTGAAATGCCTGCCCTATTTCACAGCACCACTAAAGGTGAATGGCAACACACCACTGGGAACAATGAATACCATTATATGAATAGATAAAGCCACATGAGACCAAGTGATTTATTCTAACTATAATAGACCATAAAGTAAGTTACTAAATGGGTTTTAAAGCACAAGAAAAGTTTCAACCCAAGGAAGGTTCCAAATGTTAGGGCACTCTCCAAGGACTGCAATGACTTACCAAATACCATGGGCCAGTGCTCCTGTTAGCAGAAAATGGCACCAGCCCTGGGCACTTGCCAGCCAGTATCAGACTGGCCCACCAGAATACCAGGGAAATTCCCGGTGGGCCAAGGTGTCAGTGGTCCCTCATGCTGCTAAACTCTTGGCCTATTTCATGGCCATTCCCTATTTCTATGAGATCAAAGAGACTAAATAGTTGGAATAATTGATTATAATATGTAAAAAAAACAAACTAAGACAATAGAGGTTGATTGAGGAGATGAAGAATATTAGTACAAAAACATAAACATATTAACCATTTAGCAGGGATGTGCCTGTTTATTATTATTATGTTGTAAAATCTGTCGTATTCAAATGTCCTCTGCAGATACAAGTGACAAGTATTTGGAATTATGTTCAATATAAAAGATTTAGCTACAAATAAATCTGGGTATACAATAAACTGCAGTTTGGTGTGCTTCTAATAAAAATTTATCCTACACTTAGGGGCCAATTTACTAAATTCACATGAAGGATTCGAAGTTCGATCGAATTTTCAAAAACATTAAAATTTTCGAATGTTTTTGAAGACCACTTCGACCACTGAATATTTTAAATTCGATCGAATCGAATGATACGAATGATTCGAATAAAATTTCATTCGAATATTTGACCATTCGACTGTTGAAGTACTTCCCCTTTATATTTTTATTCGACCACCTAGTTTGCCAGATCAAAGCTACCGAATTGGGTTTACTTAATTTTGATCGAATAAAAAAAATTTGATCGATCGAAAAAATTGATCGTTCGACCAATCGAATTGCAGTAAAATCCTTGGATATCCGAATTTGAAGGATTTTACTTCACATCCTATTCATGAATTTCGAATTTTTTTCAATTCGAAATTCGACCATTGATAAATCTGCCTCTTATTATTAAATAAGCCCCACAAGTTCTGGTTGCTTAGAAATGTTTTTAACCATACTGTATCTGAAGTTACTGCTGTGTTTGCCAACGTTATTAAACAGTATCAGGAGAAAGCTGAATATTGTTGAGTAAAACTGAAAAAGAAAGTTATGGGAATTAGTTTAAATTCAGGACAAATGGTTATGCTGGGAGAAAACTATTGCAGCGTGAACATATACAAAGATTTTTTCCCCTCTTTTACTGCACTTCAGTGGTACCAAGAGTTCTTCGAAAGCTCATATAGCATCTCAAGGCGAAATAAAGAGCACAAATGCCGCAGAGAGTCAGAAAACGCAGAGTGAATCCATTTCAAATAAATCCGCTGCTCTGGCAAGTCTCTCTTTTAGCACTGCAATTAATGAACGCAGCAGTATGAAGCACAAGCTACCCTAATTAAATATTACGATATATTGTTTCAATAAACTTCACTTTTATCATCACAGATCATAGGTATGGAATGCATTTCCTTCTGTGAAAAGCTTGATATTTATGAACATATGGATTATTCTCAGTATAGTCATTGGGATGCGACAGGCTGTGCTCCTCTGAGGATATTCCTGTCATTTGTTTTGAAGATAAGGAATAAATATAGATTTTGGGACCATATAAAGAAACGTATGATAAACTATTTTGAATTTGTTTACTTTGGGGAAAAACATTTTTTTAAATTATTTTGATAGTCTAATATTGTTGAAAATTTATCTCTAGGCAGGCAATATTAAAATGCACATGTGACTGGGTTGTAACCGAAAGCTAGAAATGCCTACACACTATAAAGCAATCGGGGATTGGGAAAACTGTATTAACATAGAGTTCCAAAATCCAATATTGGGAAACCCATTATCCAGAAAACTCAGAATTATGGAAAGGCCATCTCCTATAGGCTCCATTTTACCCAAACATTCAAGATTTTTTTAAATGATTTTCCTTTTCTCTGTAATAATAAAACAGTAGCTTGCACTTAATCCAAACTAAGATACAATTAATCCTTATTGGAAGCAAAACCAGCCCGTTGGGTTTATATAATGTGTACATGATTTTCTGGTAGACTTAAGGTATGGAGATCCAACTTACAGAAATATCCTTTATATGTAAAACTCCAGGTCCCGAGCATTATGGAGTTAACAGTAGTGATATGCAGGTCAGGATTTTCTCAACTGACAACCACCCTCCCTCCACCCACACCCTCGTGAGCCTGACTTCCAGATTCCTTTTCTAGAGCAGCCCCAGCACAAAAGGGGCAGGACGAGCTGACGCACATCTATAAAAGTTGAACCCGGAAGTCGGAAGCCGCCATTTGTAATGTCATGGGCGTGGAAAGCAATCAGAAGAGCTCAACCTGGACCTCCCCGCGGAAAGAAGGGTGCGAGGCCGGGCTGAACCCTGCTCAACCCACAGGCCATCCCGCACGTGACTAGATAACAGGTTCCATATCTTTATTACCAACCTGCAAGAGTTTCCATGTTTTCTCTAACAGAAACAAATCTTTTCATCACAACTTTTTTGTTTCCAGTAAGTAATGGATTTTGGGTATGGAAATTAGTATAACTAGGGGAGAACTACAATGGCAATGGGGGAAAATAATATAATTATTTGGTAAGTTGAAAAAAAGGGACCTATTATTTTATCATTTATGGTCCATCAGTGGAGCATACCCTTGACAGGAAGTAAACACCAGTAACCAGGCCCGGACTGGCAATCTGTGAGTTCTGGCAAATGCCAGAGGGGCTGCTATAAGGTGCCATAGAAAGTCACTATTAAGTGGGCTGGTGGGGGCTGTTTGGGCCTCTGTATTTGCTGATTGGGCCTCTATGAACCTGACATGCCAGGGCCTATTTTAATTCTCAGTCCGGACCTGCCAGTAACGTAAGGGCAGATGGTAGTTACAAGCATCACTGCTCTGGAGAACCTATCTACAAAGCACCGTATAGTAAAGCCAAAAACAATGTTACACATCATATTAATGAGGGGAAAATACATCTCATTGTGTATGCAACTCTCAAAAGCAGTTCCACACAACATTAATGAACATCTTCATAAGCAAGATAAAGCTTGGGTCATACAATGCAGGTTTTATTGAGTTATCTGAATTTATAACCTGTAGATGCTAAAATGACCCTGGAGCATATTTTAAATTAGAACATTATGTAACTTACTAAATTGCTGTATTGTTTATTATTGATTTATTTTATTATAGAATGCCATGTCCTCTATTGTTATCCAGACAAAGCTTAATTTATTTTCATTACTGTTTTACTGCCGGGAATTCCCTATATAAAATAGATTTGTCTATTGGAATCCCCATTGCATCTGTTAAATGAAGCTTCAAAAATGATCCATTTGTCATGCTCCTAATAAAATATATGCATATGTCAAATGTAACTGAGGCGAATCCATATTATAGGCTGGAGGTCTAAGCATATAAGGCTCATTAAGCTAATAGTTATTTATCAACTTGACGGAAGCAGTGAGCTCATCTGCTCAATTTAAAGTTTTTGCAAATACTGATAGACAAATGTTTAAATTAAGGAAACAATATGAATATGGAAAATACAGAGAAAACCGTCAAAGCTTTGGAAAGATAAATATATATATACATTGCTGCATGAAGTACCTGTAGTTATTTAGGGTTTTTTCCTATATGAAATAAAGGTTGTTTATTACAGATATATGGAAAATAAAATCAGACATCTTGTGAAGATAAACTAAAACCTCTCATAAGTGTTATTATATTCCCATATTACTGCATTTCTGCACTGATTTCCCACAATCCTATTCAATTGTGTCTACTAGGATAGAAAATGTGTCCATGTGAGGTCTGGTTTTGCAGGCTACTTTAAGGGGAACTTTTGCAAAAATGAAATTGTAATATAAGCTTCATCATGCTAAAATGATAAACTTTCTAAATACAATCAAATAAAAATGTACTGTTTCTGAAATAATCAAGTTCATCTTCACTATTCCTCGCTCAGCATCTGTTTCTCTTCATTCAGGAGTTGGGTGTCAGTTAGATCCAATATATCTTATAGGGGGGCTCCTTTTGCCTAGAAGATGTTAGAGCTCACTCTATAATATCACCAAAATTCTGTCTCTCTACATGCAGAATTTGTGCAAAAGGCAGTTATTTTGTTAGATATTTGTAAGATATATTGGATCTATCTGTTGTACAAGCTGGAGGGGATGTCTGGTAGATGGCCGGTATATATTACCAGTGCCGGTCTTAAGCACATTGGACCAATTTGGCCCAATTGGGCCCCGCACTTATGGGGGCCCGCTCCAGTGTGAGCTCTAATTCCTATTTCCTTAATTCCCCAATAGCCCAGCCTACCCCTAATCCAGATTGGCCCAGCCCGCTCAGACCCGATTGGCCCAGGCCACATCTGAACCTTATTGGCCCGAGAACATTTTCTCCCAGTTGCCCAGCCTGCCCCCATCCCCAACTGGCAGCCGTCACTTCGACAGAGGGGAAAGCAGACACTATTTGCCCATACAGATTCTGCGACAGATATCAAAGTTCCTTTTAGGGGGCCCCCCAAAATGGTTCCAATTGGGCCCCGCACATGGTACTACCGGACCTGTATATCAACATTCTTTAGGTTTTAAAGAAGCTACCCCTTTAAGAGACACCATGGGGTTAACCAGCCAGAGGTGGGCTGGACATTCAGGGGGTGTTTAATGGTGGTGAGCAGCAGATGAAGTGAAAGATAAAAGTGTTTGTGTTGCACATGTGAAGACTCATGGTGGAATTGAGGAAAAGTTACTTTCCAAAAGACCAGGGAATTCACTCCTGGCAGACTGGACACTGCACGTTTTTTATGGCAATTACACTGCTCTGATATTGGGACTGTTTTTATTGCTGAATTGAAGCTGTTTGTTTTCTATGCCATTGCTTGTCAGTATTGATGGGCTAATTTATTCGCCAGGAGCGAATTCGCGGCGAATTCCCGCAATTCGGCGCCAGCACATAAATTCACAAAACGCCAGGGAAAATTAGCCTGGCGAAAATTCTCCGGCGTCCAAAAAAAAAACGAGGCGTCAAAAAGTGCCGCGACTCGTTTTGTAAAATTTTCACCAAATCCGCAAATTTCACTGGAAATTCGCAAATTTTTCCGGCGAAGCGAAACGGGATAGATTCGCCCATCACTACTTGTCAGTGAAAGATTTATTTTGAACTGAAGAAAATAACTGTTTCCTTTAATGTGGAGTGGCCTGCATGTTTGGTGAAAAACCCCTGCTGTGATCCCCAAACTTCACACTGTCAATGAATATCAGACACCCAACTGTTGCATCAAAAGAGAATAAAGAGAAACAGATATTAAATATAAACTTGATTATTTCAGCAATGGTACATCATTTTTTTATTGATTGTATTTAGAAAGTTTAGTATTTCAGTATGAGAAAGCTTATATTAAATTTCCATTTTCGCAATAGTTCCCCTTTAAGAAGATCTAGAGGGGAGAGCTACAGATCAAACTGATGCAACTGTGCAATGCACACAGCAAAACTGTTATTACAGGCATGGGACCTGTTATTCAGAATGTCGGATAACGGATCTTTCCATAATTTGGATATCCATACCTTACATCTACTTGAAAATAATGTAAACATTAAATACATTCAATGGTCTGGTTTTGCTTCCAATAAGGATTAATTATATCTCAGTTGGGATCAAATATTATTGTAACAGAGAAAAAGGAAATCATTTATATATATAAACGGGTTTTCGGACAACGGATCCCATACCTGTACCATTAAATTAGCACTTTGTGCATCAGATGTGTCATGTGTAGGTTGGTTTGGCAAGATTCAGCTCCTAACATTATCCCTTCATACCCAAAAAGAACACGCACAGTTTCTGATGCCACAGAAGCTACTTTGCTAAGGTGTTTGAGAATAACTTTCAATAAAACTTCCAGAAGACACGTCACTTCTTTGCTATCACAGCTGTCTTATTCTCAAAGAAAAATAGGAGAAAAGTACAGTGTGTCACATTTACTGGTTCTATCAGTTCCTCTAGCATGAGGCTAACAGGTTTTGGAATAGTAGAAGTGCTTTTGAGACAAATATATATATATATATATACTGTATTGTGTCATCTGAATTTCAACATTTCATCATTAAGACATGATATGCAGTAGCATTAATACACGTATCACTTACATAAGAGTTGGCATCAAATGATCTTCATAAAATACAGGTTTGGGACGTGTTATCGAGAGTGCTCAGGACCTGGGGCTTTCCGAATAACGGATAATTTGGATCTACTAGAAAATCTTTTAAACATTAAATTAACTCAATAGTCTGGTTCTGCTTCCAGTACAGTTTCATTATATCTTAGTTGGGATCAAGTACAAGCTACTGTTTTATTCTTACAGAGAAAAAGGAAATCATTTAAAAAAAATTTGGATTATTTGGATAAAATGGAGTTTATGGAGTAATTTGGATTTTTCTGGATAAGGGGTTTCCGGATAACAGATCCCATGCCTGTATTATAAAGAGGATTCCATTTGAAAAGTATTCTAAATGAGCAATATATCCTCAGTACTAAAGAGCAAAAAAAAAAACCACCCAACAAAACAATGTCATAATTGCTCTACAAAATACAGAAATCTATACGGCTCATTCACAAATGCAAGGATCAAAAATATTAACAAACTTGCAGGCATTTTATACTATTATTCGCAAGGGTTCTTTTGCAACTAATATGCTAGTTTAGCCTGCTCTGATTAACTACCGGCAAGGGACAGGCACTATAGTGTATTCCAAGTGGAATTTGACTACTTTAGTGTCTTCCAAGTGGAATTAGACTATGTGTTGTAGGCACATCATTATGGGTATCCCTTAGTGGGGCATTAGAGGCACTTCAATTAAGTGCATCTTCATTTCACTGCAGATGTTTTGAAATAATTTTAAATACCGTAAGCAATATTTAACTTAGCTATGCTGTACATCATCTAAGCAACAAAAGGCTGATCTTTTTTCTCAGGCAGCATTTTCCCAAAGATTTTCTCGTTTTCAGTGTTTTAAGACTCTGTTATCTTCAGCTGACACCTATAAAATACATTGTTTTTATTCCAGCTGCAGTAGAGCAGCCATTTGAGCCTAGGTTCTACAATTGTTTCTGAATAAGATACAACTCCTCTTATTGAAGCACTTCTCTTGTGTATAATCTGAACTACATTCTTAAACTCATGACTAATTTTCTACGATAACCTCCGTTTCTTTGTAAATGCATTGACTGCAGTTAACATGACAATGTTATTAACATGCTATTAGAAAAAAAAAAGGTAGTCAAGTAAAAGGCATATTCATTGTTCTGCACAATATCTGAGCCAAAAAAAACCCCTCTACAATTTAAAAGTTCTTCTATCCTCTGACAAATTGCCATGTGATAGTACGCATAATGATACAGTAAAAATATAATTAATGCAATTTCCTTCTGCTCCCATATAGCAATTGTTATGTTAACTATTGTGCTTAAAGGGATTGTTTTGGGACTTTTTCCTATTACTTTTTATCTTGCAGTAAGAACCAATGTCATCATTTGGGCATCATGGTGGCGTGGTGGTATTGTCATTCTGTAGTGCTGGTGTCCTGAGTTTAAGTCTGTGTTAGTGCGGGCTGTGGTTTCAATTATTTTCAATAGCATTGCAGGCCCCCTTTCAAGAAGCCTGTTTTCTGAGACTTAAAGGATAAGTAAACCTTTAAAACAAGTGAATGTAAAATTGATGAGATTGTTATTCTAAGCAATGTTCCAATTTCCATAAATTTTTTAAAATTCCAAGATATTAAGAGATACACGTTCTGTTAATATGAATGAATTTTGTTATAACACCACGGGTCAGTTTCCAACCATAAAGTAGTCAAATAAGTTGTCTGGAGAAAAAAAACAAACAGGTGTGGTCTGATGTTCTTCTGGTTAGAAAAGATGTGAGAAAGTTTTTTTTAATGTTTATCCCAATCAGAAAAACATCAGATCAGCCCTCATTCTTTCTGTTGACTTCCTTGACTGACCAGCAAGTGGCGCCTTTGAAACAAAATAATTTCATATTAAAGTGGACCTGTCACCCAGACACAAAAATCTGTTTAATAAAAGTCCTTTTCAAATTAAACATGAAATCCAATTGAAATTTTTTTATTAAAGCATTCATGGCTGTTTAAAGCTCATTTAAAAATCTCAGCTGTCAATCAAATATTGTCTGCCACTCCTCTATGCCTTAGGCACAGAGGCGGGGCAGATAATTACTTTCACTTTCCATTCAGCACTTCCTAGATGCCACTGCTCCCCACACATTCCCCCAGTTCTCTTAACCATTTAATTATGTAGCCAGGACATGGGGATAGACATTTTGTCCCCAATTCTGGTGCACAAACAAGATTCTGAGATGATACAAGGCTTGTCTTAATAACAGTGTCCACAAAATGGCTCCTGCCTGCTTGCTATAATTATGAATTCCCAGACTGAAGAAAACAAGATTAAAATTATTTATATAGTGTTATAATGTTCATTTTGCTTGACTAATGTGATAAAATAGGATTTTGAACATTTTTTTGGGGTGAAGGGTCCCCTTTAACTGTACACGTATCCCTTAATAACTTGTAATTAAAAGAAAATAATGAATGAATTAAAATGGCAAAAGTGCTTAGAACAACACTCTCATCAATTTTAAATTCACTTATTTTAAAGGTTTACTTACTGACTAAACAGGCTTGTTTAAAAGGAGCCTGAAATGCTATTCATCTTTGAAAATAATTGCAGTAATTGGAACAACACCCCCCCCCCCCACGCTAACACAGAATTAAACCCAGGACACTAGAACTGCAAAGCTTGCAATGTTCACCACCACTCCACCATGATACCCAGATTGCATGTCAAACGATGCCCTTGGGCAGGGCCGGGCCAAGGAGTAGGCAGAGTAGACACATGCCCAGGGCGCAAAGCTGGGGGGGGCACCAGGCATGTAACTGCTCTGTAGCCTACCCCATGTCTGGGCCTCTCACTCAGTCATCTTCTTGCACCTACGCACATGCTGATTGACACTTCTGCGCATTGGTGCATTGGCATGCCAGCGTTATTTCACGTGTGTGCCTGGTCGGTGTGTGGCCTGGCTCTGCCCTTAGGTCTAACTCCAAGATCTACTGATTGATTAAGTTATTACAGAGTTTATTCAATGCTTATCATCAATGTATTCATAGTGATAAATAGCTAGGGATCAAGATAGTGAGAAGCCCAATTGCTCCAATGTGAATATTTACAGTATGACTAGCCATTCCTTGTAATTGAAATTGTCCAGATTAGTTGGTATTCTTTGAACTTTTAATAATGTCCTTTGTGACTATTGGAGACCAAAACCGCAGTACTGATTGTAGAGAGACAATTAACTAGGGTTGCCACCTGTCCGGTTTTGACCCGGACAGCCCGGTATTTTGAAGGGCTGCCCGGGTCAATGCTTCCTGCCCGGTTTTCCAAATAAGGAAAACCGGGCGGGATTAGCTTGATTGATGCCGCGATCGTCCAATCGGCGATCGCAGCGTCATAGCTCCGCCCTGTGACATCACGGGCACACCCACCGACATCATGGGCCCGCCCACTGATGTCACGGGCCGCCCCCCCCCTGTCCGGCTTCAGCCACAGGGGAAGGTGGCAACCCTACAATTAACATAGCTTTGCAAAGCAGAAGAAAGCCTTTTAAAGTAATGAAAAGAAAATGTATTATTGTGCTTCTACAGAAACTCCCAGTGGGGAGAAGTCAGGACCAAGCAGGAAACTGAAGGGTTAAAATCCAGAACAAAGTACAGGCAGGGTTAATAATCAGGGTCAAATCCAGGCAAAAGCGTTCAAAGGCAGGAAGCAGGTATCAAAGTGGAGTTCAGGCACGGGTCATAGTCCAGGAATCAATAATAGTAGTAAAACAGAACACCCAGGAATGTATATAAACAAAACCTATATTCGTGCATTGGACCCTGGTCTCTGGCGATCTTTTATATTTGAATTTGATTCCATTAGGGCACAGACACCGTGACACGCCTGCCACGGCGATGTGACGTCATCATGCTGGTGCCGCTACCCGTGTGGCAGCTATGGGCACCGCCATTTTGGGAGCGACGCTGGAAGGAAGAGATGTGCTGCCCGGAGCTCCTGGAAAGGCTCTGGGCGGGTTCGTGACAGGGGGCAGGCATTCAAAGTTGAAAAAGGAGAAAAGGTACAGGTAGCAGAAAGCAGATAAGCTCTGTAGTACACAATGGGATTCTTCAGAACTTAGATCTACTGTGTATTTTGAATGTCTGCCCCATGGCTATACAGCAGCTTGTTTAAATAAACTACAGTAGTCTTTCTGAAGCAAACACACCAGTGCAGTTACAACAATTACATTTTTTGGTACTTGTTCCTTTAATACAGAACCAAATCTCACTGATTTTCTTGAATTGCTCCTACTGACACCACTCTTTTTTTATCATTCTACATCAATACATTTTAGTCTCAGTAAGGGTCTATGCATATATTTAAAGCTGTAGCTCATAACTTTGAATTAGTGCAAGAGTAGCACAGGCTGGATGAGTCAATTGTTCTGCATAATGTGAAGCCTTACATTTGCAACATACATTAGATTAAACATGATTATAGTCACAGATACTATGTTCCTCTATTACTACAACACTTGTAATGTGTTCCAGGTTGTTAGAGATCATTAGAACTAATATCATTTCTGCCTGGCTCATAAACAAGCCGTAATATTACATTTTCATTCAGCAAACTGAAGTCCTTCAGTAATGGTACTATGCTAGGTGATTAAAAGCGCCCATGATTAAAACTACCCCAAACTATCAGCCCTTTCCGTTTATGACAGCAGCTGCTCAATTTCATTTTCAGTTACACAAGAAGCTTTACTGCACACTCCTATAATTAACTTGCCTTTTGTCTTAGAATCTGTGAAAATGTCTGCCCATATGGCTTTAGGCATATCATAATTTTTCTCTACAACTTCTTCAAATCATGCTGATGATATACATAAACAGACCCTAGCCACTCCCTTGAAACATAACATAGCCTTCAGTGTTTACTGTACAGCCGTTTGTAACTCAACCATGTTTTATCAGCATCAATCAACATCAAATTGCTCATCCAGGGCCATTGAAGGTATTTTTCGCCTTCCAAAACTTTTTTTTCCAGTTCAATTATTTTCGCATAGTTCACCATAAATAAATACACTTTTTATATTTTCTATTTGTGACTGGTTGTCTAGTATTGATGTTGAAGTTCCAGTTTTTTACTGTCTTTGTTCTTTCTGAAGCAGCTCTGAGATGGAGGTCACCAACTTGTTTAAATGATACATACGTTGATACATTTCTTATCTCTGCTAAGCAGAATCCCTCATGAGTCTCATTAAAAGCAGCTGCTTTAACTGATACAATAGTTGCTAATATCTCACAAATTCAGCTGAAAAATTTCTCAACTAATGTAGCAAATTGTAACAGTTCAGAATCTGCACCTGGATTATTGCGCTTCCAGAGACACCAGAGATACTGACATCAGAAATTAAACTCTTTTTTACATCTATTATAATATTGCCTTTGAAAGCTACTTGTAACTTTGCCATAAAGAATTTGTATGATGCTTTTACATAACCTGTCCCATCCCCATGTTCCTGTATGAGTGGGCGGCCATATTTGTGCAGCAGGAGTCCGTAGAATTGGGAACTTTAAGGGTAGAACTACATGAGTGTTTTTCATCAGATTTTGTGGGTCAGATTTGATCAAATCCTCCATGCAATACTACGCTACGCCACGCAACACCACAAGCTTTGTAGGATGCTACAAAATCTGATGCCCATAGGCTAGAATGTAAAGTTGGATCAGATAAGTCTGATGGAGTCTTTTTTTCATGCGTTTACATACGACAGTCAATATGTTTCAATGAGAAAAAAAGTCTTTCCTACACCATCCGTTTTTATCTTGTCTGAAGTTGCAGCATTCACATCTGACAGTCGTTTAGTGTCGGATGGAAAATTTTCATGTAGTTTACGCATCTGATTTTTGTGAAAGTCCCATTATATTTTAACCTACACGACAACATCAGACTTGTAGGATGCGTTTTGTCGATCAGACACCTCATGTAGTTCTACCCGAACTGACAGGCTGAGATGGGACCGTCAGGTTGGAAAAACAGTCAGGTTTAGAAACTTCAACTAACAATAACAAAAACAAACCACTCAAAAAATTATCAACATGCCAAAATACGTTCTTGTGCTCTTAGCAAACTGGAGAATTTTCACTGGAGAAAATTTCACCTAAAGAAGAGAGGTGAGTTTACAGTAATAGAATTTTCACCACTGCAAAAATTCTCCAAAACTTGATATATTCTCCTTTTAGTAAATAGGTGATGTTGAGGGGAGTCTACATTTTTGGCGGAACTGCTCCAAATTTTCAGTTTAGCAAATATGCCCCAAAATAAGAAGTGTGGGACTAACAGAACAAAAAATATTATTTTTAGAGAGTGCCATTGTCATTTTTAACTTCTGGCAACCATATGATTAGTGTTTCTCCAAAATGTCACGTCTTCTGTTTGCATCTTTTGGCTTCTCCTTGGCACATTCATTATTTTTGTGCTGTAATTTATCCATCTTGTGGCTTATCATCCTCTTTTTCTCTTCTGTTCTGAGCCTACATGTCTTTTCCAATGAATCTGGACTTCTCATGTATGTTCAATCTGTTCATTTGTACTTCAGGTAAAGGGGAGGGCTGGTTAGGGTAAAGGCCTATTTGTTACTTGCTTTTGCCTTCCACTGTATTGTCAAATGAGTTTGCTATGACCAAAGTTCTAATGCATCAATATTGTTAAAATTTTATATTTATCTATAATGAAAATTCCATAGCCTGATGGAATGTACTTTGTTTATTCTATTATCTTTCATATAATAGCTAAATAATGACAGTGGGATTAGTCCACAATTCACAATTTATATATATATAGAGAGAGAGAGAGAGAGAGAGAGAGAGAGAGAGAGAGAGATAGACAGGCCCAATTCATTTGCTGCTGCAGGATTAAAATGTACAGTAGTTAACAGAACTGCATAATGTACTCTTTTCAGGAAAATATAATCACATTTACATGGGTTTCTCCAATCCTGCTGTGACTATTTGCATACAATGCACACAGCAGACTGACAAGGCAGAAAGTGACTAGTGCAAGGTCAAATACCTGATCTGTTCATTGTAGGGTTTCATAGAATATGTCAGTTTGACGACTCATCTTTAAAAATACACCCTTCTTTGGAAATAATTTGCATTGATGTGCTTGCTGCTACGCTTCCCATTTTTTCTGCATTGGGATGTTAAAACTGAAAAGGAAGTTAGCTAGAACCAATAATCTTACCAGCTACTTACCTTTAACTTTTAAAATTGTAGAACTACTATCACATTAGTGTAGACCTATGCATTTTTATTCTTTCCTGTTTTGGTTCCTTAATTTTGATGGATCATATGCTGGTTGAGCTTCTCTGTAATTTCTAATGAGATTGATGTCTGTGTAGCAGAACAAAGCCCCAGTCATTGATATTTGTGACCTTCTGCATCCTTATGCTATTCTTTATTCACTTGCCCTTTTCCTATGCTGTTTTTATTTCAGTCAGACATGAAATGAATGTGACATTACTGAGCAGAGTGACAATATCTTCACCCAGTCCTTTGTAATGCATTTCTCTTTACAGAACAAAGGGATCCCATTCTATCTCTCTACTTACTGAAGCACAGGAAAAAGAACAATTGCAAATGTGTGTGTGTATGGACAGATAGACAGACAGACAGATAGATGGATAGACAGGTAACTGATAAATAATGAATATATATATATATATATATATATAATGGATAGATAGGTAGGTAGATAGATAGTGGTTAGATAGATAAATGGTAGATAGATAATGAATAGATATTTAGCTATATATATAATGGATAGATAGATAGATAGATAGATAGTGGTTAGTTAGATAAATGGTAGATAGATGATGAATAGATATTTAGATAGATACATAGATATATAATGGATACATAGATAGGTAAGTAGATAGATGGATAGATGGATAGATAGATAGTGGTTAGATAGATAAATGGTAGATAGATGTAGACAGATGACTGATCGATAGATAGATAATGAATAGATATTTAGATAGATAGATATATAATGGATACATAGATAGATAGTGGTTAGATAGATAAATGGTAGATAGATAATGAATAGATATTTAGATAGATAGATATAATGAATAGATAGGTAGGTAGATAGATAGATGGATAGTGGTTAGATAGATAAATGGTATATAGATGACGAATAGATATTTAGATAGATACATAGATAGGTAAGTAGATAGCTAGATAGATAGATATAGAGATAGTGGTTAAATAGATAAATGGTAGATAGATGTAGACAGATGACTGATCAATAGATAGATAATGAATAGATATTTAGATAGATATATAATGGATAGATAGTGGTTAGATAGATAAATGGTAGATAGATAGTGATGGGCGAATTTATTCGCCAGGGGCGAATTCGCGGCGAATTCCAGCGATTCGCCGCTGGAGAATAAATTCGCGAAACGCCAGCAAAAATTTGCCAGCAAAAATTCGCCAAAAAAAACCGAGTCGCGCGTCGTTTTTGACGCGATGCATCGAAATCGACTCGTTTCGCGAATTTTTTTGGCAATTTGCAAATTTCGCTGGAAATTCGCGAATTTTTCGGCGAAGCGAAACGGGGGAGATTCGCCCATCACTATAGATAGATAATGAATAGATATTTAGATAGATAGATATAATGGATAGATAGGTAGGTAGATAGATAGATAGATGGATAGTGGTTAGATAGATAAATGGTAGATAGATAGATGTAGACAGATGACCGATAGATAGATAATGAATACATATTTATATATATATATATATATATATATAATAAATACACAAGAAAAAGTTGTGCTCACCACTAATTTTTAAAACCATTAAGCGGGGGTGCAATGAGGCTGTGACCACAAAATACATAGACAAAGACAAGAGGTCCTCTGCACTCAACCCATTATCAATATATTTAAGAATTCTTAATGAATCAGATGAAAATTGAGCGTAGGACTGGCCTCTTGTCTTTGTCTATATATATAATAAATAAATAGATGGGTAGATACTAGTGATGGGCAAATTTATTCACTTGCGGCGGATTCGTGGCAAACCCCCGCAATTCGCCGCAGGCAAATAAATTTGTGAAACCCCAGCAAAATTTCATCGGCGTCCATTTTTGGACTCCGGCGCCCATTGCCAGCGTCCAAAATGAGACGTACTAACGTTTTGTGAATTTTCCGCCGTTTCGCGAATTTCTCTAGAAATTCGCCCATCACTACTAGATACATAGATAGAGAGAGAGAGTGGTTAGATAGATAAATGAAAAATGGTAGATAGATAGATATAGACAGATAGACAGATAGATCGATAGATTGATAATTGATACACAGGCAGCAGGATTCGTTTTGAGACTCCACCTACTTTACCACGTGTTTTCACCAAATCTTTGGGAAACCTAAACCACAGCAGTTGGGCCAGTAATTTAGGTTGAAGAGAGACACACTTTTGGTGAAAACTGTAGAGAAAGGAGAAAAAGCCTCTCCAATTTGCCTTAAAGGGCACCTATGGGCCGAAAAAAATTCCCCAAACCGAAGGTGCGGGCTGATAGAGCCCACATTATAGTTTGGGGTTCTAGTAGTTTAAAAAAAATTGCCATGACAGTCGATGCGCAGGCGCAGAATGAAAAGCTGCCTGGCAGCTTTTCATTCGGCTTATGCTCATGATGTCACATGCGCATACTGCGCATGCGCATGGACTGTCATGGCGGCTTGCACCGGGCGGCAAGCCCCTACATTCAGCTTTTGTAAAATCAATGTTCAGAAGCAGGAATGGGAAAGATCTATATTATCATCCATACTCTCCAACTCAATTGCTAGTATGCTTTGTGTCCATATAATTCACTTATATGCACGCCTTTGAGTTTATCTAGGGACACCATCATAGTATTTTATATAATCTAACTAATGCAAACGGGTCGTTACACTCTAGAGGGTTTCTCATATGTCCAGTTTGTTTTTTTTTTCCTTGACAGTGACCCTGTAGAAGGATTAATCTGGATATTTAATGCACAACCCAGTCTTACCTTGAAATATACTGTATGGAAGGTTTGCAGACACCCATGGAAATTTCTATAAAAGAGTTCACTAGCAATTCATCTTGTTCAGATTGTAGTTTTTATCCACACTGGATATCACACCATAACTTTGAGCATGCTGATTAGCCGAATCACCTTACCTTATCCTGTGTCCCTACAGCTCTTGCAGAGCCCTGGCCTCCTTCACAACACCTCTCCACGCTTCCCTATCCAATACACACTGACACCAATTAAGGTGGCCATACACGGGCAGATAAAAGCTGCTGACAGACTGTGTCGGCAGCTTATCTGCCCGTGTGGGGGGCCCTCCGACGGGCTTTCCCGATCGATATCTGGCCGAAAGTCGGCCAGATGTCGATCGGGCAGGATTAAAAATCTCGTCGGATCGCGGCCGCATCTGTTCGTTGATGCGGTCCCGCGATCCGACCGCCCATACTGATCCGAACGTTGGGCCCTAGGGCCCATGATCGGATCAGCCCGATATCGCCAACCTCAAGGTGGGCATATCGGGGAGAGATCTGCTCGTTTGGCAACATCGCCAAACGAGCGGATCTCTTCGTGTATGGCCACCTTTACATACTCCTGTGGTTCTCAACTCATCCTCCTCCTCATTCAGCTATTGCTTTCTTGGGTTTTGTTGTCTTACTCAACCAGAGACTCACACAGAGGTATATGGTGTAGTATAGTATGTTTTGTCCATGCTAGAAGTCAGTGGGAGCGGCGCTGATTCTATTGAACCAACTCAGACTTTTAGAAGTTTTTCAAATTTTTTTCCCACTTTTTGAGGTATCTGTATTTTTAGCACATCATTTAGCGTAATTTCCCGTTCCTACTTTTTCATTCTGACTTTGTAATAAATCTCGTGACATTTGTAGTTTAGAGTTTAGCCGTGGTTTCAAAATCCTCTAAAACCACAAAAATCCGACCTTTGATAAATAAGCTGCTATGACACATTAATATTAAGATCCATAGATTCATATTAAATAGGTCCATAGAGCTTGAGCCACAAGCAACCAAGGAGTAGTGACGTATTCTGATGCTAAATTGCCCCTCTCCGAAAAACCAAAGCTAGTAATCAGATATTCTCTCCATTATTTCTAAAACCAGGAGCAGGGGTTTGACTGCTGCGCTGATCTCAGGAGGATTGCGGTAATCAAAACACGCTATTTTGCATGATATTGCTTCCCTTTGATGTGAATGGTAAAACATAAGGGCTTGCTTTAGCATTCCTACTATAGGCTGACAAGGAAAGCCATGTCAAGCAGGGAAGGACTTCATTAGACCTTAAACACAGAGCACCAAATACATTTTTACAAATAAATCATACAAATTTGTGTATCTCACCTCAAAACTGAATAGATGAATGATTTCATCAGGAGGAATAATAGTATCCATTTAATTTTTAATTTGAACATCATCACTGTTACCCAACACATCCATCAGACTGCATTACAATACAGTTATTACATTATTTGTCTTGCTGATGATGTATTGTCTTATCTCGCACATTCTGTTAACCATGTTTCCAATTCATATTTCAGGCTGTACATTTTTTTACAGAAGGAATTGCCTGACTTTATATTGAGAACTTTATAATGGCTAGGTCACATGAGACATGTTAAATTTGTAACGCAGCTTGAAATATCCTGTATATTATAACAACGTTATAATTAACATTCCTTAAAAGTTTCCTCTTCAGTGAACTTCCTGCCTCATCTGTTGTTGTTTTATTACCATTGTCAATCAGAACTTTGTTTCAGGTCTCTACTACAATTATAAGTCCCTTAAGAATAGCATACATTTAGGTTAAGTAGCTCCCATGGTGCTATTTTAATATATTTTGTGTGAATCCTCATAAATTGTTTTCCTTATACCATGTGCTTTTGTTGTATAATTAACAGTATGTTTATTTTGATATAATGCTCTGTGGTGCCATTAATTTAAACCATTATGGTGATTATTATTTCGTGATTATTTGTTTTATTTCCTTTAAATGATCAGCCTGAGTCTTTCCAGCCTGAAAATATGGTTTTAACAAGGCTGATCCCAGCAACCAAGAAAACACAGAGACAGTGAGACTTGTATTGTTTGTTTTATTATTATATATACTATTATTTATTATACTTATAATAATAAAAAATGATTACTCTTTTTCGGCCAATTATACACTTGCCAAGTGACTTTTTATTTAATATTGCTCATTTCAACAGTACTTGAGGAAAGGGAATACCCCTGAAATAGGGATGCGCCGAATCCTGCATTAAATTTGGGATTCAACCTTTTTTCTGCGGGTTTTGGATGTGGCTGAATCTATGGGGCTGAATTATTAATGGGTCGAAATGAAAATTCAAATTTTTAAGTTTTTTTGTAGTTGAAACTGTTAAATTTGACTAGTGATGTTTCCAAACTCAATTTAAATTCGGTATTTATCATACTTTGGTCCTTTAAGAATTCGAATTTGACTATTCACCACCGAAAACTGGTGTCTAAAGGTGGCCATACACGGGCAGATAAAAGCTGCCGACAGACTGTGTCGGCAGCTTATCTGCCCGTGTGGGGGGCCCTCCGACGGGCTTTCCCGATCGATATCTGGCCGAAAGTCGGCCAGACGTCGATCGGGCAGGTTTAAAAATCCCGTCGGATCGCGGCCGCATCTGTTCGTTGATGCGGTCCCGCGATCCGACCGCCCATACTGATCCGAACGTTGGGCCCTAGGGCCCACGATCGGATCAGCCCGATATCGCCCACCTCAAGGTGGGCATATCGGGGAGAGATCCGCTCGTTTGTCAACATCGCCAAACGAGCGGATCTCTTCGTGTATGGCCACCTTAAGTCAATGGGGGAGGTGCAGTGACCAATTTGGAGTTGTTTGTAGCCTTTCTGACATTCAAGTTTTTTCTCAAAAAAAAAACTCGAATGTCAGGAAGGCTACAAACAACTCAAGTTTGGTCGAATTCGATTCGGGTTTTTGAGTCGGTAAAATTAGTATGCATTTTATACAGATGCAGTCACTTGGATTTGTGTGTTAAATGCGTTGTGACTTAACTCATCTATCTCATTTATCCCACTTAGCACAGAATATTGTGTCACAGCATCCCATCCAATTAAAGAGTTCACCATTGAAAACAATGGGGCTTTGGTATGCTAAAGAAAAGGTTAAATGCATTAAATGAGTTAAGATAACTTTAGATAACACTTGAGTCACGACGCATTTAACTTACAAATCCAAGTGACTGCATCTGTATGTATTCTATTTTATTAATAAATAGTTGAATATTCAAATTTCGAGTTAAATCGAATTCATTTGAGTTAAAACTCACATGAATTTGAAATTCCACCCTTGATAAATGCCTTCCCTGGCCAAACCAAATCAGAAAGTAAAGGCAAAAAAATAAAATCCCATTTTTACTTTCTTTAATGAAAAAGAAATCTATCTCCAATATACTTCAATTAACTGACTGTATGCAGATGGGAAACTTCAGATGATCCCTAACTGCATATTTTCAAACAGCAGGGGGAGCCCCCCACATTACTTTCCAGAAACAAGCAGCTTTGTCTGTTTCCCTGTAAAATAGCCAGTGACTGTGTAGATATTTGTATCCACAGACCCAGTGCAGTCTGTATATTCATAGTCTTGCTGTATAGACTTCTATGGCAGATATTATTTGACTTGTGCTGCTTTGATCATTTATGAAGATCCCTCAGCTTAACCTCCCAACTGAAGCCCAGACCACATGGAGCATGTGTGTAGTCCTGGTATTGCAGATATATCTAACAAAGTTACAAGATGACAGCCCCCTTTGCAAGACCATGCACATGCTCAGTGTGATCTGGGCTAAGCATAGGGATCGCCATAAATTGTCAAAACAACACAAGTCAAATAATATCTGCCAGAAGCCAATACAGCAAGACTTATTAATAATCAGAATATACAGACTGTGCTGGGTCCTGTGTTGCCATGTAATCTAATGTGGATTTTATAGTTTTTGTGGTGTTTAATAAAAACTTTCTCCAACTCTGCAGAACCAGTGGCTGCAGTAAAATAATCCTCCAAATAGAATCCCAATTTATCTGTTTAGATCTGGCTCCATGATCTTTGTCCCTGCAGCTTGAGTTGGAAACAATAAAGGGGATGTAAAGGCAAAAATAAGACCCAATACAAACACAGTAGCTGACTGCAAGCTGCTGGAGTTTTGCATGGCTGGGAAGTAAGGGGGGGCTCCCCTTGCTGTTCATGCGTATGATTGTTTTCCTGCCCAGCAGTTAGAGACCATCTGACAATTCCTATGCACAGCAGAAAATGAAGGGAGAATTTCAGTGAATACACTTAGGTCTCTTATAAAAATGGTACACATTTTTTAATTAATGTTTATTGGAGATAGATTTCTTTTTCATTAAAGTTAGTAAAAATTGGATTTAATTTTTTTACATTTCCTTGTCCATTAAAATCACATGACTTTTCATCAAATGAACAAGGAAGTTGCATGCACCATGCTTACCATGTAACCCTTCCTTACACTATTTTGCATATGCAAATTACAATTGCGGTTGGGATTTGGTCAAGCCCATCATGGAAGGTTCATGATGCAACCGAATCCCAAAATATTGGATTCAATGCAGCCCAAACTGTACACATTTCAATAAAACCTTTTAAATTATGGCAAATATTGTTCATGTAGTAAGTAATAGATTGCTGGTTTCCTTAAATTCTGCCAAGGCTTTTGATACAGTGTCACATGAACCTTTTCCTTTTAAACTAACGCATTTTGGCCTTGGCTGTGTTATGTTTGGTATAAAATCAATACATTTGTCACATGATTAAATTCATTCACTCAAAACTGTTCTTTTACTGATATTGATGATGAAGTTACAACACAAGTTACTATATCTTACACTTTTTCCAAGATAAGACTCAAAGAACTTCATGATGACTACTCCTTGCAAGACCTACTTAACATGGTTTGTGCTCTTGACATCTCAGAGCAATAAGCCACTGCCATAGAACAAAAACACTGATGAACACAACACCAGAAATCCTATCCACAGGGACATCCCCAATTATCTAACAGGCATAGAGGACAATTTGCTAGAGAAAGACACTTCAAGCATTTGCACCAAAATACGTATCTAATGAAGACATATATATGACCTACATGTACCCCCCGCCCCCTATTCAGATTGACTTAATTGCAAGTGTACTAGTTTTGATAGGCAGAAATGAATATTACATAAAATTTGCTATGAAATGCTTGCATTGGTGAATAAATGCCATTTGGCTGCTGAGACACAAATCTGCATTTTAGTGAATTAGCATATTGGTACCAAATTTGTGCCTGGCGAAGTGAGCAAAGTGTGGCGTAGATTTCACAGGCAAGTTTGCCCAATTGTGTATCTAAAAAAACAACCTGTGTGCTCTCCTACCATAACAATGTATTTACTTGATACGGCAAGTGTCTGTACCATTCATATGTAAACTTATGTTAACATCATTGACACACATATGTAGGGACCTATAGGTTTTACAAATCCCTATACAGTTAAATCCCCTACCTTTCTTTATCCCTTTTGATATTGGGTCCCTGTAGCATGTCACTGTTACACCACTAGTTATTGGCCAAAGGGTGTAATGGCCATTTCCAGCCACACATCTTTATAATATTGGACAGGGAGTGGCCTCTTCCTCTTTGGCTCCTGGTGTCCTTCAAGCTAGGTGTTTCCATTGAGCCTGGGATCACCAAGGCCCCAGTCAAGCCATTGCCCTGAAGGGACCTGAACCTTCAGTTATTGAGTCAGGGACCAGGATACCCTGTGAACAAGGTTAGCTACTTGATGAATAGATCTTGTAATAGACTCTCTAGGAGAGTAAGATAGTCATCTTTATAAAGCATGAGCAGCTGTATGCTCCATCAAGTAGCAGGGAGTAGCTTCTCCCAAGGCTTCCTTGTATGCCTTTAGTGAAGGGACCACAGCAGATAGGGTGTTAGGCTTCGCTTTGTCTCCCTAACCACTCCACTGGATGGGATCTGGAACAACTCAAAGGGGTACTGCCTTGGGAATTGATGTACACCCGGTATGTGTAACAGCGTCTCTCCATTCCAGCAGCAGCTCTCGTGGGATGTCGGCTACTCCAAACTGATTAGGCAATTCATCCTCTGTGTACCCGCTCCACGGCGCTCACCAGAAATATTGAAGAGACTCACATGATATGAAAGTGATGCGGCTTTATTGTGCACACCATAGGTATAATATAAGACATAGTAATAATAAGACAGTGGGGTGGTGAGAGTGCTACGTGTTTTGTGCCCTAGCTCTCCTGGCACTTCATCAGGGTCATGACCTGTGGTTATTGCCTTGTTCTAATAAACATCTGTTTTGTTTTCACCATAAGAACCTTCTGGCATACAATTAATCTATTTTTATGTACAGTGCCTGTGTATTGTGGTTCAACTACCTCTTAGAGGGAGAGCTTCCACCTGGTGAAGGTCCTGCCCTGCTGTGTAGTGTCGCATTGTAACCCATGCTCATATTAGTAGCTGGACACTTTAACCATTTGTGCTTGCCTAGCCCAAAAAAAAAAAAAAGTTACATATACATACAGGATAACTCCCTGAAAATCTCTCTTGGAACTTTTTATTGGGAAATCCTCTATAAAGACAAGCAACTGGGGGATGCCTTTTCTGTTACCAAACAGCTTTATCCTTGACTCATTCACATAGTTCACACTATTGCAATCCAGATAGACTCCAAAGTGAAGCCTTCTTTGCACTTGGGGCGGGGGGGGGTAAGCAATTTTTCAAGTGCAATTTGCACATAGATGAAAATGTCGGTCCAGCTGCACAAGCCCACAGAAAAATTCCTTATAGAGGAAGAACATAATTGAAACAGATTCCAGTCCTACTTCGTGGGTTTCTCCTATAGTGGCTGTACTCAAACCCAAAGGGGTAAATTCACTAATGGATGAATTTTGCCAGCAAAGGCTCACCACATTTTGCTCCACTTTGCCAGATGCAAATTCGCTACCACTATGTTACAGTAATTCACAAAAAAACGAGGTTGCATTTCAGCACCCAAATGCTAGGGACTTTTTTTCGCTAGCTTTAATTCGGCAGCATGAGCATTTCGTAGTTGAATTTTGCTAGTGTTAATTTGTGCCTAGCAAAACTTTGTTAGTACTCTTATGTTTAGGTCAATTTGAATAGGACTGGTACGTATAAGTAAAATAGTTGTGCAAATGCTTGAAATTTCCAAAGAAGCAAAATAAAGACACAGATGATCCTCTAATGTCCTAGATCAGTGATTTTCAACCTTGTGCCTCCAGCTGTTAAGGAACTACAAGTCCCACAATGCAATGAAGGAGTCTGACAGCCACAGTCAGGCAAATGCATTGTGGGACTTGTAGTTTCTTAACAGCTGGAGGCACAAGGTTGAAAATCACTGTCCTAGATGCAAGCCCATCCTAAAACAAATGTGGCATGCCCCTCAAATGGTTGGACAAAAATCTTTAAAAGTTAGTTCTTTTGAAGACAATCTCGCTTTAAAAATTTAAAGATGCCAGCGTTTTAAACACATTTTATGATGTCACTGATATAAGATTGAGTAGGATGTAGCTTTGTGTTATCAGTTCCCCAGGTCTAAGGTGGCAAAGGAAACTCTGGCAAAAAAGGTATCATTCTGTAAAATTTGCACTTTAGTGAATTTGCTGAGTAACAACTGTTTGCCTGAGCGAAAATGCACATAGTCATAGGGCACAAAACTGAGCTAGTGCCAGTCTCTTTCACTAGCCAATTGTCGTCTACACCTGTAAATTGGCCATGTCTCTGCAGATCACATTTCTGGCGAATTGTCACTAGTAATGGCCTCTTCATCTGTTAGTATATCTGCCCCAAAAACTCAAGTAAGGTCCGACTCTGTGTAGATATGCACCTCCAAAGTGTGTACAGTATATACAAATAGAGCTGCAGATCTCTCCATCTGTCAGTGAAATAATTAATCTACTAAATGGAATAACTGTATTTTCTAAACTGGATCTCAGCAAAGGATCAGTACATTGAGAATACAATAAAACACTGTTTTGCATTCCAGTTGGTAATCAATTCTTCCAGGCCTGAACCACTACAAATGTCTTGGCTTCCATCAAATGGTTGTGATGAAATTGCAAAAGACATTTATTTAATCTATTTCAGCAGGTGTACTACCCTTGCTGGACAGTAGCTTTTCATCCTACGGCATGTTTTGGGTTGTTAAAGGACAAGGGAAGGCTTCAGCTGCATCCCACACAATATCATAGAGCCCCTGTGCCTGTTCACCAACTTTATTTTTTTATATTCCACTATGTTGCCTGCAGTGTTTTTTCAAATTTTGCGCTTTTTCCCCTTTGTAGCAGCCGCCATTTTAGCTATCAATTCATCATTAATATGTGGAACTCGATGTGCATGTGTAAAACTTTAGGGGAGCGCAGGACAGCACCGTTAGCAGAACTGGGCATGATGGCAGAAGCATACAGAAGCAGCATTAAAGTGGACCTGTCATCCAGACATAAAAGCTGTGTAATAAAAGTTCTTTTCAGATTGAAAATGAAATCCAAATTTTTTTTATTCAAACATTCATAGCTGTTGTAAAAACATTTAAAAATTTCAGCTGTCAATCAAATATTGTCTGCTCCTCCTCTATGCTTTAGGCATAGAGGCGGGGCAGGCAATTACTTTCACTTTTCATTCAGCACTTACCAGATCTCACTGCACTTCCCACATTCAGTTCTCTTCACCATTTAATTGTGTAGTCAGTGCACGGGAATGGACATCAATGCCATAAATTCTGGTACACAAGCAAGATTTTTACTAAGATTTACTACTAAGAACTTGTAGTTTATTTCTTCTGTACAGATGTGCATCACCATAGCAATCTACATAGGCTGCTGCCATTGGTGCACTCTTGTAGAAGGTAGGGCTTTCTGGGGTTCAATACACCTTCTTGAGAACTAGAAGGCTCGTCCGCAAAGATTGTTTATGCAAATGCACCACCTGTCCTTGATAGTTCCTCATATGCCAGAAAGTCTTGGTCTTGATGAAAGAGTGATGTATCATGGGAATTGTCCATAAAGCAGTAAGCAATTTTGCCTAGAACATAGGAATTGCACAATTGACAGAGCTCTTAATCAAGAGGAGAATGGAAAGAATCAATGGCATCACTGTAAGTAAAGCTTTTATAGAGGTTAACTAATTCCTACCCTTTCCTTGTTCTTTAAGACATATAATGGTCCCCTATTCAGTGGTCATATGTTTAAACAATTTTTTGGATACTTTGGGTTTAAATACCGGAAAATAACTTCATGCTGGCCACAGGCCAGTGGAATGGAGAGATTCATGAACACTCCAGGTGAGAGAGTTAAGACTGCTCAGCTGGAACAGATACCCCAAAAACAGATACTGTACAAGTTCATGGGTAAATACAGAAACACACCCCACTCAGCAACAAAATCTCTAGAGCACAACTTATCATGAACAGACGAATACACATATGACTTCCAAAGATTACTGCTACAACTGCTCAACCACAAAGAGACACACATAAGAAAAATAGACTTTAAAAATAAAGTGAAAATGAAACACTATGCAGATCAAAGACACCATGCACAATACTCCTCTGCGCAAAAAGATGACACTGTGGTTGTCTTGCAAAAGTGACATAACAAAGCCTAATCTACATACAAACCCACTCTGTACCAGATCACTGCGAGAAAAGGAAACATGGTCAGAGCCACCCATGATGGATGTAGCAGAATAAGTCTGAGAAGCAAAGATGGAATAAGCTTACATATTTCCCTGCTGGAATTTAAATTGCTAAAATTGCACAAAGGTCAGCACTGATGCCTTCAGTGAAGACATGATTGGCAATGCTTGTGAGAAAGTGGGTCATGCCACTGCCCCAAGGAAATGAAACAAAGATGGAACACACAAAGGGCTACCAGTGTACTCCTTGTAATGAAGTATCTGTTAAACTACCTTAATCCTGAAAACTAGTAGATCAGGACTAATGGTTGCCATGTCTCCTGTTTTACTTGCGTTCAGATGACCCTTAAATAATGCTGCTGAACAGGCTTCAACGTATTTGTTTTAATTTGATCATTCTCTGATGTTTTGTGTGCGCGCGCGTGTGTGTGTGTGTGTGTGTGTGGGGGGGGGTCTGTATATTGTCTGTTCTCCAATAGCTATAACCCTCTACTTCAAGGTCATTTACATAGAAGAAACTAACATTAGACACCCATAAAATTATAAAAATAAAAATTTTCAATATTTCAGTACACCTCAATATATTCATTCATATTAATATAAATAAAAGCAAATCTGACCAAATGAATGCAAACTAAAATGCAACAAATTATTTTATCTTCTTTTTAAGCGAAAATGTCTGCGAACAATGAGACTTTTAGTTATGCCATATGATCATATTTCAACTTAACAACCCCAGTAACTTAAGGGGCAGATTTATCAAGGGTCAAACTTAGAGTTTATGGGAGTTTGTTTCAACTCCCATAATTTCCCATAAACTCAAAATTCGACCAAATCCATTAGAATTTTTCAAACTGAGGTGAATAGGATCGACACAAAATTCGGATTGAATTGGATTCGAGTTTTAAAATTTGATTAGAGTTTTTTTTCTCAAAAAAAAACTTGAATGTCAGGTAGGCTGCAAACAACTCTAAAATGATCAGATGACGTCTTCCACAGGCTAAAACAGCATTCGGCAGGTTTAAGGTGGCGAATAGTCAAATTCAAATTCTTAAAGGGCTGATTTATGATAAATTTAGAAAATAAAATTAAAATTTTATAAAAACTTTGACTAAATAAACCTAGAAATTAATAATTTTGCAGGCAGGAGTGGCCAGAACAAGGGGTAGGCAGAGTTGGCACATGCCTAGGGAGCAAAGCTCGGAGGTGAGTCAGGCAGTACCTTCTCTGCCTCATACTCCTAGTCTGATCCCCTGTCGCCACTCTTTCCAAAGTGTGTGCGTCCTTTTGGAGGCTTGCTGGGGACCTTTCTAACACGCAGGCGTCCTTTATGATGAGCAGGCATCCCTGTTGATGTGCACCGGTGTCCTTTCCGACGCGCTCAGGCATCCATTCTGACGTGCGTATGTGTCCATTTTGATGTTGCCTAGGGTGACTGGCCAGTTTGGCCCGACACTGCCTCTAACTATTCAGTCACATGATTTCTAATGGCAGCCCTATCCAGAAATCATAATGGCAAACTTTCCTTAATTAATTAGGACAATTCCAAATAGCTAACCCAAAAGGGAGTGGCAATTCCTATGACTGGATTTTTGATGATTTCAGGGCATATTCTAAAACATCTGCATTTTTTATTTTAAGGCTTAAACAAAATATTCAAATTATTATCTGTGGCCTGTAGCATTCTTAGGTCAATGAGTGAATTTAGGAGTTAAATATTTAAATGATGAGGATGGCATGTTTAAATATTCTATGGCCTTTTAGAATGGATCCATTATCTGTAAAACCGTTATCCAGAAAGCTCCGGAAGGACATCTTCCATAGTCTCCATTTTTAGTAGCATAACTAGCTATAAACCTACATGGGGTTCTTCAGGGGGCGTCATGGGGCTAAGGCAACATGGGGACCTGGACAGAGGGAGTCTGCTGTATCATAGGTCCTCTTTCCCAGCCCTTCTCAATAGCAGCACAAGGAGATCCAACACAAGTAGGATGGGGGGCTGAGGAGAAGGGGCTGTATTTTGCAAGTGAGGGCCCCATCCAACCAAATTACCCGACTGCCCATTTTCATCATATAATTAAAATTTATTTTAAATGATTTCCTTTTTTTCTGTAGTAATAAAGTAATACTTTACACATGATCCCAATTAAGATATAATTAATCATTATTGGAGGCAAAACAAGCTTTTTGGGTTTGATTAATGCTTAAATGGTTTTTTAGTAGCCTTAACGTATGAAGATCCAAAGTACAGAAAGCGTCCTCAAGGTTTCTGGATTCCACATAACAGGTCCCATACCATATATATTATATTATAATTATATATTATATTATATATACGGATTATTGGCTGAAAACCCAGAATTTTTCAGATAATCCAGCACAGATCACAACTTCAGGGACATCTGCCATTGATGTCTACATGACCTTGATAGGTTTGAGATGTAATATTTTCAGATTCTGATTTTTAGCAGCTTGGTGTTTGATGAATATCTAAAAATTAGAGTTTTCATTTTCCACTAAAAAATTTTCCCTCTAAAAACCTCGAACAGAAAAAAACTTAGATTTGATAAATGGGTCCCTAAATGTGTGTGAATATACATTAGGGGGCTGATTTACTAAGGGTCGAAGTGAATATTCGAATGCTAAAAAATCGATATGCAAAGTAAATTTTTGAAAAACTTTGACCCTCGAATAGGTTACTTTGAACGATCGAATTGTAAAATCCTTTGACTTTGAAAATTGAAGTACTGTCTCTTTAAAAATCCTTAGATTTTTTTACTTCGCCAAATAGAAGCTGCCAAAGTACTTTGTTAGCCTATGGGGACCTGCTAGACTATTTTTAAAAGTTTTATTTTATTGAAGAAAAATCCATTGATCGCTAAAATCCTTTGAATCAAAAGATTCTTCTTCGACCACAGGAATGCAAAATTCGGTGAAAAATCAAAGGATTTGATATTCGAAGTAGAAGGATTTTAATTCGATGGTCAAATTTCGAAGTATTTTCCACTTGGAAATTCAACCTTTAGTAAATCAGCCCCTAGGTGTTACATTGCAGTTGCGTTATTTTACTAAGGATATTGCCCGATTTTTCACTCAGATGTTTGGTTACCTGTTTCCATGGGAACAAATGAAGAAGTAGCACATTGTTAACTTCATGGACTTATTCCATTTATTAAGTGCTGTACTATACATTTTCCAGACCGTGTTTTATCTTTAGATGATTCCTTTTATTCTACACTCATTGGTTCAGGATCTTGATTTAAGCCCTCTTTTTAAATTGCCAATCTGAAAAAATCTTTTCTGTGGTTCTGTTGCCTGGATACAATCGGCTAAAGACATCACCATTATGCTGCAATACACATGGGAAACAAGAGCAGGTATGAATTCTGCACAACTGTCCTTCTATAGCTCAAAATCCGTCAAGAAAAGCTCTGAATAACTATGTTGCTTGTCTTATTTTATACTGCTTTACATTTTTAAAAATAACTCATTGGTGGGTATGCTTCTTTATCTGTTTTGCTGCATCTGTACATTTCATAAATGTGTTTAGTTTCTCTAGAACATCTTAATGTTTAAGGGTATTTGAGCAATTCCTCTTAAGTTCATGGATATGTATATATTAGTTAACAATGCTGCAGCCCAGGTGATGGCAATTTTCCTGGACAAGACATTAAGTTATATGCTGGACTATTTATTTTAATATTTCTTTTTTTATTGTAATAAATGCTTTGTGGCTGAAATAGCGAGATACTTATACTACAGGTATGGGACCTGTCATCCAGAATGCTCGGGACCCGGGGAGACTTTCCGTAATTTAGATCTCCATACCTTAAAGGACAAGGAAAGTCTAAATTAAAATAAAGCTAGAAATGCTGTATTTTGTATACTAAACATAAACATGAACTTACTGCACCACAAGCCTAATCAAACAAATGAATTATGCTTTCAAAGTTGGGCACAGGGCGCTGTCATCTTGTAACTTTGTTATACATCTTTGCAAGACCAAGACTGTGCATATGCTCAGTGTGATCTGGGCTGCTTAGGGATTGTCATAAACTGGGTCCTGTGTTTTCATGTAATCTAATGTGGATTTTACAGTTGTTGTATTGTTTAATACAAACTTTCTCCAACTTTGCAGAACCAGTGGCTGCAGCAAAATAATCCTCCAAATAGAAACCAAGTTTATGTGTTGAAATCTGGATCCGTGATCTTTGTCCCTGCAGCTGGAGTTGGAAACATTAAAGAGGATGTAAAGGCAAAAATTAAATCCTATACAAATCTCTACAGAGTCGCCGACTACTCTACAGGGAAACAAAGCTGCTGGATTTCTGAAAGGCTGAAAAGTAAGGCGGGGGCTCGCCCTGCTGTTCATAAGTATGATTGTTTCCCTGCAGAGCAGTTAGGGACCATCTGACAATTCATATTTACAGAAGTAAATGAAGGGAGAATTTCACTGCATGCAGTCAGGTTTCTTATAAAAACGGTACAGGCAGTGGCATAACTAGATCTTACTGGGCCCCACAGCAAATTATTTTTCAGGCCCCCAAAATGTCCAGTGGTTGACCTGTTTTACCAATATTTATTGTAATTGTATATGAATTAGGGCCTCATGGGGCCCCTATAGCTCCTAGGCCCCCCTGCAGCCGCAGGGTCTGCTTCCTCTGTAGTTACGCCCCTGGGTACAGGTACTTATTTTTTCATTTATAATGGGAATAGATTTCTTTTTCATTAAAGAAAGTAAAAATGGGATTTAATTTTTTTGACTTGACATGCCCTTTAAGTCTTCGAGAAAACCATTTAAACATTAAATAAACTCATTGTTTTGTCTACGATCAGCATTAACTGTTTCTTACTTAGAATAAAGTACAAGTTACTGTTTTAATATTAAAGAGAAAAAAGGCATTAATTAAAAAATTTATTATTTGAGTCTATGGGGAAAGGCCATAATTCTGAGCTTTCTGGATAAAAAGTTTTCGGATAATGTATCCCATACCTGTACTAGTGTTCCAGTGTTCACATAGTTATAACTCTCTCTAGGATACTGAAAATTGTACATATACCGGTACACTTCTCCTCGTCATGGTCATTTGCAGCAGTTTATACATTAGGGCAGAACTGATTAGACTTTTTGTATTGTTTCATCTTGTATCCTAGAGCAGCAAATACACTTCAGACCTTAATAAGTAAGATCTGGTGGAAGCAGCTCTAAGAAAAAAAACTAGTCAATAAAAAAATCTCGCTGTATGTGCCAACATTTGGCACTGATTTTTACACCACATAATGCATTTGTCCTTAAATCTCTTTCACCCTAATCATCAGGCTGGGCCCTCCAAAATGCTCCACTGGGTGCAGATAAGAAGGCATGTTACAAAAGACTTGATGGAGTTAATGTCCATAATGTTGCTTTAATAAAGCAACATTATATCCTACATATTGTTCCGATAAATGCACTGATGTGCACATTTCACCCAGCCAAAGTTGTATGTATTTCCCCATGATGTTGCTGCTGTTGTATTATGGCTGTGGTCAGGGAGGGAAAGAGATTTTTAGTTTCTCTGTTAATTTATGCTGCACAATGTTTTTGAAAAAAAGAGCTTTTTTAAAGTTGAGAGGAGGGAGAGACTAAGTTGAGACAATTGATTTGAGCACATTCTATTTGACATTTAAATAAACACTCATTGTCTCCAGTGTATTTGGTGCAAGATAAAAACACGAGTATAAACATCCATTAACTCCAATGCATCTGGTACAAGAAAATGTGAGAAAAAATTCCCATTGACTCCAATGTATTTGGCAAAGTCTCTGTGAAATAAAGTGAATTTTGTGTGGTTTTGGGAATTTTTGGGCAGGTGAAATGGGGCAGACATAATAGACTGACAGCATGTTTATACTTTATGCACTTTTGAGTAAGGCAAGGAGTTTAGATGTTCTTTTCATATCCAAGTGGTTTATCTTCCATACTACAAAGGCATACAGCAACATTAACTGGCGCTTGAAGAATGTGATCCCACTTTTTGTTTGCAAATGTTATAGAGACCTTAGTGAATAGTGATCAATCTCTGTAAAGTGCTGCTTCAAGCATGTCTGAATGATATAAATAAATAATAATATCTCTGCCTACATGCAACCAATTTTAATTCAGATCTAGAACATTAGGCATAAGGCAGGAGCGGAAGGAAACAGAAATGGAAGGACAGATAAGGGGCACTCATCAGCGAGAGCTCAAAATAATAATGATATGTTCAACACCTATATAAATACTTACATTTATAAACAACACTCCATTAGCAAAATGCACAAATATTGTTGAGTACTGTATTTTACTCACCAATGAGTGGCTATTTACATGTGCCATCTGATGATTTCATTAAAGCGCAGCTACAAAATAATGCCATGGGATTAGTATTGCAGTACTTGAAACCCAGCATCAAGCTTTCAGCAGCACTGCAAAGAAGATGAAAGGAATCTTGAAGCAAGCTATTTCATATTTGTATTAGAGCAGCACTATGTGGGTAATCATTCTTTGTAAATTAAACACTGACCTGAATACTATGTCCATGTTACAAAAGTTTTTCTGCCGGCAATGGTTCTGATTAATATAGTAATGCCGAATAAACTCCAGAATGTTTGCAACACAGCTTTACTTGCGCAGAACCCTGTCCAAAAAAGTTATGTATTTATGTATATTCAGAATAGTAACATTTTTACATTTTATGGGGAATATGTAATAAAATTCCCAAAGCATAAATAAGAATAAAAATGGGCATGTCGCAATGCAATATTCTTCATTACGCTTTTATTGCATTGCGAATCTTAATTGCGCATTGTGAACCTTTAACACCTGCATGAAAGTGATATAAACTTTTGGAGAAAATGTAACAACTTTTTCATTAGGAAGTTGCGATAAAATTCTCAATCATTATCCCAATGTTGCGTGAAGTGCAAAGGTCTTACAAAGGCAACATTGTTCCCATTGCCAACGCATTGCAAACATTTTTTTCCATTAACCAATATTACATTCTTTAAATTCAATTTTTTTTTAAATAAAACTGCCTGACAACTTATTCTGGTTCATTCACTCATTGTTACAACCTTTCTGTACTTGTGAACTGTTGTGCAAGCAGAGGCTTTAATGGCTTTAGATTTGTGATGAGTGAATCTGCCTTGCAAAACAGCAAAAATTTGCAAACTTCATTGAAGTCAATAGGCATTTATGAAAGTAAATGGGAGACGACGGGGATGCCCTCTCCCTCACCTCTGGGGATGCCTGTCACCACCTCACTTCCTTATGGCTCCTTCTGCTGCTAGCCACTTCTGGGTTTAACACTAGAAATTTAAATATTTAATTCTCCTTGCCCAATATAGTGTAGTTCCTGGGTGTGATTCAAGTCTGATCATATGTTCTTTGACCCTTGCCTGTCCCTGACTTCTGCTAATTCATTGCTGTACCAATTTGTCAGTTTCTGACTTTGTACTGTGTTTCTGATTGGTTTTGACCCCATCCTGTGTCTTCAACTACACCCCTGGCTCCTGATTCCATACTGAACATCTGATTGGTAAAGACCTCAGCCTTTCCCTTGACTACACTACCTCTTTCCACATCCTCCCTCTCATATGTTACGATGCTCAGAACTCTCTCCTTGGTTCTCTCACTTGAAGACCTAGTGGCATCCGTGTAGCAGAGGACTCCTCCCGAAACGAAAGGTGACTGTTATGCGCAGAAACGTGAGCTGTGGTCGGAACTTGGTTTTTGTACTGGGTTTTGGGGCATCAAATGTACCCATTTTCTCATGCAAAAATGCATTGGGGTCAACGTATTGCCGTGTTTTTTCCCCACACAAAATATATTGGAGTCAAGGGTATTTTCTTGTACCAAAAATGCATTACAGTCAATTGTCATTTTTTTCCGCTTGTTCCTCAAGTCTAAAGGGGTGGCCTCTGGTTCTTTGATATTTTCTAAGGGAGTAATGTTCCCCCACTTTCTGTCTATAATGCCCTCTAATGTATTTGTAAAGAGCAATCATGTACCTTGCAAGCGCTTCCCATTTCACTTTGCTGAAAAATATCTCAAAATTGTGGAAAAATGTGTGAATTCTGTTTGTCAATGGGCATTTGTTTTCTGTGTGCTTTTTATGCAAAATGCATTGTCAATGGATGGTTTTCCACTGAGGTTTATTTGAGAAAAATACATATGGGTCAAAAGGGGTAATTTTTAGCGCCTTTTTTCATGTGATATGCATTAAAGTCAATGGGCGTTTCTTGTTGCATTTTTTCCGACAGGATTTTTTCATGCTGAAAAAAGTGTAGCCAAATTTGCAGTGGTTTTGCAAAAACAATTCCCTGGTAGCAAAACACAGAATATTGTGTCTATATGAAAATCTATGGTTAGTGAAAAATTTTGCTTACAACTAGTCTTTTCTCATAGTTTAATACTTCCATCCCTTTTACCAGTGCAGTTGCATGTCTGTGCACAATCTTTCAAATCTTTCTTAAGGGCTGGAACTCAAAATTAATTAAACTCAATGGTAATGTTTTGCTTCCAATAAAAATGAATTATATTTTAGTTAGAATAAAGGGCAATGTACTGTTTTAACAGAGAAAAATAAAACATTTTTAAAATGTGAATTATTTGAGTCTATAGCCTTCCTGTAATTTGGAACTTTCTGGAAAATGGGTTTCCGGATACCTGTGTATACAGTATATATTTTTCTTTTTAAGTGCTATGAAATGCACTTTTTATTAATTCTTTTCCACAGAACATCACAGGAAGTGTATCTTTAGAATGTTCAAACATTTTTGACACATGTTTATAAAGTAGGGATGCATTGAATCCACTATTTTAGAATTCCACCGGCTCCCGAAACCTTTGTGAAAGATTCATCCGAATACTTACCCAAATCTGAACTCTAATTTGCATATATAAATAAGGGAAAAAAGGGTGAAAGAGAACTGCACCCTTCGACTTCCTTGTTTATGTGACAAAAAGTCATATGTTTTTTTTGGATTGGATTTAGTTAGGCCAGTCCCTTCGATTCGACCAAATCCCATTGAAAACCTGCTGAAAAAGGTGGAATCTCAAACTGAATCCTGGATTCGGTGTATCCCGGAAATCTGTGGGTACAAACATGAACCTAGCATATCATTTGATTTGGTGGAGTACTCATCTGGGATAGTGTGTTTTTCTCTCTCATAATGTTAGTTTTTTAACAGGATTTTAAAATGTTCCTTTTTTAACACTGGCAATACTTTTTTTTGTAAATGACACATAGAAGATGCAAACTGAGCCAGAAGAAGCAATATGCTAGTTTAATTGATATTTAAGAGCAAAAAGCTTGTTCTTTTTTATTGAAAAAGCTACATGAAGTAAAATAATTACACTCCCAGCAGAAAGAACAGTTAGAAGGGGAAACATATTACCATCAGTTATTAATGTATAAAAAAAATCCAACAAAATCAACCTAAATCTCAAATTGTATGTATTGATGTATTCCAAGTTAGCAAGAATTTGATACTTGTACAACTTTAGCAAGAAAAAATTTGCTAGTGCTCCTTATGCCTGTTCCTTTTGTGTTTATAAATAAAAAAACAGCATTGAAATAAATTATTGGTCAACCTGTCAAATTCCAAAAATTGTGGCCATTTTAGTGACTCCCAGTTTTCTGGAAAAAAAAGTTTTAATGTTTGTACCATTTATGGCAATGCAAGAATGTTTTACACAAAATTTAGAAATATATTTTTGTCAGCTATCATTATATCCCCACCATATTTAAAAAGTAGGCATCATTTATTGTAAAACCTGTTCATTTCTATTGAGGCTAAACGTCAAGAACATCAATCCTATGGGTTGTATTGGATACATTTTTCATGATTTTTACCCACACAGATTAGATGTTCCATTAAAATATTTTTTTCTCTAGTAAGACCTAGGGTGAAAAGTAAAAATTCAAAATATCAGACGGTTGTAATTTGGTCAACTACTCTCGTGCTATCCAAGTCCACCATTTCAACACACTCTATTTCCTCTCGGTTTTCTGGGTTTTTTTTCTCTTTCCTCTTCTTCTTTGATGGTGGAACAAATGTCAGTATAACTGGCAAAATAGCAAAGCAGTGAAAGAATGTGACAAAAGCTATTAAAAACAAGCACCTAAACAGTGTACGGGTCAGATTTGAAGGCACAGCTGCAAGAGGGATCAAACCAACAGTATAACAGAGGTAGCTCTGTAAAATAGCTACCCCATGCACTTCTAGAGAATTTTTCACCCATTTAGTCCTTGAAAAATCTTTTCCAAGGATAAAAGTTGATATAAGAGGTGCACAGTTGTCTATCGTGTAATTAATCCCATAGATTAGGCAAAGCACGGATATGCAGTCCAGTTCAACTTTCCACAATGTCATGAACCCGATTACTCCAAATTCTACAGAGGCAACAGTTAAAGTGATCCAGACATTAATAATAGAACTTGCAACAAGAAACGCAGAGAAAAACAACAGAAACAAAGCACTTATGCAAGAGTTCTGTAAAGGTGCTCCGATCGATGAGGCATATCTGTCCATATAGACAAAGGACGGATTGAAGACTATAAATTTTACTTTGGAAGTCAAAGACAATTTTCTCAAAGTCTCTAGAAGGTCGTAGAGTTCTTCCCTGTTTGTTTCCATGGTTTTGGCAACCAAAAACATTCTGGAGGCCACCACTTCAACTTCGTTGTTATATTTTTTGGGTATGATTATGTCTTCGTAAAAATGTGCATATCGGGGGTTTTTCAAAAATGAATATCTTAGTATATCTGTAAAATTCTTCTTAGGCAATCCAGTGGACATGTTTATTTTTCTGAGATAGTTTAAGTAGCTCTCGAACCAAGATATTCTGACAAAGCCTTTTGTGTATTCCAGTACATCTTCCTGGACACTTGTATTCCAGTAATCTATAGATTCATAAATATAAAAGCCTATCACCGGGCTATAGTTGCTGAAATACTTTTGTTGGACAGTTGTGTAGGTAATTGTTCGTGTCTCAGTTGCTACAATGTTTCTTAGATCCGAACCTTCATGGACCTGCAAATAGCCCATTAAGGCAAAGGAAATATAAACCAGATAAAAGAGGATAACAAAAGGCTTCACGTAAGTATTTGTTATCCAGTCACAGTAATATCGCTTGAGGAAACAAACTAAAAGATGACTTTCGTAAGAATTTGTTTCTTCGGCATCTGCTGTATCATCACTAAATTTTGCTGTCATGAGAAATCTGTACCACAATGACTTGACCTGTAATATTTCAGGCTTTGGCACCCTTCTACAGAATATACTATGCTGGTAATTGTTCTCAATGTACCCAGTAAACACAAGGCTAGAGCCATAGAATGACAACACATAGAGGTAGTTGAAAAAGATTGCTATACATGAGTTGCGGCAGAAAATCCTTGCAGCTTCGATGTTTGTGAAGGGACTGGCACCAATCCCAAAAGTAACTAAGTACATGGCAGTTGTGAGTGTAAAGGAGATCATGGTGTCTGCATACACAACAGCAATCCTCTCTTTCACATGCTGATCCTCTCTAGTTTTCCTCCAAGATGACAGCATTTCAAATGTTCCATATAATCCATGACCTTGAAGAGAGAAAAAAAATATCAGAAAGTTACAATTCATTCTTTTTTTGACTACTTGGATTCCACACCAGTTTTTCCATACGAGAATCCTTAATACATTGTTATTTCATACTATTTACCATTTAATTGAGACAGTATGGTTACTGTTATTTAAAGTGAAAAAACGGCTTAGGGTACCCATTAAAAGAAAAGGTTTTCTAATGTTTATAGTCTACTTAACTCCCAACAGGGTAGTCCATACACAAACTGTTACAACAAGTGGATACAGGACATTCCCATGGATTTGTGTTGACAGTGATTAATAGGTCAGACATACTTATTCAATATAATATGATACATAGACTGTATTATAAGCCTGTATGTCTATACAACACAACATTCAACAACGTGCTGTAACTTCTGATTTTAATGTCAATCAGCCCGTGGCACCTTCCTGCATGTCTTCTGATCCATCATGGTATGGTAATCACATCCTTTTGGGATGACATTACCACCTTCTTACAGTTGCATCTTGCCCTTCCAAATGTTGTTACCTGAAAAATTCCTGCTGGGTCATATTGACCAGTTAATCCCACTCCAACACAACCAGCTATTTTGTTTACTTTTATTCTAGAAAGAAAGAAAGTCCATTGCATTTAAATAGAAGTTCCAGGAACCTTCCTATCACTGTGTTTTTCAACAGTGATATTGGGGGGGGGGGTACTGGAGCTTAAGGTTAACGATGCACTCCTCCCTATGTGCAAGTTGACATAGTTGGGCAAAGGATGCCCCAAGAAACTACCACAGAGCAAAATCCTACCTCAGCTTACTTAGGACAATTAAAACTAGTGGAACCACCATTTGGTAGCCCACCCCTTTTAAGGACAAAACAAAATAGCAAAAATAAAAAAAGTTTATTGATCCGACGTTTCGGTCCCACTCAAGGAAACACAGTGCAGTGAAGAGCTATATCTATATACATATCTACGAAGGAGCATCCGCACTCTCAGGACTTAAAAAGTAAAAAATGTTTTATTAATAAATGCAAGACTGACGTTTCGGCCTCCTCAAAGTCACTATCGATCTATATATATATATCTATCTATATACAGATGCAGCCACTTGGATTTGTGTGTTAAATGTGTCATGACTCAGGGCTAATTGAAGAAACTGCGTTATCTAAAGTTATCTTAACTCATTTAATGCATTTAACCTTTTCATTAGCATACCAAAGCTCCATTGTTCACAATGATGAACACTTTAATTAGATGGGATGCTGTGACGCAATTTTCTGTGTTAAATGAGATAAGTGTGAAGTCTGAGTTTAGTTATTCTGTGTCAAACACACAATCCAAAGTAGCTTCATCTGTATATAAAGTATGTACTGAAGGGTCAACCTCGGCAGCAATGTAAACAGACACAACCTTGAGAAGGACTTGTACAACTATACACTGAAATAATCCGAACGGAGCTGCATTCTACATGGGGTAAATGTATTCCTCCCTATCCAAGCAATCTCAACAAAGAGAATGTCTACAGTTGAAGTTATTATTCAAATTAGGAGCAAAAATCAGCATGTTTTCAAAACCCCATAACGAGGAAATACAACTGTTTCTGAGTGCAATTTAACAACAACAGGTTTTGCCTCTTACTGTTCTTGAAAAGTCTTTGGAAATTGGTGGTTAAGTACAGGACTTGCATGAAATTAATTTTATGTTGCGCAAATGCAGGTAACAAATAAATATACAATTGTTATCTGTTTTATGTATCTGAGTTAGTAAGTAATATGACCTTGCAGAAAAGATCTGATATTTAGTATTCACTTCATTGCTTGCTTCATACAGACGTCAATTTGTGAATTGTCAGCAATTATGAAATATGGCCAATTAGGTAGAATACGGTGTTCAAGGGCAAACTCCTAAATGGGCTATGGCTTTTCAGACGTATTTGGGACAGGACAAGCTTTTTATCCTTCACCTAACTGGCAATGTGAAGTGTTATCAAACATGCTGAAGAGATTTAGCACAATATAATATTTATTCCTATCCATTAAACAAACAAGTACATACAGTGCAAATGAAATCTACAATGCATTTCTGAAGGCCAGGAAAGTGATAAACCGTGACATTTATAAATGTATGTTTTGTTATTTCCATGCAATACAACATTTTTCTTTGGATGCATTATTCTTTATATGGTCTTGGAACTCCTTGTTGATGTAAAATATCATTACAATAAGGGGGCATTATAAGATATATAATCTACAGTATGGGCATTTCTCAATAATCCATGCTGGAAATATCACGGAGAAACCATGCTTCAGTTAAGGAACTCATGCAGGGTATCAGGGAACAAAAACCTGGTTATTTGGTATTTTTTTTCAAGCTGGCTCTCTTAAAGAGATACTGGGGTCAGTTTAATAAATTGCGGTAAAAATTTGTGCACAAAATATAGATGTAAACGTAATTAACGTAGTTATCGCAAGCGACTGCAATGACTTCTGAGCTCATCACTGTTTAGTAAACTTAGTCGCTGCAAATATTCTGGCGTAAAAATATTCTCAACGATAACATGCGGAAAGGTATAGTCAGATTTACTGTGCTTTAGTAAACGGTCACCATAGATATTTTTTACATCTATTATAATATTGGCTTTGAAAGCTACTTCTAACTTTGCCATAAGGCATTTGCATGATGCTTTTACATTTCCTGTCTGATCCCCCATGTTCCTGTATGAGGGGGCTGCCATATTTGTGCAGCAGAAGTCCGTTATCATTACAAACTGTAGCTAACTGAGATGGGACAGTCAGGTTGGCAAAGTCATAGTGTCAGAGAGTTAGGCTTAGGAACTTCAACTAACAATTATTTACAAAAACAAACCTCTCCGCAAAAGATGATCACCGTTACCTATAGGTAACATTAAGGGGCAGATTTACTAAGGGTCAAATTCGATGGTTAAAAGACCCTCGGAATAGTTGGGAATTGTTGGGGAAGTAAAATCCTTTGAATTCAAATATCAAATTTGAAGGATTTTACCGCAAGTCGATTGGTCAAACAATCGAATAGAAAATATTTGATCCATCGATAAAATCGTTCAAATCGAATGATTCAAATGATTTTAACCATTTTTTATTCGATCAAAAATAATGAAACCCAATTCGGTAGCTTAGATCTGGTGAAGTAATTCGACTGCCGAATTGTCGAATATTCATATAGATTTTTATTCAAATTGTTCAAATCATTCAATTCGATCGAATTTTCAAAATTTACTGGTTGAAATGGTCTTCTAAAACATTAGAAAATTGTTACCAAGACAAAAAAGTTGCCACAGGAAAAAACACTCATAGACTACAAAAATTGTCCCGCGCATAAAATGTTTTTTGACTCGTATTGAAGCAATGCATTTCGTGAATTTTCTTGCCATTGTGTCACTTTTTTTGCAGTTTCACAAATTTTCAGCATAGTGAAATGGGACATATTCACTCATCACTAGTGAATAGTTTCAATGCACTCTCTATTTCTATATATATATATATATCTAGTGTTTTACATTTTTTACTTGTTCATAAACATCCCTTAAATACTTCACTTTAGAAACTTTGAAGGGAGAAAACCGATCTGTGGTTTGGATGAAGATAAATCTGTCAGGATAAGTGGGATTTTTATCACTTACACCTTTAGTATCTGCCATATTTTCCTCAAATGCCTGAACAGTTAGTTGACAATGAAAGTAATGCATCAACTTTTCCAAGATTTTGTATGCAAAGTGTGAAGCAACTGGAAGAATAATGAATCTTTTTTTTTCCATCTTAGAAACCTTGCTATTAAACCCCCCCACACCTCCTACAAAATTTTGTATTTTAACTAACAATGCAGGGTGCGCTCCTTGTATAGAAATGCTTTTTAGTCTAAAACTGAACTGCTGATTTCTGCAAGAAAATAACTTTATTTTATTATTCCTACTCAATAACTACATTTGCAACCAATGCAGATAATTCAGTGAAAAAAGAAAAAGGAATGTACAGGAATGGGACCTGATATCCAAAATGTTTGGGACCTAGGGTTTTCTGGATAATGGATCTTTCTGTAATTTGGATATTCATACCTTAAATCTACTAGAAATCATTTACACATTATATAAACCCAATAGGCTGGTTTTTCTTCCAATAAGGATTAATTATATTTTAGTTTGGATTAAGTACAAGCTACTGTTGTATTATTACAAAAGGAAATCATTTTTAAAAATGAAGATTTTTCAGATAAAATTGAGTTTTCTGGATAATGGGTAACATTATCATGATATAATAACATAGTGGATAAGATAATGTATCCCATACCTGTACTAGTAGGCAACTTGAGTGTAGCAAGTTGTGTGCACAACATCTAACATATAATATCTCTATTACCTCCTGGATGAAATATTTTAATTTTCGGGGGTTGTCCAGCTATGCTTTTTGTAAAGAGGACGGGGGATGCTTGTAGATGAGAGAGTGTATAATCCATTATCCGGAAACCCGTTATCCAGAGAAAAAGGAAATCATTTTTAAAAATTTTCATTTTTTCGATTATACAGTAATGGAAATAATAAAACAGTACCTTGTACTTGATCCAAACTAACAAATAATTAATCCTTAATGGAAGCAAAATCAGCCTATTGGGTTTAACTAATTAATGTTTTAATGCTTTTTTAGAAGGGTAGATTTATCAAGGGTTGAATTTCGAGGTAATTGAGTTTTTTTTTAAACTCCCATCAACTCGAAATTCGAAAAAAAAAAAAAAAATATTTTTAAAAAAACTGCATTTTTTAACTTTGAGTGAATAGGATGTACCGAATTTCGATTCAAAGTACCATAGTCCACCAAATGACACCAAGTAGGTTCTAGGAGGTCCCCCATAGGCTAAAACAGTAAATTGGCAGGTTTTAAATGGCAGATCATTTTTAAAGAGACAATAAATCATAAATTTCGATATTCAAATTTTTTTTCAAATGAATTCGGACTATTCCCTAGTAGAAATTCAAATTTAAAAATTAGATTTTTCAATTCAACCCTTCATAAATCTGCCCCCTAAAAGAGAATTCAACCTGTTACCACCCCCCCCCACCCTAGGTAGACCCCCCTCCCTTCTCCCCCAGCCTAATTGCCCCCCCCCTTGGGAAATGCCTCAAACTTTTTACTTACCCCTTTTGCGCATATTCTGTTCTCGGGGTTCACGGGAACCATCTTCTTTCTTCGTCAATCTTTAGAAGGTGACAGTCGTTTTCGGTGCATGCACAGTTGGAGATATTTTTCGTTCCTGAACAATTGCACATGCAACGAAAGTCACAAATCGCTGCTCTGCTTCTGAAGATTGACGAAGAAAAAAGATGGTTCCCGTGAACCCAGAGGACAGAATATGCACCAAGGGGTAAGTAAAAAGTTTGGGGGACAATTAAGGTAGGGGGTAAGAAGGAGGCGGTTTACGGGGGGTATGGGTTTTTTTTCCTTTAAGGTATGAAGATCCAAATTATGGAAAGATCCCTTATCTGGAAAACCCCAGGTTCAGAGCATTCTGGATAACAGGTTCCATGCACACATATATATATATATATATATATATATATACACACACATACGCATGTATAGTTGGAGTTTAAACAACCACCTATGATATCATTCATTAATTTTTGTACTATAGTTCACACTGACATGCACCCATCACCGAGACAATCTACCTTTTTAGGTACTCCCTACCCCCCCCCCCCGGGGACAGTATGCTTCAATGTAAAGGATGTGCACAATGTCGTTATGTTCTTATTGGTGATACGTTTCATAGCCCAGTGGCAAATAAGAGCTATAACATCAGGGGACATCATACTTGTGAAACCAGTTTTGTTGTTTACATGTTGGTTTGTCCATGTAATCTTATTCATATAGGGGAAACTGTCCAAAAGATCTGGGACAGATTTCCCCAACACAGCTCCACAGTAAATACTCGAAACATTGGGGTAAATTTATCAAAGAGTGAAGTTCCGCCACTAGAGTGAAATTCCGCAGCTCTCAATTCATTTCTATGGGATTTTGAAAGGCGTATTCATCAATGGGTGAACTTTCACTTCACCCATTGATGAATATGCCTTGAAAATCCCATAGAAATGAATTGAGAGCTGCGGAATTTCCCTCTAGTGGCGGAACTTCGTTCTTAACTTCACTCTTTGATAAATATATCGAATTGTTTAGAAAAGGGCCACAGGGCAGATCTTAGATTTAGGGGCAGATTTATTATTGGTCGTATTTCGAATATAACATTTTTTAAAATTCGACCAAGGGAATAGTGGGGAAGTAAAATCCTTCGAATTCGATCGATCGTATATTCAAATCCAATTTGAATCAAATATTCGAACGATTTTAATCGATCAAATTTTTTATATTCGATCACAGGGAAGAATCCCCATTTCGGTAGCTTTAATCTGGCGAAGTAGGTGGTCGAATTAAAATTTAAAGGGGAAGTATTCAACCATCGAATTTTTCAAATATTCGAATAAAATTTTATTTGAATATTCCATAGCCGAATTTGCCGAATTTGCATATTCGAAGATTCGAATTAGAATCTTTTTGAAAATTCGATCGAATTTCGAATCACTCATGTGAATTCAAGTCAATTTAGTAAATCTGCCCCGCAGTGTAAGTATGCTGTATAAGACAAGTACTGTTTAATTATATCCAGTTAGAGACTTGACCTATGAGCACTATGTTTCGGGTCAGCCAGCAAACAATATGGCGTCCATACTTCAATATGTGGATCGCTTTGAGTCAGACACTCCTGTGACGGACTGACTCCACTTGCATCAATGCGTCAGAGTGACCGGGGACACAAGGCCCGCTACCTTATTCGAAACAGTACACAATACGTGTGTTTTTGTGTGTGTGTTAGCAAGGCTGCTCCTATACTTATATTGAACTGTTGGAATAGTTTAATGAACACTGCTAGTAAATGAGAGGGATTCCAGGTAATGGGTAAAATTACCCTGATCTGTAGATGAATACCTCAACAGAATATTTATATCCTATATCCTAGAATTTCATACAACCTGGTTTTTAAATGAATGTTACTAAGAGATGTATTTACAAAAAAGATGTACTTTCGCACAATGATTTATAACACCGCTGTGCTGTGGAAAGACAGTGACGCGTATATGAATTGTCATGCATAAATAATTTTACTGCAAGAAGCTGCCTGAGGTGAAATAGGACAAATATGCACCTCCTAGGAAAAGAGAGCACTTCTATCTCTAACTATTATTACAGGTATAGGACCTGAGAATGCTTGTGACATGGGGTGTTCCGGATAAAGGATGTTTCTGTAATTTGGATCTTCATACCTCAAGTCAACTAAAAAATCATGTCAGCATTAAAGCATGTCAGCATTTTCGCTGCTTAGTGAATTTGCCACTATGGGCGATGGACTGTCTGTAATTTGGAACTTTCTGGTTAAAGGGTAAAGGATAACAAATCCCATACCTGTTTTAAGAGACAGTTGTATATGTGAAGGTTACTGGGATCCACAACAAAATAGTTTTAGTGAGCCCCCCATTTCTTTGGAAATAAGATTTTTTTTTTTTTTATAACCATATATTGAAAAAGATTAATTAGTCAGTGCCCTTTTCCCCAGCTCCCCAGCAGTTGTAGGCAGGCCTGCAACGCTGGATTTACATAGTGGGCTCCCCTAGGACCGCTCAAATTTTCATCATCAGGATCGGAGCAATGTGGATTGGTGCACAGCAAATTTTAAAAATTTTTTTATCTCCTGCTCATCCCCAGTGTTTTCGAACCAATGTTGGTGTGGTTGGGCAGTATGCCGCCCTCTAAATTCCTGCCACCCTAGGCCTGGATCTTGATGGCCTTTCCGCAAATTAGTGTGCCAAATTCCAAGCTGATATTTTCTCCAGCAGCATAATCACATACTGGATGTAAGATGGGGAAATCCTTCTCTCTCTGCATGCGATCTTTGGCAGAGGAATGCAGCTGCTTTGTCTCTCACCCAGAAACCTCCGTTCTAGGTCCTTGCATCCTCTCTCCCCAGCCTCAGTTCTTTCTCCTCAGCTCTCCGCCTCCCTCTTCAGCTCTCCGCCTCCCTCTTCAGATCTCCGCCTCCCTCTTAAGCTCTCCGCCTCCCTCTTCAACGCTCCACCCCCCTTCAGCTGTCAACCCTCCCCGTTCCTGTAACATCGTCTGGTCTGCGACTTGTGGGGAAAAAATAACAGAGCCACTGTAAAGCGGGACATTATAGTGCACATTCAGTGTGTTAAAAGCGCTTAAACCAGGACAGTTGGGAGGTATAAGAGTACAGTATAATAGTGCTTTATTAGCAGGTTCATGCAGCCATTACATAACACCAGTAACTCTTACTTTCACTTTCAAGCTGTACAGAAAGTCCTGTGTATGCACAGTGACACCCACAGGCCATTTGTAGAAACACCACAATAGTCACAGATAGCACAGTTCCCAAATTGTAGAAAGGTACTTATTGATTCTTTGGAAAAGGGGCAATGTTACAAGACAGCTCTCTGACTGCAATGCTGGCACTGAAGACAACCGAATAAGGCAAGAGAAGATGGAAAACTTGTGTATGTCCAACTGTCTTTTCATGAATAAAAGGCACATTACAAAATAATCCTGCAGATTAAAGATCGACCGTGCCATGGATACTGCATTTTCTTCTTAACTAGAAGAATGACGTGCCTTGTAAACTGTATCTGTTCAGGAGGTAAAACATAATCCAACACAATCTGTGCTACAGGACTACAGTAGTTGTTGAGCTATTGTGCACCAAATGGTCAGACATTATTTGGCTTTTCACACAAAGTACACAGGCTAACTAGCATTTGCTGAGGCTCAGTTGTGCCTGGCTATGAACTGGAACTGTCAGTGATCAGGGCTATTATCAGCTGCCATTGAACCAGACTATTTCAGGCTACCTGAAATGTAAATTGCAGCCTCGTGGTGTGAAACAAGAACACTAATAGTTCATGCCACAGAACTCAACACAGTGTTAATTACCACTCTATAAATAACTCAAAGAAAAACAATAGCTATGCCAGGCTATTATTGGACTAACTTAAAGGGATACTGTTTCCAAAATGGAAAGATGTTAACTTATTTGTATTCTTTTTGTATATATATATATATATATATATATATATATATCCATCTGTAGTTCTGGACAGCACCTCATCAATCCATTGTATTCTGCCCTTGTGCACGGTGATATTTAAATGTAGAAAATCAATAGAAACCAGCACAAAGGGTCTTATGGTGAAAAATCTTGTTAGTTTTATTTTCTCATGTGCACATTTTGCACATGAGAAAATAAAACTAACAAGATTTTTCACCATAAGACCCTTTGTGCTGGTTTCTATTGATTTTTTATATATATATATATATATATATATATATATATATATATAATGTCTGCACACAAACAATTACAAAATGGTGGTGCACGATCAAGCTTGTATGTAGAAAAAATGGAGGATCAGCTCACACCAAGTAGATGAAAAAAAGGGATTTATTTCACAAAACAATGCAAAAGTGCATTTTTGACCGACGTTTCGGTCCCCCCTGCACCATCCCCTGTGCCACCCAGCTGCGAAGTCTTCTCTCCCGTAGCCCCTCCCTCCATGAGCATGTATATATAAAAATATACTGAACTTATTGAACCAGCCTAAAGTTTCAGCTTGTCAATAGCAGCAATGATCCAGGCTCTGAGCAGCTGTTGAGATCTAAGTTTAGGGATCATCACAAATTATCAAGCAGAAAATGTTTGTCTGTAATATAAGCTGATGCTACGGGGCTGATTGTTAAATTCTGATGCTAATTGCATTGGTTTCTGTGCTGTCATGTAGTAATTATCTGTATTAATGACTAATCAGCCTTATATTGTGACATTTCTATTCTATGTGTACTGTATATTGTGAGTGGGTCCCTAAGCTCAGTAAGTGACAGCAGCACAGAGCATGTGAATCAGCAGAAAAGAAGATGGGGAGCTACTGGGGCATCTACTGGGGAGACACAGATCTTTACTACTAAAGGGCTGTGGTTGCCTTGGGCTGGTACAGAAGCACAAAACATAATTTACAACATTTCTAGCTACTTCTCTAGTTTCCATTGACTTATACATTATCCATGTACTTATATACTGAGGCTGGGGTTATACCTAAAGACACATCTATCAAGTTCAAAGCCGGAGCTGACTGAGCATGTGCTGGGCTTGAGCAGAAAGAAAAGTTGGGAGGTGCAGATTGTCACACCTAATGGAGGGGTGCTGTATTGCTATAGAAATCGAATACAAGTTTAGCCCTCCTATGCTTTTGCATGAGATCTAGCACACATTTAGTTGTGTGTGGTGCTATAGGAGTCCTGTGTCTCCGCTAAATGGAAGAGCAGGAACACTATGAAATGATGTGCCTCCACCCAGGGTCAGGACAGGCTGAACTGTAATACCCCTCCCTGGGAACTTATGATGATCCGCAATACACATACACAGTGGAACGGTTGATGGATTTATTTGGCAGAACACTATACCTTTAAATGACAGTGATACAGGTAGAAAAAAGGGTTGTGAATCAGAACTTATATGATTCAAAATTTCAACTTGTGAAGAGTAGAGGTACAATTTACTTAATAAACTGATACAGGTAGCCTACAAGCCAGGAGCAACTTCACTGAATTAATGCAGCAAGTGATCTCTGAACTGCTGAGGGGACTCCCCACTTACGTGGCAGTTGCTTCAAAGTCCTGAAAAGGACTCCCTTTGGCTTTCCATACCCTGAGAAGATCACACTTTGCTCTTCAAAGCCCTGACAAGGACCCCCTTTCCACAACCTAAAGAGAGCTCGCTTTTCTACCACTGGGGTTCCCTAACAACTTTCCCACACAGAAACTCTGGGAACATGCACAGTTTACTTGTACTATGTTTCTTCTCTCTCACAGCAGAACTTTTACCCAGCAGCACTTTCTCTCTCCCTCTTCCTTCCTGTCAACTCACAGAGTGTGGGGCTCCTCCCCCTCCTTGCACAGAAACAATACAGAGGAGAGACAAGTGTACACAGCTCGCCTACACAAGGTACTAGTTTTGTACATTAGGGGCAGATTTATTAAGAGTCGAGTTTGAGGGTTAAAAACCCTCGAATTCTACCATATGAATAGGCAGGGAAGTAAAATCTTTTGAATTCGAAAATCGAATTCGAAGGATTTTACTGCAATTTGATTGGTCGATCGATCGAATATTTCCTATTCGATCAAAAATAATGAAAGCCAATTCGGTATCTTTGATCTGGCGACTACTAGGCAGTCGAATAAAACTGTAAAGGGGAAGTACTTTGACAGTCGAAAATTCTATTAGAATTATCAGAATCATTCGATTTTATCGAATTTTCAGAATTGGCCTTCAAAAACATTCGAAAATTCAAATTCGAATCTTTTTGAAACTTGGAATACTTCATGAGAATTTAGTAAATCTGCCCCTAATTGTTTGATACATTTCCCACTCAATCATAATTATGTTCCTTTTATTAGCTTTCCAATCCAGAAGTTGACTTCTAAAATCCTCACATTTTACAACAGGTTCTATCATATTTTATAATATACAGGTTTACCAGTCGTGACACAAATAACCTCACTAAGCATGGTTTAGAACTGATGATTAGAGATGGGCGAATCTACCCAGTTTTGCTTCGCCGAAAAATTTGCGAATTTCCAGCGAAATTCGCGAATTGGGGAAAATTTTTTTGGCTAATTTGGCTGGCGTTTCGCAAATTTATTCCCCGGCGGCGAATCACGGGAATTCGCAGTGAATTCGCCCATCACTACTGATGATGTCACAAATATAATTTATAAGGAATAATTTAGAGGATAATATATGTCATTATATGGCATAATGTTGTTGTGTTGACAATGTTTTTTATTTAATAAAGCTGTATTTGTGCATAAAAATAGGAAAATATGATTAACCAATTACTTTCTATCAGGTCATTATAAAGTATAGGTATGGGACCTGTTATCCAGAATGCACTGGACCTGGGGGTTCCGTAATTTGGATCTTCATACTTTAAATCTACTAGATAATCATGTAAACATTAAATAAACCCAAATAGGCTGGTTTTGCTTTACATAAGGATTTATTATATCTTAGTTTGGATCAAGTACAAGGTCTTTTTATTATTATTATTACAGAGAAAAAGGAAAACAGTTTTAAAAATGTGGATTATTTGGATAAATCGAGTCTATGGGAGATGGCCTTCACATAAGTCTGAGCTTTCTGGTATCCAGATAACCAATGCCATACCTGTACCACATTAGTGAGGTAATACAATACAATCTAATCTATGTCACATGGAGAATAGTAGTAGTAGTAACTGGAAATTTAACCTTTTTCTTTAAAGGAAAAGGAAAGGTGTAAACTAAATACAATTTATCTGAAGGGCCTATGTAAAACTCTCATTCTAGGGATGTACCAAATTCACTTATTTTGGGACTTGGCTGATTTTAATATTTTGGTTTGTCCAAGCACATGGATTACACTCAATTTAAATCCTTCTGAAAATGGCCACATTCTGGCGGAATCCTGATTCACCCCTCCCCTTTTTACTTTAGACTTTGCCAATGTCACTACATTTACATTTTTTGTGTATCAACCCCCTTGCTTTTTGCCATGTACAGTATTTTGAGCCCAAGTCCTGTGCATGCCTCAAAGTATCCTTTATTTTTGCACGTAGTCATTGGTAATCTGCAGGGGCATAGTGACAAAAAAACATTCAAAGATGGCTTAAAAAAAAATGTGTTCACCGGTTACTCGAATATAGTAAACAGCAGGGTTTCTCCCATAATTATGGCCACCCCAGTTGTGCTCCATGCATCAAGGCAGATGCAACTGTACTTGCGCTTGGTGCAATTCAGGTGCAAATTGCATCTACAGAGAGGAAGGCTGCATTGTGTCATTTCACCTATTGACACAAGCCACTACAGCTACCCTTAGGTCCGGGTGAAAGTAGCTCCAACAGGAAGATCCATAAGAAGAGGCAGGAAGGCAGCCCACAAGGATGTTCCTGAGTAACTTTAATAAATCACAATACTATATTCTCTCTCTAGTGTGTCTGTTTGGAATTTTATTTTCCCATATTATAGTTACTTCATTTTTTTGGTGGCAGGTTTATATATATATATATATGTCTATCTATCTATCTATCTATCTATCTATCTATCTATCTATCTATATATATATATTTATATATAATGTCTATATATATATATATATATATATATATATATATATCGAAGCAGAGAGAACCGCACTCACAGGTCTTAGAAGTAAAATAAAATCCTTTTATTGGTACACGAAAAGACTGACGTTTCGGCCTCAACGGAAAAAGGCCTCCGTTGAGGCCGAAACGTCAGTCTTTTCGTGTACCAATAAAAGGATTTTATTTAACTTGTAAGACCTGTGAGTGCGGTTCTCTCTGCTTCGATAAATTATTGATAATTTGGATACTGCACCCAGGCAACAAAATTATTTTTCATGAGTGCTGGCTTTTTGGAAGTTTATATATATATATATATATATATATATATATATATATCGTACACAATTCATTTATTATTTAGCATTTCCATTCTATATGCCATTTATTTATAATTTATACTGTAATCTACAGACTGGTGGCCACAAAGGAGCCATGAAAGAATACTGCTTATTATATTACAGGATCTTTACAATCACATTTCTCATGTGACTCATGCCTGTTGGAGCAGACATGTTGTAGGGAGACGACCCATTTGAAATACTGTTTCTTTCTAAAGTTGCCCGGAGGCGTCTATGTAATTTGTCACTGAAAAGTTTGCCTCAGAGAAGCAGCTCTGCATAATAAACTGAATCTCATTCTGTTGTGATACTGTAGGTTAGCAAGGAAGGTTAGACTGAGTAAGACATTTATTCTGGGGCTGGAGAATGCTGTTTTAGTATGAACACAGATATATGGGATTGCTAAAGGGAAACTGTCATCACATAATGACCCCCTTTAGTTATAACCCAACCTACTTTTATAGCGATCTGTTATTGGTCACATTGATGATCAGATTTCATATATTAATACAGTTGATACCAGTGGCATAACTACAGAGGAAGCAGACCCTGCAGCTGCAGAGGGGCCCAGGGAACAGGGGAGCCCACAGACTAAGGCGTCTGCTTCCTCTAAAACTAATTAAAAAAACACTCCTCCCCAGCTGCTCTCTTAACAGCGGCGAGGTAGGGGGATGCAAGTCGAATGGGAGTGGGAGGAGTCGGGTGGGCAGAGGCGGGGCAGGAAGTGGCCTGGAGGATTGTGATCGGAGTGCACCGGCCCCTCTGAAGATTTTGTTGCAGGTGGGCCTGGCGCACTCTAGTTATACCACTGGTTGATACCCTATCCAATATGCTTTCATTAAACATGCATGCACGGTTTTAAAGTTATTTGCAAATGCAATGGCTTTAAACATAATAATTTTTCTGCACTGTTGGTTCTGTCTGTTGAAACATGGCAGTGACGGCCACAGGCTTGAATCGGCCGCCACTAGCTTTTAGGCCGGCTCTTTGCTTTATAATTACAATATACAAAATAACTTTAAAACTATCTAAAACACTGGTCCCCAACCAGTAGCTTGTGAGCAACATGTTGCTCCCCAACCCCTTGGATGTTGCTCCCAGTGGCCTCAAAGCAGGTGCTCATTTTTGAATTCCAGGCTTGAATGCAAGTTTTGTTTGCATTAAAGACATGTGTACTGCCAAACTGAGGCTCCTGTAGGCTGCCAGTCCACATAGGGGCTACCAATAGTCAATTACAACCCTTATTTGGCACCACCTAGGAACATTTTTAATGCTTGTGTTGCTCCCCAACCATTTTTACACCTGAATGTTGCTCACGGGTGAAAAAGGTTGGGGACCGCTGATCTAAAACTTGTAATTCATTTATATTGGAAAGTTGGTTAGAATTACAATCTCTTTTTATTTAGTAGTTAGTACTTTATAAGCAGTTTTTATTTGACAATAGTATCCCAAAGCATGGCTATAGATGCATGGCAATATAGAACACCTTGCTGCTCCCATACATGAAACAACTTACAGTAGTACTGTACTCTAGCAATTCTACAACTTGGGGGTGTGTGAACATTCATAGGCGCTATAACATATTTGTCTAATACAGTGTTCCGCTTAAATACTTAAAGGGGCCGATTTCGATTCGAATTCGATGGAATATTTGATCGTAGGATCTATTCGATTGGTCAAATATGCAAATTAGGCATATTCGATCATCGAATAGTGAATGATCAAATAGATTCGAATGATCGAGTATTCGATCAGTGAATAAAATAAAATTTTCGACTGCCTACTTCGCCAGATTGGACCTACCGAATTGCAATAGAAGCCTATGGGAACCCTGAAGTCCTGATCGAATAGGATTCGAACGATCGAAGTCTTCGATCGTTCGAATCGTACGAATTGTTTGAATGATCGAATGATTTATTCGAGTGATCGAATAAATTTGATCGAATATCAAATAAAAGGTAGCCTAAAACTATTCGATTAGCATTTGACGAACGAATGCTAATCGAATATCGAATTTTGTCGTGCTAATTCTGGGGAATAATAGTAAATTTGCCCCTTATACTGTAAGCAAATTTATCAACGCATTAAATTTTAACTCACCACAGTAAAATGCAACCACTCTATTCATTCCTATGGCATTTGGGAGGTATGTTTATTAGATGGTGGACCCAACTTTCACGCATCGAATACTATAACTCTGTGATTAGAAAATTGCTGAATTTTACTATGGTAACTCTAATTTCATAAATCTGCCCTTTAGACCATTGATTGGCCACACCCAATAATTGCTGATATACTAAGGGCAGATTTATTATATATTAAACTGGGAGATCTGGGATTATTCTCAGCATTTGATTCAGTTTTGTGAATTTACAACACTTTGACTGTTAGCTTTGTCACAAGTAAAATGCATCAGTACCACCTGAAATTATATGTGTACTGCCAAAACCTGCATATTATACTCCTGCTACACATATCTGAACATTATCTGTCTATCTACAGTAACGTGAAAAAGTTTGGGAACCCCTCTTAATTCTTTGGTGTTTTGTTGAGCTTTCAAAATAGCAACTTAATTTTAATATATAACATGTCTTATGGAAACAGTAGTATTTCAGCAGTGACATAAAGTGTATTGGATCAACAGAAAACACTCCAACAGAGATATTACATCAATACTTAGTTGAGCCTCCTTTTGCATATTTAACAGCCTCTAGAAACCTCCTACAGCCTTTGATGAGTGTCTGGATTCTGGATGGTGGTATTTTTGACCATTCGTCCATACAAAATTCAGTTCAGTTACATTTGATGGCTGCTGAGCATGGACAGTCTGCTTCAAATCATCCCATAGATTTTCCATTATATTCAAGTCGGGAGACTGTGATGGCCATTCCAGAATATTGTACTTCTCCCTCTGCATAAATGCCTTTGTATATTTCTAAGTGTGTATAGGGTCATTGTCTTGTTGGAATATCCAACCCCTGTGTAACAACTTTGTGACTGATGCTTGAACATTATCCTGAAGAATTTGTTGATATTGGGTTGATTTGATCCTACCCTCAACTTTAGTAAGGGCCCCATTCCCTGAACTAGCCACACATCCCCACAGCACGATGGAACCTCCGCCAAATTTGACAGTAGGTAGCAGGTGTTTTTCTTGGAATGCAGTATTCTTCTTCCACCATGACCAAATAACTAAATTTTTGTCTCATCAGTCCAAAGCACTTTGTTCCAAAATGACTGTGGCTTGTCTAAATGAGCTTCTGCATACAAGAAGCGACTCTGTTTGTGACGTGAGTGCAGAAAGGGCTTCTTTCTCATCACCCTGCCATACAGATGTTCTTTCTGCAAATTGTGCTGAATTGTAGAATGATGTACAGATACACCATCTGCAGCAAGATGTTCTTGCAGGTGATATTTCGGTTGTCTGTAACCATTCTCACAATTCTCCGCGTATGCTGCTCCTGTATTTTTCTTGGCCTGCCAGACCTGGGTTTTACATTTCCGGATTCCATTCCTTACAGTTGAAATTAACAGTTTAAACCTCTGAGATAGCTTTTTTGTAGCCTTCCCCTAAACCATGATACTGAACAATCTTTGTTTTCAGATCTTTTGAGCGTTGCTTCGAGGATCCCATGATGTCACTCTTCAGAGGAGAGTCAAACAGAAACACAACTTGCAATTGGCCACCTTAAATACCTTTTCTCATGATTGGACACCCCTAGCTACGAAGTTCAAGGCTTAACAAGCTAATCTAACCAATTTGGTGTTGCCAATAATCAATATTGAGCAGTTTTTCATATTTGATTTAATTTCATACAACTGAATACAGCTCAGTACAACTGAAAACACCCAATTACAATACAGTATATCGCTGCAAAATCTATCTATCTATATATATCTATCTATCACTTTCCATCAATCATGTATCTATCTATGTATCTCTCTGTGTGCCTGTCTATTAATATGAATACTCTTATGTGTAAATGAAAAAAGTATTCTTATAGGTGCCTCAATTATTCTTTGTGTACAGTATAATCTATGTGTGTGTATTATCTCCTCTTCTGCCTGACACTGCTTTGACAGAATAGATCTAACCCGAGCAAGCGGAAGAATTCAACTTATTATGGTCTCTGCATTGTTACTTTTTAAAATTCAATGCTGTGCTGCACAGATGCTCTTTTATTGCCATACTTTAGATGCTATTATTTTTAGGAAGGAAAATATACAGACAGGCATTTTTCTCTCACTGGGTGATGCTCCCCAGGGCAATAACAGTACAGCCTGTTTAGTAATTCATTCAGGAAACATGTTTATTTATATGGTTATGTGGAGGCTGCCTGCCTTCCTTATAGTAGCAGTGCTACGGCATAGCAATGAATGTCCAACACTGCAAGATTTACATTGGTGGCTAAGGTTTAATCTGGAACTTAATTAGAGACTTGGCGTGTAAGTAATGTATAATCATGTACAGTATATAAAGAGATAATTGCATTGCTGACATGACTATGAAACAGTACAGATATAGTAAGAAACAAATTAATTTCCGCGCTAATCAATGTGGAAACTTCTAATTACAAAAGGCATTAAAATTATCTGCATCATGATTTAAATTCTTTTCTTTGACCTAGGAATCATTCATTCGTGAAAGTAGCTGGGATACACTTTCCTTCTCTACCCAAATAGTGCTGAAGGAAACAAGATATCAGTATGTTCCCTACTGGGAAAAATCTATAAACCAGTCATATTTAAGAATTTTGAAGCTGAGAAAAGCTTAGCAAAGAAGTTAGGAATAATTACCTGTAGTATCATTAGCAACTCATACATTATCAAGGAGTACAGTATAATAGGTCACTACTTGTTGAAAGGGTTGCTACCCTGTAAATGACAGTACATGTTTGGGCGTGGGTGTCCAAAATCACCCCACCCCGACCTCTCCAGCTAGTTGCAAGATATCGTTTTTAAATTTGTTTCCAACAAATTTAAGTCTAAAGAGATACTGACACCTGAAATTAAACAATTTTTTACATCTTTTATAATATTGGCATTGAAAGCTAATTCTAACTTTGCCATAAACTATTTGCATGATGCTTTTACATTACCTGTCTGATCCCCCATGTTCCTGTATGAGGGGGCTGCCATATTTGTGCAGCAGGAGTCCGTTAGCATTAGAAACTGTAACTAACAGGCTGAGATGGGACAGTCAGGTTGGCAAAGTCAGAGTTTCAGGTTTAGGAACTTCAACTAACAATTATATACAAAAACAAACCTCTCAGCACAAAATGATCAACATGACCTATATGTAACATCTAATGTGCATTCATATGTTAAAATTCATTTTTAAAATTCATTTTTTAGTGTCAGTATCACTTTTTAACCTCCACTCCACGCCAAGGTAAGCTTTTTTAGGTTATTTTCTGCATTGTCAAGAATAGGTTTATCTTCAGTGAGATTCTACCCTATATGATATTAGCTTACTTGCACATGCTTGGAACATTTTCTGAGAACACCCATGTATATGAGAATTGTTATCCACAAACCCATTATCTAGAAAGCTCTGAATTAGGAAAGGCCATCTCCCATAGACTCCATTTTAGCCAAATAATCAAAATTTTTAAAATGATTTTCATTTTATCTTTAATAATAAAACAAAGGTAATTTGTACTTGATCCCAGCTAAGACATAGTTAATCCTTACTGGAAACAAAACAATCCTATTGGGTGAATTTAATGTTTACATAATTTTCTAGTAGACTTGTATTAAAGTGGACCTGTCACACAGATACACAAATCTGCATAATAAAAGTCCTTTTCAAATTAAACATGAAATCCAATTTCTATTTTTTACTAAAGCATTCATAGCTGTTGTAAGCTCATTTAAAAATATCAACTGTCAATCAAATATTGTCTACCCCTCCTCTATGCCCGTGGCATAGAGGCGGGGCAGACAATTACTTTCACTTTCCATTCAGCACTTCCTAGATGTCATTGCTCTCCACACTTTCCCCCATTCTCTACACTGTTTAAGTGTGTAGCCAGGGCATTGGGATGGACATTGGTTCCCCATTCTGGTGCACAAACAAGAATTTGAGATGATGCAAGGCTTGCCTTAATAACAAAATGGCTCCTGCCTGCTTGTTATAATTTTGAATTCACAGACTGAAGGAAACAAGAATCAAATAATTTATATAGTGTAAATAAAGATCATTTTGCTTGACTAATTTGATAAAATAGGATTTTGAATATTTCGTTTGGGTGACTGGTCCCCTTTAAGGATGGGAATCCTTCTTCCCAGATGCAGTGGTAACCATCATTACACCATAAGTCGTGGTTAAGTGTTTAGCTAGCCTCTGACTTAACAGTGTACTGATAAAAATGCATGAAATTTTGTTTCTCAAGATGTCCAGTATGTTATTGAACGCAATCAATATCTATGCACTAAGGATATCAGTTTGTCAATCAGACAGGTCTGAAAATATTTTCTGTCAATTCCCCAATATCAACTAGTGATGCATTGCATCTAGGGAAGCAAAGAGCACAATGATTGGATCTATTATCCAAAATGCTTGGGGCCTGGGGTTTTCTAGATAAGGGATATTTCCATAATGTGGATCACCAAACCTTTAGTCTATTAAAAAATAATTAAAATATTAACTAAAACTAATAGGCTGGTTTTGACTTCAATAAGAATTATTTCTATCTTAAGGTGGCCTTACACGGACCGATAAAAGCTGCTTATTGGGGAATGGGAATGGTTTTATTAAAATAGAGTCTATGGGAGACTTTCTGGATAACGGCTTTTCAGATATACCTTATACCTTATTTATGAATTAGGGTACTAAAACAAATTTATTTCAGGAGAAAACCATCACTCCAGTGGGTAAAATATGACATAATATTCACATTCTGACTACCTCCCATGGGTAATGGTGCATGAACCTTTATAAAACTGTATAATCTTGCTGTACCGCTATGTTATCATTGCTTTGCACCCTACACTTTTCTCATCAGATTGTATGAGGTCCTATACTGTACATAGGGCAGGTTGTATGAGATGAGCTAGCAAACAGAAACACTGATCTAGCATACAGGAAACAAAAAAAACTCCAGTTGGTCGGTTATTGACATTCTAACACATGTGGTTGAACACTTCTCTGTCACTTCCACTATGATGTGGCGTTTTCCCCAGGAACAAGTGACCACAAAATACAAAATAGAATTGTTTTGACCGCACCTCCTAACACATCATTTATAACTAATTAATTGCCTTGATGGAATGTGCTGACAGCTCCCATTAATTTACATGAGCATAAAAGGAGAAGGAGAAAGGGGAAGCTATAGATGTCGCACCATTCAGGATATTATGACACCATGTATCCAGAAAATTAAGGCCTTACTTATTCAATCAAACAACCAGTTATAGTCTTAAAGTGAAATATACCTAGCTAATTAGCCATATGTAATATCAGAAACAAGTGCAAAAAATTCATCAAAAAAGTGAAAATACAAATTCATGTCAAGTGAATTTCTCCTTCTCCTTTTATGACCACAAAATATAGTATCCTATCCGCAAAAGCTGCAAACACCATCAGTAAACCTTAGCAAAATTCATACTGGGTTGGTTAAAGGAACAATTACTACAAAAGTAACAAAACTTTTCTGGGCCTATCTGGGCTTTGGTAACGCCTAATCAATATTTCACATACAGTATGGGATCCGTTATTCCGAAACCTATTATCTAGAAAGTTCTGAATTACAAAAAGGTTGTCTCCCATAGACTCCATTTTATTAAAATAATCCAAATTTTTTAAAATGATCTCCTTTTTCCCTGTAAGAATAAAACAGTACCTTGTACATGATCCAGGTGAAGATCTAATAAACTCGTACTGAAGCAAAAAAAAGTTATTGAGTTTATTTGTTTACATAATTTTATAGTAGATATAAGGAATGAAGGGTCAAATTATGGAAAAAAATACATTTCAAGAAAGCCCCAGGTGTCAGGATCAGCCCAGGACTTGAACCCTTAAATCCCAGTGTTTGGACTTAATTTTCCAAGTGAGCCACTGGGGGCTCTTAGGGATGATCTTGATCTCTTGAGTCTGTATTCTGTTAATTCCCCGTTTGTCTCCTCCCTCCTTGTTACCCTCATGTGTGTTGTGTTTCCTAATTATTTACTCCTTTATAAACCACGCCCTGTCATTGTATGTGTTTTTGTTTGTCTTGGATAACCTTGATCATTGATCCTGTAATTTCAAGTTCCAGAGTTGGATAACCTTTTGTTCCTGTATTTCCAATTCCTGAGTTCTTGTATTTTGTTCCAGCCTTTCACTGCCTTCCTGGTAAAGATTTTGATCTGTACCTGTTTTTCTTCAGTTCTATTAAATCTGTATAATTTCACCATTCCTGCTCCAATTGTTTATGGCTACACCCCAGGGCTTCCACCATATCCACCCCCCATGGAGTGGCTCCCCTGGTCTAAAGTGACTCCCTGTTGTAAACCTGACACCAGGTCCCAAGCATTCTGGATAACAGGTACCATACCTGCACTAGGAAAACTTTCTACTCATATTGGAGGACAACTATTCTCCAGTATAAACAATTATTCACCATGAAAATACGAAGACTCGTCCTAGAGATTTTTTATGAAAGCAGAGCTGGTAGTTGCTTGACCTTTTCAAGACCAGACAGATCTTTTAGAAGAACGAAGAAAGATTGCCTTATGAACCGAAGGTATCTTCATGATTTGTGCCGGAACAAGAAACTGGAGGAGCCTACAGAGTAGTAAAGAAATATTGACTTAGATCCTAAACTGTCTTACCATCAGAACTACAATTCTGTATGGATAATAAATCTCTATGATTAGTACTTTTGGCACTCAGTTGGCTCCAGGAAATCTGCTGCTTCAGTTGTTTTTCTATTTACTCTGCTTCCTTGTTTTTATCCTAAGTATTACCTTTGTGTAAATCAAGTTGTAAAGGAAAAGCACAGGCAAAATTTATATCCTTTCCCCTTTCACTTTTCTGTTCTTGTTTTAAACCTTAGGAGCTTTAGTGGTTATACCCATTATTTATTGTCTTATTGCTCAAATGCTGCATTCTTTCATAAAGTTATGAAGCTTTTAAAGCAAGCAAACTATTTCCCCTTCAGCTACTGTATGTTTTTACTTTCTTTGAATTTTCTGCTAGGTATGGTATGATGGAAAACAAAATGAAAAACTTTACAAAGCCAAGCCAGTCAAAATCTTTCTAAGAAAGCTGTCTGCTTTCTTTGTGAAGTGATTATGTTAGAATGCTCTCATAAATAATACAAATCCACATAATATTGGCAACCTATTTCCTCAATAACTAGCAAGTGCCTCAAGCAGTCCAAAGGATATGGCCAAATGTCATTATTTTATCAAAATTAGCTGGCAGCTTTATTTCCAGGAATACAGAATGTGACATTTTACTGTGCTGCAAAAGAACTGCTGTTAGACTCACGCCAAAATAAAATGTCCTTTTTCTATTTTTAGTTACCGGGTAAAACTTTTTATGTTTAATGTTATGTTTCCAATTAAATGTTGTGCCTAGACTGACCACTTTTCCAAGCCCAGCGGCATAACTACAGAGGAAGCAGACCCTGCGACTGCAGGTTGGGGGCAGTAGGAATAGGGGGGGCCCATGAGATGCTAATTAATCAGCACTTAAAACATATATATATATATATATATATATGTGTGTGTGTTAGTAAAACGGGACAACCTCTTGATATATTGGGGGCCCTAAAATGAATTTGCTATGGGGCCAAGTAACATCTAGTTACACCACTGCCCAGATCCATACTTAAATGGGTTTAAGGAGGGTTGTTACACTTTTGAATCCCACCACCTAATTTCCCTTGTGCTGTGCAGTAAGTGGATATATATGTGAAATGCAGTTTTCATTGGACTCTTTCTCCTACCATATGTAGAAAATAAGTGTGTGCTTACCAAAACTATCCTTCACATCAACCAATCCCCTTGAGCTTGTAATATGTTATTGTCAATACTGACACCTACCCTTTCACAGAATTAAATGCACTGGTTCTCCTACTGGAAAGACTGTGATTCAAATACACTAATATATTTACATGATCATCTTTCTGTTGCACTCTGCAGTACAAAAATCTTCCTCCATCTGAGCTGAAGGCGAATAAACTT
>CM044433.1:40996889-41011889 GCA_024363595.1 Xenopus borealis | reverse complement strand
TTGTTTTTTCTGTCCTGTGTAGATATAGCTCTATGCCCTCCCATTTGTAACTCCCTTATTACAAGTCTATATATTTTGTTGCCCAACAACACCCACATTGGTTCAGAAACCCTGGGGACGCACAGGAGATATGATAGTTTTTAAAATTTCCTGTAGGCCAATCTCCATTGCTCTGGATGATGAAAAATTGAGCAAATTAAAGAGAGGCGATGGGGGAGATGAACGACAATGGGCCTATGAGCGTTTGCTATGTAAATCCGGCCCTAGCATAGAAGGTTTATAGTTTATAAAGAGTTACTAAAGGCTGTAAGAGAATATGGATAAAAGAAATATATGCTTGTTAAATATATAATAATGTATGCTATATGGCACCTCTGATGTCCCTACAGAAGCATTTACAAAATACGAATACAACAGAGACTACATTTGCTCAGTTCAACCAATATTACAAAAAATATTTAAATAAAATGTAGCCACTGTCATTTTGCTGTAATACACAGGAAACATTTTTTTGGAATTAAAATCCTCTGTGTTTTGGTATATGAGACAGTGCTGCTGTCATCCAAGAAACTTCACCTTCTAGTTAAAGAAATGATAGAAGCCAGCAGATAACTCTCTTGGGACATCAGCTCTGCTGTATGTTTGTGCCTGATGCAGTCAAGATTTTTCCCAGAAGTTTTTGCCAATTTGTGCAATGTCATTACTGTCTGTAGAGATGATTTTAGAAATGTTCTGAAAGGAAAACCAATTCTCAGAGCAATGGCACACATTATGGACAATGTTGACTGACACATTTCTTCATAGCCATACCTTTTCCTTTAGTGGAAACCTTATTTTATTTGCCCAAATATGTGAAGTCAAAAGTCATGAAATGAACTTTGATTGCCCACTAAGACTGTTAGCTAAAAGTACTTGTTCTAGCACTTGTAGCTGCTTATTTCCTGCCTTAACAAGTAAAATTTAGCTTTTTTCCACATAACTGCTTTACAGTAATTTCTAAATGATTGAATAATGTTTAAGAACATAAATACTCTATGTAATTGATCAATGCACCCTACTGAAAGAGAATAAAATTATGTGTATACTGATTGCCCCATTAGCCCCCCTGACTTGGATGGATTCTAGTCTCAAGCTAGCATTAGTTCTGAATTAAAGTAATAATAAAGTTACTTTCCAGTATTCCCCTCTCAGCAATCTGTTGCTCAGCAAGCAGGAGTTGGAGTAGGATTTTGATTGGCAGCTATATTACATTATTGGTCAGTACTTCCTTTGCCTAAACAATGTATTAGAGCTAATTGTCTTTCAAAATAACTGACTCTGACACAAAGCTGCACAAAGAGAGACACGTTGCTGAGAGGGAGACAGTGAAGAGAAACTTGATAATTTCAGAAATGATACCAAATTTTTTAGCTGATTATATTGAGAAAGTTTCTTATTTCTATGAGAAGAAGTTCAAGTTACGTTTTTATTTTCACAAGAGTACCCTTTAATAAACATTTGCGCAGATTTTCTGAATTAGACAGCATTGTCGATATTTATTGCCATAGGAGCTGCAAGAATCTTTGCAGTCAAATTATATTTCTTCCATAGATTCTAATAAATCAATGTCTCCAGGGATGTAATGAAAAGTATGTAGAATGTTATTCTGCAATTAACGTAAAGTGAAAAATTTCCCAGACACTGATGCTTCCAAGCCTCCTGTGTTTATAGTACCACAGTAAAAAAGAAATACCGGTATATTATATCTCGAAAAATTCTAGGGTTTTTTCCCACTAAAAATTGGGATTTTATAATAAAAAGATTTTAGTTGTTAGCATTCAGACCCCTAAATAAACCCAATAGAATTTTTTGCCTGCAATAATAATTCGTTACCTCTGTGTTTCGATTTTATTATTACAGGGAAAAAAGCAATAATTTTTAAAAACTTGAATAATTTGAGTATAATAGTTATAGGTGAGCTTCTCATAATTCAGAGTTTTCTGGATAACAGATCCCATACCATTTATTGCTCTTGAATAACAAAAGAAATGTTTACCATTAAGCAGCATGGAGGCCAAAAAAGCCATAATTTATTAATATTTTATACTGCAATCTGATACACCATGAGTCTTCAGACATTTATTTTACTGCACAGAATATAATTATCCTGCAAACTGGAAAACGGATTCATACACGGGTTACTAAAGCATGTCACTTTTACATTTCACATTGTGCTGTTAACTAAACACTAGTGAGTATGTGTCAGACCAAATTTTCCAGGCAGCTTGATTAATATCTGCATTAATATCTGACTGAGCCCTGACCAGACTTCTCACTCAGAGAGGCCTTTGTACTGACACCTTTTATAGGCTAAGTTGTTGGTCAGAAAAAAAAAAAGTCTGTGGACTACATTCTATAGGCACATTAGTGACTTTAATATAAAAAGGTGTTTGACTGGTAATTAACAATTCAATGTCTTGGTTTGCCATTAAACCAGATATTTAATCTAAAGCTTTAAACTTAAAAAGGAAATTATTTAACAGGATAGTTCATCTCCCATAGACTCAATTTTGTCCAAATAATTAAAAAAAAAAAAAAAAAATGTTTTCTCTGTAATAATAAAACAGTAACTTGTACTTGATCCAAACTAAAATATAATTCATCCTTATTGGAAGCAAATCCAGGCTATTGGGTTTATTTAATGTTTACATGATTTTCTAGTAGAATTAAGGTAGGGAAATTTTTCACAAAAGATGTATAAAGAGGGTATACTCACAGATCACCCCAGTCCTAAGGTGCAAATTCGCCACAATGTTCCACAAAAAATGGCAGTCCCTCAGAAAAAAATAATGTATCCATAAAGTTTAAAAATTTAAAAATATTTATTAGGACATATGTACTAGACCTAACAGGTTTGGTGCCTGTAAGGACACTTACTCATAGGCTGTGCCCTTACAGGTACAAAACGCGTTAGGTCTAGTATGTCCTAATAAATATTTTTTCGTTTTTGAACTTTATGGATACATTATTATTTTCGGAGGGACTCCCATTTTTTGTGGAACATTGTGGCGAATTGGTCTGGGGGTGACTGGGGACTGGGGGTGATCTGTGAGTATACCCTCCTGTGTTAGTTTGTCCTTTTTGACAATATTAATTTAACCACACTTTTTGGAAGTACCAGTTGTAATTGTGGTTTTAAGCACCACTAATCTTTTTTGCTTAAGGTAGGAAAATCCAAATTACAGAAAAATCAGTTATTCGGAAAACCCCACGCCCTGAGCTTTCTGGGTATAAGGTCTAACACCGGTACTGCAGGTCTTGCTTTTCCAAATAGTAAGTAGTAGATGTTCAGATTACTCCAGTACTTGTTATGCAAAGTATTCTTCCCAGTATAGCAAGGCAATGTATATGATAAGCAAAGGAGCTCAGAGCTCACTCCTCTTATCTGCTCCAACAGAGCAATGTATATGATATGTTCATATTATTTAAAACGGCATATATATATATATATATATATATATATTTAAATGACTTGTGAAATATCTCTAGATTATATCATTAAGGAACCTATTTAGTAAGCCTAAAATCTTTTTGATCGTATTTTTTTGAGGGGTCTTGAATTTTTCAAAGGGAAAAAGCCTTGAATTTTCGAGATTTATTGAGCTCCAAAGCTGCTCCAAATCTGAAGATACTCTAGCTAAAACCGGTCAAATTTGTGTAAAAGTCAATGGCAGATATCCCTTTTACAATCGGAATATGATTTTTGCCTTCATTATTTTCAAGGGTTTTGGGCTGTACTCAAATTGTCCCACAATTTTGATGAGACTTTTCCTACACATACCATTTTTATTTGGATTTTTTTGTATTGGGTCAAATTTTTAATTTTAAAATAATGAAAAAAAAAAAATCAAATTTTAATAATTACCCCCTAAATGTCCTTGTAGAATACTCTACTGTGGTAAGGCAATCAGGCAACTAAAGAAGAGGTGGGGGGCCTGGTGAACATCTAGCACCCGGACCTGTAGGTGCTTAGGTACGCCACTGCCTTTGTTAATGCATGCACACCATTGAAAAAGGTTGTTAATATAGTATCTTTACTAACAATGAAGACTAGTTAAGGTTTCTTTAATGGCAAATAGGTTGTGTTTGTTTCTGCTACATATTCTATGAGTTTAACAAGGCCCTTGTGTTGGACATGTCTGTAATACAATACCTCCATACATCACTCCAATTAAACCTATATGTCATATTATATTGAAAACTGTTACACTGCAAAAGCCTAATTTGAAAATGGAGTCTGCAGATAATCAGTCCCAAATACAATGACAGGTATTTGCTAGAGGAGAAGAATATTAATACAACATCGGTGCATACCGTCTGTGCTGCACCTGTCATGCAAGCTCTTTAAAGATTCCTTCAGGAGAAAATGAGTTTTCATAGAAGTTTAAATGATTTAAATACACAGTGGGAAACGGGAAGTGGGATTTGAGAAGATTTAGAGGGTTGAAATGAGAAGCTGGAAGCTAACATGTAACCTAAGTGGTTGCTAGCGAAGCAATTCTGTGTGGATGTGATGGCAATATGTTCCCTTTTTCAGTAAAAATTGTATACCAGGGAGGAATATGGTGTTTGGTACATGTACTATGCATTATAAAGTCAAAGAAAAGCTGGGATAAGTTAATACAGATGGGCTTACTGCCTGGGTTAGAAATAAAGATTAAAAAATATTATTAAAAATTATAGTATGTTTATTAAAGGGGTGGTTCACCTTAAAGTTAACTTTTAGTATATTGTAGAAGGGTCAATTCTAAGAAACTTTTCAATTGGTCTTCATTATTTATTTTTCATAGGTTTTTTAATGATTTGCAATTTTCTTCTTTTTCTTTGCAGCTTTCAAATGGGGGTCCCTGAAATCATCTAAAAACAAAGGCTCTGTAAGGTTACAAATGTATTGTTTTTGCCACTTTTTATTACTTATCATTCTATTCAGTCCGTCTCCTTTTCATATTCCAGTCTCTTATTCGAATCAATGCAGGGTTGCTAGGGTAATTTGTACCCTAGAAACCAAATTGCTGACACTGCAAACTAGAGAGCTGCTTAATAAAAAGCTAAATAACTATAAAACCACAAACAATAAAAAATGAAAACCAATTGCAAATGGTGTCAGAATATCAATCTCTACATTATACTAAAAGTTAACTCAAAGGTGAACAACCCCTTTAAAACACTTGTTTACATTTGCAAGTGCAGTGGGTGTTTTCCCTACACCTAAAAACATTTTCACAAAAGGTACTTGTGTCGAATGCATTGCTTGCACTTCCATATACAGTAGTTGCTCAATGTGCTGCTCAACTCTTGCTATCCGCCATTCTGAATGGGGAGTTTCTGCACCCATTGATAGAGGGAATCCCTGGAACTGCTGCCACCTCCTGACTGAACCATAGCTTCAGGGTTCCTTTTGCACCCAGGCAATTGCACCTACAGAATTCAGCACAGATGTTATATGCACAGAATTTATGGGTACAGAAATTATGCCAGTGAACACTGATAAATGTCACCCGGCAGACTTTGAAAATATTCAGTGCAGGGTTAGACCAGACCAGCGGGTTCACCAGGAAAAAACCTGGTGGGCTCCCAGCTCTTTTGGGCCCTGCTAGCCCAGATCTTCTCCCTGCCGAATCTCCCTGCCACGACCTCACTTCATGGCAAATACAAAGTGCGCTGCGGGCAGGGGGCCCGGCTTGGCAGGTAACCCGGAAGCCCCAGTCTGACCCTGATTCAGTGCAACTGCACCAGATTTGTGACAAACTGCAGCAGTTGCATTCATTTTGCAGAGTGCAGTTGCAATAGACAGACTAAGTGCATCAAGAAAAAGTCCAGTTTGTGCCCGCATCGACACCAACATTCTGGACAAAACAATGCATTGTGGGAAAAACATGGCGCTTGCACTCAAAATTACACTTTTCTTACTGCACCTTAGCTAATTTTCTGTTGGATACACACAAATGCTAGTTCACATTTCAACACTGAATAGCCCCATTAGGAATCCATTAACTTAGCAGTTATTTCGATTTCAGTCCAAAGGGCACTCTTTATCTTGCACTAGTTGCATCTATATTAGCACATGCAGCGCATGAGTACATTTTAAGTACAGTAACTCCCCATTTGCAATTAGGGTTGCCACCTTTGGAAAAATATTTTACCGGCCGGCGGGGGGGCGGGACCAAAAGGGGGCGGGACGTCATGTAAAAGGGGCGGGACGTCACGTAAAAGGGGCGGGACGTCACGTAAAAGGGGTGGAACCACGCGCACGATCGGCTGAAGACGCTAGAAAGGTAAGTTTTTCATTGAATTTAAGGTAAGGCAAGGGCCATTTTTAAGGGGTATTACAAATTTACCGGCAGCTACATTGCCGGTAAATTTGTAATACCGGCCCCGGCCTTGGCTGGTGTTTTACCGGCTAGGCCGGTAAAATACCGGCCGGGCGGCAACCCTATTTGCAATGGAGGACAGGAAGAAATGAGCAGCACCGAGAGCAACTATTGTATATGGAAGTGCAAGCAGCGCATTTCACACAAACACCTTTTATGAAAGTGTTTTTAGGTGTAGGGAAAAGCACCCACTGCACTTGCAAATGTAAACAAACCTTTTAATAGACATACTATAAGTTAGCGTCAATCCTTCTTCATCTTTTCTTTCAAATGAGCAATTTTTTAAAATCTTTATTTCTAACCCAGGCAGTAAGCACATCAGTATTCATTTATCCCTACTTTTCTTCGACATTATAATTTATATATACATCGGGGCCGTGAAATGATCGAAGTTCTATCGAATTCAATCGAATAACGATCGTACGATTCGTAAAATAGGATTTTCTAATTTGGCCTCTTCGATCATCGAATACCAAATTATCGAATAGATCGAATGATCGGATATTTGATAATTCGATCATTCGATGATCAAAGGAATCAAAATTTTAAAATTGTTCGACTGCCTACTTCGCCAGATTGAACCTACCGAATTGCAATAGAAGCCTATGGGAAACCCCCCATAGGCTTCTGAGACTAAGGTGCAAATTTACGAATTTCACGTTAAATGATCGAAGTTCGATTGAATTAGACCGAACAACAATTGTACGAATGTTTCGTGAAATCGTAAAGTAAAATTTGGCCTCGTCGATCATCGAATAGATCGGATATTCGATAATTCGATCATTTGATGATCGTAGGAATCAAAATTTTAAAGTGATTCGACTGCCTACTTCACCAGATTGAACCTACTGAATTGTAATAGAAGCCTATGGGAAGCTGCCCATAGGCTTCTGAGGCTAAGTCCTGCTCGAATACCATTCGTACGATCAGAGAGTTAGATCATTTGAATCGTACAAATTTTTCGGACGCTCGAAGGAAATTTCATGATTTTTTCGTGAAATCGAACGATTGGTATCCGATCGTACGAATTCATCGAGAAATCAGATATCGAGCAAAATGATAGCCTAAAACAATTTAATAAGCATTCGATGGTCGAATACTTATAGAATTGCGAATTTGGTCGAGCTAATTTCTGGAAGTAATGATAATTTGCCCCTAAGTCCTGCTCAAATACCATTCGTACAATCGAAGCGTTCAATCGTTCGAATCGTACTAATTTTTCGGATACTCGAAGAAAATTTTACGATTTTTGTGTGAAATCGAACGATCGGTATCCGATCGTATGAATACATTGAGAAATTGAATAGCGAGCAAAATGATAGCCTAAAACAATTCGAAAAGCATTTGATGGTCGAATGCTTATCGAATTTTGAATTGATCGAGCTAATTTTGGGGAATAATAGTAAATTTGCCCCATCATGTGCTCACTGGTGCTCCTTGTGAATGCCTTTAATGGTGGACTTTGTGATAGCTAATATGCCATTCACAGTCAGTAAAAAATATATACACTTCATATTGGAGTTGAAAAGCTTTGCACTTGACCATGGTGGCTGCAAAAGAGTAGAGGCAATGAGTATTGAGGGAATAAAATAGTAGAGGTAATTTACAAACACAAGTGCAATATCACATGCAAATTACCATGTTTTTTTTACCCATAATACAATCGTTTTACAGCAATAATGCTGTCACCCTTCAAGTTCCATCTCATGTTTTGCATCTAGCATTTCAGAGAAGGGGAGTCGATATGTTATTTCTGGAGTGTGTGCTCAAAAGTGAATTAACATCCCCTTTACTTGGCACAAATCTATTTTGCCCAGTGATTCAATCTGTTACAGGAACCATGGAGCTACCACAAGACCTGGACAGGAGTAATTCATAGTTTCCCAGCAAAAACAGGCTGATGTGCACCCACATAAGAAAAGGCCAGACGGATGCAGTGGAATCCATAAGGAAGTACAGGAGTGGGTTTGGATTCAATTATTGCAAATTGCATCTGTAGGGGCTCTCCATTGTGTCCATTCATCACTTAAAAAAAAAAAAAAAAAAAAAGCTATGCTTATAAACATAATTTTACAGTTTTAAAATGATAAGAGTTTCAAAATTGTGTATGTCCTAATATAAATGTGTACAAACATAAGCATATAAATTCCAGACTAGTAAATCAAATACAGGTTATGGACTATAGTCCCATAGACTCCATTTTAATCAAATACTTCTTATTTTAAAAAAATAATTTCCTTTTTCTCTGTAATAAAAAACATTTCCATGTACTTGATCCCAACTAAAACACAATCAATCCTCAAGATTTACAATAAAATGTACAAGAATTCTGCTCTAAGCCTCTACAAGTTTGTGGCCCCTGAATTGGCTCTAATCATTAAAAGGGTGGTTCAACTTATAGACAGCTTTTGGTTTGTTATGGAATGGCCAATTCTAAGCAACTTTTTAATTGGCCTTCCTTTTTATCTAATTTGGATCTATATACCTTAAGCCTGTTAAAAAAAACAATTTAAACATTAAAGTGGTGGTTTACCTTTAATTTAACTTTTAATGTGTTATAGAATGGCCAATTCTAATGAAAGTTTCAATTGGTCTTCATTATTTATTTTTTATAGATTTTGAATTATTTGCCTTTTTCTTCTGACTTCTTCCCAGCTTTTAAATGGGGGCCACTGACCCCATCTAAAAAACAAATGCTCTGAAAAGTTACAAATGAACACATTTATTGCTACTTTTTATTATTCATCTTTCTATTCAGGCCCTCTTCCGGTCTATTATTAAATCAGGGCATTGTTGCTAGGATAATGTGGACTCTAGCAACCAGGTTTTGAAAATGGAAACTGGAGAGCTGCTGACTAAAACTTTAAATAAAGCAAAAACTACAAAGTATAAATTAGGAAAACCAATTGTAAATTGCCTCACAATATCCCTCTCTACATCAGTAGTAGTAGTTAATTTAAAGGTGCCTAAAGTTCACTTTCCAACACTTTTTTCAATTCAGTTGGTTTCAGATTGCTCCCCAGAAATAAAGACTTTTTCCAATTACTTTCTATTTTCTATGTGTGACCGTTTTTTCTAATATTGAAGAGTAAAGTTTCTCACCTTCTAAAGCAGCTCTGGGACAGGGATCACTGACCCTGTAAACTGTTCTAAACTGATACATTTAGGGGAAAATGTAAGGGTCGAAATTAATTTTCGAATATAATTTGAATTCTTATATTTTGAATTTCAAAGTAATTTTGGGCTACTTAGACTGTTGAATAGCCCAAAATTCTATTTGAATTGAAAAAATTTGAAATTTCTAATTTCAAAATACTGTCTCTAAAAAAAATTCACCTCCTTAAAGCTTCTGAATTGCCCTTGTAGCCTATGGGGGACCTCCTGGACGCTTTATTGACAAATTTTATAAATCTAAATTTTTTTCAAATATAAAGAAATTCGACCATCACATTTTTTGGGGGGTCATTTTCAATCGAAAATGGGCAATGCGATAGTTCGATTGGATCATTTCAAATCGATTGAAATGGCCATTTTCAATCAAAAATGACCCCCAAAATTTTTTTTTTATATTCGAAATTCGACCCTTAGTAAATATGTCCCTTAGTTTATACATTTCTTATCTGTGTCCCTGCTGAGCAGAATCACAGGCAGCTGTTAGAATTGATACAATAGTTTCCAATACCCCAGAAATGCTGCTGAGAAATGTATCCACTAAGGGGCACATTTACTAGGGGTCGAAGTGAAAATTCAAATTAAATTTGAATGAAAACATTTGAATCTCAAAGTTTTTTTGGCTACTTCAACTAGGCCAAAATTTGAAAATTTGAATTGAAAAAAAAAAAATCAAAAATTCGAATTGCAAAGTACTGTCTCTTTAAAACAAATCAAAATTCAACCATTTGCCACCTAAAACCGAATTGCTATTTTAGTCTATGGGAACCTCCCATAGTCTTTACTTTGCAAAGTTTTGGAAAATCGAATTGTTTTTTGAAAATCATTTCAACGATTCGAATTCGATTAAATATGGACCAACTCGACTAAAAAAAATTCTGTGGTCGAATTTCCAAGTTTTTTCACTTCGAAATCCGACCAATGAAAATCGTACTATCGGCAATACATGCAGAGATATTATCAGCAGCCGACAGAAATATTATAACCTGTCTGATCTCCACACACGGTCCGAAAATAGTACGATTGGATTGTTGCGTTGTTGGCTAGCTTAAAGGAATTGTTCAGTATAAAAGTAAAAACTGGGTAAACAGATAGGCTGTGCAAAATAAAACATGTTTTCAATATAGTTAGTTAGGCAAAAATAAAGGCTGGAGTGACTGTTAGTCTAACCTAGCTTTTCAGCTCTCTTTTGTTTACACTGACTGGTTACCAGGCAGTAACCAATCAATGACTTGAGGGAGGGCCACATGGGTCATAACTGTTGCTTTTGAATCTGAGCTGAATGCTGAGGATCAATGGCAAACTCACTGAACAGTTATGTCCCATGTGGCCCCCCCCTCAAGTCGTTGACTTACTCAGATTTAGAGAGCTGAAAAGCAGGATGTTGTGTTGTATTCTGTTATGTGAGACATCCACTCACTCCAGCTTTTATATATTACATTTTTGGCTAACTAACTATATTAGAAACATTTTTTATTTTGCACAGCCTATCTATTTACCCGGTTTTTATTTTTACCCTGAACTGTTCCTTTAAGAACTGTCATTTGCTTGCTTTACTGTGTGCACTATGTGCAGTTTCTCCTATATATAATATAATGCAGCAAATTTCTCTAATTAAATGAGTATCACTTTCTATCAGATAAGCAAGTCAGAAACTGTGAAGGTGGGAATAGCACAAGTCATATCCAGCACTACAGTTGGTGGTTTGATAACACTATGGATATGCGGAATGCCAGTGGCCAAATTACTTTATGTTTTAACTGACAAGAAAATGTCTCATCATTAATGTGTGACACATTATACAGTTTTTCCCTTTTGAGGCTGAACAGTAAACATATAAATGGCTGCAATGCAGATTAAATAATAAAATCCATATACAGTAGTACATTGTTGTACATGTATGTATGGGTCCATTATCCAGAAATCCATTATTCAGAACCAATTACAGGAAGGCTAGCTTCAATAGACTCCATTTTAAGCAAATAATTCAAATTGTAAAAAAAGATTTCTCTTTCTCTGTAATAATAAAACAGTACCTTATACTTGATCCCAGCTAAAATAGATTTAATCCCTATTTAAAGCAGAATTATATGATTGGGTTTATATAGGGGCAGATTTACTATTATTCATTTAAAAATCCTCAAATTCATTTGAAATTTAATAAGCATCCGACTATTGAATACATATCGAAGAGTTTTAGGCAGTTTTTTCCTATAAATTCGCATCCTCAATGAAATCGTACGATTTCACGAAAAAAATGGTACTATTTCCTCCAATCGCTCGAAAAAAACATATGGGGGGATTCCCATAGACTTCTATTGCAATTCGGTAGGTTCAATCTGGCGAAGTAGGCAGTCGAAGAAAATTTTAAAGTTAGATCATTCGATCTATTCGATCATTCGAATTTGGATATTCCATGATCGAAGTGACGAAATTTGCATATTCGATCATCTGATTAAATCGTACGATCGGAATTCGATTGAACTTGATCGAACTTCGATCTATTCGCGTGAATTTCGTAAATCTGCCCTTAATGTTTAAATGATATTCTAGTAGACTTAGGGGCAGATTTACTAAAGGTCGAATTCCGAATGAAAAAAAATTTGATCAGGGAATAGTGGGGATGTAAAATCCTACGAATTCGAAGGATTTTACTGCAATTAGAATGATTGAATATGGAAAATTCGATAGTTCGAATAGAATTCGAATTGAATATTCGAACGATTTTATTTGATCAATCGAATTTTCCATATTTGATTTTAGGGAAGGATCCACATTTAGGTAGGTTTAATCTGGCGAAGTAGGCGGTCGAATTAAAATTTAAAGGGGAAGTATTTGACCATCGAATTTTCGAATATTCGAATAAAATTTTATTCGAATATTCGAATTCAATGGTCGAATTTGCCTAATTTGCATATTTTAAATTCAAATCTTTTTGAAAATTCGATCAAATATTCGAATTGTTCATGTGAATTTATGTGAATTTAGTAAATCTGCCCCTTAAGGTATGAAGATTCAAATTACAGAAAGATACATTATCCAAAATAAAACCCAGGTCCCGAGCATTCTGGAAAAGAGGTCTCGTACCTGTATCTTGGCTATAAATTTGCATTGTATATCACAGCTAAAGATTTATAGATTTCATGGCACACTTAACTGCAATAATGCACCTCTTTTGCATATGTTTATGCTGACAAAATAATTATAAATGAAGCTGTTTTCTGTTCTAACCTTCCATTTATCTCAATAGAAATCAATTGTGTCACACACAAACTGTAATTTGCTAGATTAGCCACTGCAGATGTCTGGGCTGTAAACAATCTTAAATTACAACAGGGTCTCTCAGCTTTGTAATGAAATTTGCTACAGGGCGGGTAGACTGGGAGCAATGTGTAATGCACTAAAAGCAATCCTAAGAACATGAAAAGCATTCCTTTCCAGAGCAAAAATTTGTGAGAAAATCATACTGTACCGGAGCATCTGGAAACCCATTATCCAGAAGGCTGGCCAACTCCCATAGACCCCATTTATCCAAATAATCCAATTTTTAAAAAATGATTTCCTTTCTTTGTTCTCTTAAAACAGTACTTTGTACTTGATCATGACTAAGATATAATTAATCCATATTTCATGCAAAACCAGCCTATTTTTTTTGTTTACATGATTTTCTAGTAGACTTGAGGGTTATTTATCTTTTATTTTAGTTTACTTTTAATTTTAGTTTTTCAAGGGCAGTTTCACTAAAAGACTCTTGAATTTTTCAAGATTTATTATGCCCCAAAGCAGCTTAAAGCCTGAATCCAAAAATACTAGATTTAAAACCTGTCTAGGTCATGTAGAAGTCAATGGCAGAGGTCCCGTTAACCATTTGAAAATGTTTTTTGCCTTTGTGATTTTCTGTTTTTTATGGTAAAATTCTTAAAAATTCAAGCTATTCAAGGTTTTTTGAAGCCTTTTTTTTCTCATAAATAAGCAAACATTTGAGTTGTAAGTTTAATCGAGGGAGAAAAAAACCTCACAAACTCAACCCTTGATAAAGAAGCCCCTTAATGTATAAAAATCCAAATTATGGAAAGCACTAGAAACCGAAAAACACCAAGGGGCAGATTTACTAAATTTGTGTGAAGGGTTCGAAATTTGATCACATTTTCAAAAAGAGCAAATTCAAATTTTGGAATAACTTTTTTGGGCACTTCGACCATCGCATTAAAAAAATTAGATTGATTGGAATGATTTGAATAAAAATCTGTTCGATTATTGGACCATTCGATGGTCGAATTACTGTACTTGCCCTTTAAATTTTAACTCAAATCCCTAGTTCGCCAGATTAAATTTACAGAATTGCTGTATAACCCTATGGGAAGCTCCCATATAGTTATTTCATCATTTTTTGATCGAATAAAAAAATTGGATCTAATGGTTAAAATCGATTGATCGAATTTCGCTAAAACCCTTCAAATTCGTTATTCGAATTTGAAGGGTTAAAATTCGACCGAAATTTGTCCATTGTGTTGTACCCAAAGAGGATGCTCTTTGTCAGTATTCTGAATTTAGCAATGCCTGTGTTTTTGGCATTACAATATTCATAGGGGAAGGCACATAGGGCAGACTAGCTTGAGCGCTGTTTAGATGCACAGGCTAGGGCGTGTCATCACTTACTCTTACTCTACAGGTGCTAAAGCCCTCCTTGGCATTTCGTCTTTTAGACAGTGTATATACACTCAGACCTGCCTACCAGGGTCCCCCACCGGGGCTTCTGCCTCAGGGCCCCCCCTCCAGACCCTGGGGGCTAATACTTCAGTGCACCCTGTCCGGCAACCCCCCTGGCTGAATGCGCATGCTTGTGTGTGCACCCGCACTGCTTTTTTTGCCTCGACTCATCTGGCAGGAAGAAAACCAGGGTGCGGATCTAGGCTGGCAGTGCCCATCTGGTTTTTTTCCCGGTGTCCTGCTGGACTAGTGCGGCCTACATCCAAGCAAAAGGAAACAGACAGGTATTAAGTACAGGGCTGTTTCACACTCAATAATACGCTGTACCTAGTGCCAGACTTGTGGCCTGGCAGTTTTTGTCCTGCATTTATATGCCCCCTCATACACACACATATATAAACAATAAGCAGTGTATTAAGATGGATGAATAACACAACACAATAAATGTTTGAGAATCCCTCTGCATAGACAAACTTCTCCCCTCCACCAGCTGAATCCTTTGTAAGGTTGTGAGATAAGCAGCAGTTAATTATACTGTGGGTCTTTTAATGGACTGAGGGGGAAGCCAGATGAAGCCTAAGCAACTCTATCCCTACCTTAACAGTTAAGAAAATGTTAGGACATTTACACTTTTTTTGGTTATTAAAACTCTGTACTACTGAGAAGAAGTGCTGAGCACTAACACATGCCTGACACCTCCCCCCCCCCC
>CM044433.1:40952525-40996879 GCA_024363595.1 Xenopus borealis | reverse complement strand
CCCCCCTCCCATTTCATAGTATGTGAGGAGAAAGGATTTGGCACATTATTTTATACACTAATTAAGCAATATAGGAAAAAATTGTATTGATTTTCCCATAAAAGTATATTAATTATTGATAATCAGCCCTAGAACAAATTGATAGAAGAACAAATAGAAGCATTAGATTACCTAGCATGATAAATGGAATCCCCAGGAAAGTAGAGTTGTATTTTCCACCTGTTAAATTGACGATTCCAGCAGCAGTAAGTGTAGAAAGACTAATAGTTACCAATCCAAGAAGACCAAGCCAAGGTTTGCTTCGGACACAGTCTTGCATGGAGCAACAGATTACAGCCAGTGAGACAACTAAGGCAAGACTTGTGATCAGGTAGCGCTCTGAAACCCTGCTGGTTTTTTGAAAATCCTGTCCTAGAGTTGAAGAAGTGAAAGGGTACAACTTGACCTCCCTGTTTAATTTTTGGAAACTTTCCACAGTTTCACAGAAAATAGATTCCCATTTCTCTGCCACCACTTCATTGAGGGAGTTGATTGCCTGAAGGTAATAAGTGAGCTGAATGGCCTCAGCTGACTTCACCCGATCTTTGCTGTGAACGGTCACACCGCCCAGCTGGTGTCCATTATACACCTCTTTTCCATCCTTTAACATTGTGATGGGATACGTGATGATATAGTTTGTTCTGTTTTGTGAGCGAGCTGCCTTTAATTCCTCCAGGATATGCACTATATCATCCACTATGCAGGTCTTCTCATTGCTCAACATGCAGATATGGGCAAATGTATAGTTAAAGCCAGGTCTGTGCACTTGAATCTTTTTCACCGCTGAATGCAACTACAGGAGAAAAAGAGAAGAAAGAGAAAAGAAAGAGAAAAGAGAAAAGAAATAGAAAAGAGAAAAGAAAGAGAAACGAGAAAAGAAAGAGAAAAGAAAGTGAAAAGAGAAAAGAAAAAAGAAAGAGAAAAGAGAAAAGAAAGAGAAAAGAAAGAGAAAAGAAAGAGAAAAGAAAGAGAAACGAGAAAAGAAAGAGAAAAGAGAAAAGAAAGAGAAAAGAGAAAAGAAAGAGAAACGAGAAAAGAAAGAGAAAAGAAAAAAGAAAGAGAAAAGAAAGAGAAAAGAAAGAGAAAAGAAAGAAAGGGAGGGATGGAGGGATTTAGGAAGGAGGAAACAAAGAAAGAGAGAGAGAGAAAGAACATTTGTAATATATATATATATATATACAAATAAAAGTAACATTCACATTAAAGTAACATTCAGTTTAACTGTGTTTTATTATGCTGTATTGTATCACTACTATAAGAGTTCTCAAACCCTTTCAGTGTGGACAGCTCATTGATCTAGAGTATGATGTCTTGCCATGTAAATTAACACACAGCATAGTTCAAATAGGTATTTTTATGCATCTTAAATTCCATATTCCATGACTCTGTTACAAAATATATACAGTATATAGTTTTCGTTATGTTTTGCCATAAACAATGCAGCAAATTGACTTCTCATCAAGGGCAGCCTACACTTGTGATATCAGCAATGGCCAGAGTAAAACATTTTGTCATTAAAAATGCCATTGTCATTAATTTATTTTTTATGGTTTTTGAATTATTTAGCTTTTTATTCAGCAGCTCTCCAGTTTGTAATTTCAGCAATCTGTTTGCTAGTGTACAAATTACCCGAGCAACTATGCACTGATTTGAATACGAGACTGGAATATGAATAGCAAGATGAGTAATAAAAAGTAGCAATAACAATAAATCTGTAGCCTTACAGAGCATTTGTTTTTTACATGAGGTCAGTGACCCCCATTTGAAAGCTGGAAAAGGTCACAAGAAGGCGGCAAATAATTAAAACCTATAAATAATATATGTAGACCACTTGAAAAGTTGCTTAGAGGTGGTCATTCTATAACATTAAATAAAGGCGGGTAACCCCTTTAATTCCTTCTCATTAGTGATGGGCGAATCTCCCGCGATTCGCTTCGCTGAAAGATTCTCTAGAAATTCGCGAATCGGCGAAAAATTTGTGAAACGAGTCGCGGGACGCTTTTGACGCGCGTCGCGTCAACTTTGACGCGCGGCGTGTCATTTTCGGCGCTCTTTTTTTGGCTAAATTTCGCTAGGCGAAATTTCGCTGGTGATTCGCGAATTTATTCGCCAGCGGCGAATCGCGGGAATTCCCAGCGAATTCGGCCCTGGCGAATAAATTCGCCCATCACTACTTCTCATCTAAAAACCTGAGACACAAGCAACAGCTGAGGGAAGGGGTCGTTAAACCCAAGTTTCAATAGCACTTTATAATGAAATAGAATAGAACAGGTATATGATCTGTTATCCGTAAAACAGTTATCAAGAAAGCTCCAAATTACAGTAAGTTAATATCTCATAGACTCCATATTAAAATAATTAACATTTTTTTTAAAACAACTTGCCTCCAAGCCAAGAATTCAACATCCAAGCTCATGAGCCACTGGTTGGGGATAACACGTCGAATGTATTGTACTCAAATGAAAATTTTGCACAGCTATCTGGAGGATACAAAACATGTCTTGTCTTCACTGTATTCTTTATTTTTTACTCACAATACTTGCTTTTTGTTGGTTTTGAAGCAGAATTTTTAACATTTTTTAAAAAGTCCAAATATGTGAGACCATCTACACCAACTCTAGAGATCTAAACCTTATTATACTTCTTTTAAATATTTAATTTTCATGATTTGGACATTCATTTTGTTCATTCTAAAGGTAGTAGTTTGATATTTAAAATTAAATTTTAATTTGACAATATTTACTTACTTGATGTAAAATCAAGTGGTACTTTTTGGTGACATAGGAACTTCAATATACATGGAGGACTGTTGAGCTAATCACATTAAAGCCAGAGGTCAGGTGGTCAGAGGTCAAGAATTAGACAGGGTGCAGTTGCACCTCCATGATTGTGTGAAGGACCCATTTGACTTTTGGAAACATATCATTGGGATTAAATAATGGAAAGGAATTCTCTTCTAACTTGAATTACTGGAGAAGCGATGCTAAGCAACGAAGGAGTTTTTTTCAGAATAAATACAGTAAAAAATGTAAGATGTAGAGGAAATTCTTACCCTTGCACATTCATGATGCAATTTTGAAAATATTAAAAAAACTGACATAATTCTGTTACACAGAGAGCATCAACTCTATATTGTCCTAATAAAGTAAGGCCTACACTATCTTGGAATGGCCAGGTGTGGGGCATCATTTTTCAAGATATATTATAACCTGACCGTGGAAATAGCTTGAACCCAAAAATACACCATCTAAAACCTGTCGAGGTCATGTAGCATTTAATGTCAGAGATCTCTTGAACCATTTCAAGATGTTAAAAGGCTTCATGATAGCTTAACGGGATCCTATCATGGGAAAAACAAAAATTTAAAAATGCATCAGTTAATAGTGATGTTCCAGAAGAATTCTGCACTGAAATCCATTTCGCAAAAGAGCAAACAGATTTTTTAAAATTTCATTTTGAAATGGGGCTAGACATTTTGTCAATTTCCCAGCTGCCCCAAGTCATGTGACTTGTGCTCTGATTAACTTCAATCACTCTTTACTGCTGTACTGCAAGAACAATGGGAAGGTAACCAGATAACAGCTCCTTAACACAAGATAACAGCTGCCTGGTAGATCTAAGAACAGCACTTGACAGTAAAACCCATGTAGCACTGCGTACTATTCAGTTACATTGAGAAGGAAAAACAACAGCCTGCCAAAAAGCAGTTCCCTCCTAAAGTGCTGGCACAAGTCACATGACCGGGGCAGCTGGGAAATTGACAAAATGGCTAGCCCCATGTCAGATTTCAAAACTGAATATAAAAAAATCTGTTTGCTCTTTTGAGAAATGGATTTCAGTGCAGAAGTCTACTGGAGCAGCACTATTAACTTATGCGTTTTTAAAAAAAAAACATGTTTTCCCATGACAGTTTCCCTTTAATAACCTTCATGATTAGTGATGGGCGAATCTCCCCCGTTTCGCTTCGCTGAAAAATTCGCGAATTTCCAGCGAAATTCGCAAATTGGCGAAAAAATTAGCGAAACGAAACGAAAATTATGCCCATCACTATTCATGATCAGAACATTTTCAAGTTTTTTTCAGAGGGTTTTGGCAAAAAAAAACAAAAAACTCAATCAATTCGAGTGATTGATGGGTTTTTCTTGCCAAAAACTCAATTAATTTGAGTTTTCGGGTCATTAACCCTGAACTCACTGATTCAAGTTTTTTCACAAATTAGAAACCATATGAGTTTATTTGAAATGAACTTTGATAAATAACCCCTTTTATCATTAGCAAAATGTAATTAACATACTGCTAGCTCTGTGGCTGCTTCCCTTTTTGTATTTGATACAAAATTCGACCAAATTCGTAATTCGATAAGCATTCGACCATCGAATGCTTATCGAATTGTTTTATGGCTATCATTTTGCTCGATATCCGATTTCTCGATGAATTAATAAAATCGGATATCGATCGTTCGATTTCACGAAAAATTGTGAAATTTCATTCGATCGTCCGAAAAATTTGGTAGGTTCAATCTGGCAAAGTAGGCAGTCGAATAACTTTAAAATTTTAATTCCTACGATCATCGAATTATTGAATATACGATCATTCGATCTATTCGATATTCGATGATCGAATAGGCCAAAATTCACTTTACGATTTCACGAAAAATTGGTACGATCGTTATTTGATCGAATTCAATCGAACTTCGATCATTTCACGTGAATTTCGTAAATTGGCCCCTTGAACTATATTGAAGTTCTCCAATATCCAATGTACTTTTTTTGAATACAACATCTTTGTAGAACAAATGGAAGGCCAATAATGCAATCATTTTAAGATCTATTTCTTGTTTACAGATTTAATTTATATTATTCATAAAACATTTTGGGCTAAAATGATAAGAGTGTGGAAAAGAAAAAAAAAAGCTAATAGAAAGATGAACTATTGTTTCTGAATAATCATGTCTTCTAAATTATGGTAAATGCTTGAAAAAAACATTAGCAATTAGATCTTTAGCATTCTGAAAATCTGTTTTTAGGGTCAACAACACTAAAATAGGTTGACTATATGTTTCATTTTATACTAGTGGTTTTATGCAAATGTTAAATTCCAAGTTGTATTGATCTTCTCATATCTTTAATTTTGCTGTTTTAATGTTGAATCTGCAGTCGTTCCATAGTATTTTGCCTGTTTAATGAAAAACTCAGTACATTTTTGAACACAAAAATGATGATTCCAATTTATGTGCTCATTAACTGTAACTTTAGTGGTAATTGTAGATATGTTATGAAGAAAGACATTCATTAACACATATTAAAGTGGTCCATTTAAGAGAGCATGGACAGAGACATTCACGTAGGTGAACTGATTGCATTAAAGTGTTCACATTTTAAAGTTGGCTGCCATTCCCTCTTACTAAGTAATATTGTGTTAGACAATTTAGAAAATAGCTTCAGACATTTCATTTTATATGAGTAAATTGGTTGTCATCATAGTAGAACTAGGCAGATTTCAAATTCTAGAAGATTCTAATGATAGAGACAGAAGTAGAGCAATGAGAACATCTAGAACTTGTAGTAGCTAAAAAATGTACATGTTTGTTAATTCCTCCATAGCTCAGCTATAGTAACCAACTTACAACAAGGACTTGTATAAGATATAATATACAATTTTCAACTGAATAAAGAATTAAACAAAGTTTTATCTCAAGAAATACAAAAACCATTAGCACAGGTCTGGATTATAAATAATCGTTAAAAGTGAAAATGAAAGATAATAGAAAATGTTCATTTAAAAGTCTCTAAATATGTATTGTTCCTAAACCATACACATAGATGCAAGGAAACAAAAAGGTGATGGGTCATCAAGGAAATCTTAAACCTCAAAGACCACATGAATGTCTTTAGAAGAGTCTTTTTATTTAAGACACCTCTAGAAGAGATTTGGTTTTCTTAGACATCTCCACTTCCCTGGCTGAGGGTCTGGGGCTGGTGGGCCTGGACCACTTTGGTCATTTGGTGGCTTACTACATTTGAACATATTCTTGTGTGGTGTCCTTGGTTTAAATTAGAGTTACATTGGGTTTAATGATTAGGATTCAGCATTCCAAGCATGCAATAAACAATATTGACAGCTCTGTAGCCAACACTATTTTATTTCATATGCATCTATGAGTATCTTATTATTAACACATAACCAAGAACACAGAATGTGGGAAAATACCATGAATAGATGACCAAGATAGGGAAAGTACTTTAAAATTCGAAAATTTGAATTTACAAATTTTTTCAATTCAAATAGAATTATGGGCTATTCGATAGTTGAAGTAGCCCAAAATTACTTTGAAATTCGAATTTTAAAAATTCTAAATTTATTTGAATTTTTATTTTGACTCTTAGCAAATGTGCCCCTAAAAGTAAATGTGCTCCTGTTAATTTTAACCTATGTAACCCTCTTTTCATCTGACTTGAATGGGTTACACCATAAGATAATGGCATGAAATAACTGCATAAAATACCATGATCAGGAAGCTCGACCAACATCAATTATTTGACACAGATTGAAAAATGGGCCACAAATTATGTCACTCGCATAATACCACAAAACCCAACAACAAGAGTGTTGAAGTGAAATCTGATCTTGTGCTGCCTTAGACCATTTTAGATTTATGCCTGCCCCACCACTTTCGTGACGTCACTGTGGGACAGGTTGGCTCCAGGTCTCCACTTTCGTGACGTCACTGTGGGTCAGGTTGGCTCTAGGTCTTTAAATGAAGGGGTCGAGTCGGACCAGGTGCGTGATTGATGAGGGCTGGTTAGGGTCAGGTGCAGGTCCTAAAAATCTGGACTCACACATCACTACTGGGAGCACCCCCACATCAGTGAATGTGTGTCGCACATAAAAAAGCAGCCACTTGGATTTGTGTGTTAAATGCGTCATGACTCAGGACTAATTGAAGAAACTGTAGAATCCACACGAAAAAACCAAGGGCACTTCTGATACTGTGTAATCAGTTGGGAATTATTTATTAGCTCATAAGCATGGCTTATGAGCTAATAAATAATTCACAACTGATTACACAGTATCAGAAGTGCCCATGGTTTTTTCGTGTGGATTCTACTCATTGGACCCCTTGGCAGTTCGGGGTCATACACCTGGAGGCACCTGAGACCGAACGGGAGAATACTGGTGAGAGCACTCCAATTTTTGCATAATTGAAGAAACTGTGTTATCTAAAGTTATCTTAACTCATTTAATGCATTTAACCTTTTCATTAGCATGCCAAAGCACCATTGTTCACAGTGATGAACACTTTAATTAGATGGGATGCTGTGACACAGTTTTCTGTGTTAAATGAGACAAGTGTGAAGTCTGAATTTAGTTATTCTGTGTCAGACACAATCCAAAGTGGCGTCATCTGTAACACTACTTTGGCCCCCTACTTCCACCTCTGCTGTCACCTCTGAATTATTAGGAAAACATCTGGTAGTAGGGGACGTAGGTTGATTTTTTTTCCTGCCTCAGGTGACAGTCACCCACTAGTTACCAGGGGCAGCAAAATGCTGCTCCTGTAAATTTAAGAGTCAAATTTCCGGTTTTCAAACCAAAAATTCAGCTTTTCTAGCACAGAGAGTGCCTCCTGAACCCCTATGTTATGTTTTGGTAGCCGAGGATGAGTAGAGTATAAAAGTGCTTTATTAGCAGGTTCATGCAGCCATTACACTTCAACAGCAACTTCAACTTTAAGCAGTATAGAAAGTACAGTGTATGCACAGTTTAACTCTTGTGCACAGTGACACGTACAGCCCATTTGTATAAACACCACATATTCCCCCTATAGTAGGAAAGCATTTTGACAAATGTAATAAACAACAACAATGAAACAGTATGCATCTTAATGCAATATTATACATTCTGACACATCACATAGTACTTGGTCTACGCTGCCACGCAGGTAGTTTTCTGATTCTCTCAGTATGCCTTATAGGTTCACTTTCTTCAGGCCTATTGCAGTTGGCATCAGGAGTAGGAAAGTGTCCTTCATCAAATGGAGCTTCTCCAAAGTCATATCTAGCAGGCGCAAGATGACTTTTCCATATGCGTCCATCAGATCATTCCATTGGCTGGCAAGATTCAGCCATTTGGATCAAACATATGCAAATGGAGCAGCAGAAAAAGAGAGAGCGCTTGCTCTGTGCAGATTCAATCGTCAACTTCCTTATATGTTTTACACAGAGCTTGTCCCCCAATCTCAGATCACAGACAAGAGAACAAGAGATTTTGCAGAGATGATCAATGTTATGGTATGTATCTCTGAATATAAAAACTTTTTTTTATGGCATGGGCTGTAAAACCCAGCTTTATTGTCCCAAAGGTGAACAACCCGCTTAAGAATATTTTTTAGGTAATTGTCATGAAGATCCATAGTTGGAGTGTAGACAATTATATCATCCAAGTAGCATTGTACACCAGGTATGTCGTGGAGTATAGAAGACATAAGTCTTTGAAAACAACTCAGTGCTGAAGCCAGTCCATAAGGTACACACTTGAACCAAAACAAACCATCATCGGTGATAAATGCAGTGAGGTCTCTGCTTTTCAGTAATTCTTGATGATAAGCACGCTGAAGATCAAGGGTGGAAAATAGTTTTGCTCCTCGGATTTCTGAAAATATTTCCTCTATGTGTGGCAAAGGATGATTATCCATAACAACTGCTTTATTAGGTTCACAGACATCAACACACAATTGAGTACCTCCAGTTGGTGAAACCCATTCAGAGGATTCTGATTTTTCAATCACATCTTGCTCTACCAGCTGTGAGACAGCCTCCCTTATAGGGTAGGGCAAGTGCCTCAATTTCTGGCATACTGGTTTTACATCTGGTCTCAACTTAAAGGAAAACTATACCTCCCTGATAATGTAGGTCTCTATAAAAAGATATTGCATAAAACAACTCATATGTAAAACCCTGCTTCATGTAAATAAACCATTTTCATAATAATATACTTTTTTAGTAGCATGTGCCATTGGGTCATCCTAAATAGAAAATTGCCATTTTAAAAAATATGGACATCCTCCTGGGATCGTATGATTCAACAGTGCACACAAACATACCAAACAAACTATAAAGTTAGGTCACATGAGCCAATTAACAGACAGAGTTCAGTCTTTTGCTTCCACACTTCTTTCTATTACAGTAAGAGTTGAAATATTTCTGGTCAGGTGATCTCTGAGGCAGCACACAGACCATCACTAAATGGTGGTTCAAGGCAAGAGATGTAAAACGTTAATATTTACTTAAATAAACATACCAGTTTGGTAAGATTCTTTAATATGCCACTTAATTGGATGTAAACTACCTGTTGCTCAAGTATTCATTTTGGGGGTATAGTTTTCCTTTAACTTTGTGAACAAAGTTCTTTGGACAACCCAAATGTTGCTTTGTGGTGAAATTTTAGACACTGGCTGTGTGGCAGGCACTAGTAGTGTACTATTGAGACCATCAACTAATTGTAGGTTTAATGCAGCAAAGAGATCCCTTCCAAGCAGGGGCGATCCAAGCCACTTTGCCTCCTGAGGCAGCCTTGATTTTGCCGCCTCCTCCTTCCCCACGGCGCTCATTTTTTCAGCGCTGGACAGGGGTGGGGGGGGGAGGGGGGTCAGCGGCCCTAGTGCAGAGCACTCTGCACTAGAAGAGCAAAATTTCTGGGTTGAAAACCGGGGGAGCGCTGCCACCTGAGGTGAGTGCCTCAACTCACCTCATTGGCGGAGCGCCTCTGTAAGTACCATTATTCACAATGTAAAAGTCACATTTGCAGTATTTGATTCAAATTGTACAGTCACCGGCAAACAACCAAGCATAAGGATTGGATCTTTCAAGTAACTGACCAATTTCAGGGTAGGTGCAACAAGTGGATCTTTTGCAAAGTATTTAAAAAATATATCCTTTGGTAGTATAGAAACAGATGAACCTGTATCAAGTATCAGGTTAATGGAGTGTCCCTTGTCAGCAGAAGCAGTATTGCCTTATACAATTGACTGGAATAAATGTGTCTGCTTTATCCACACTTAATACTGTAACATTTGGAGCAGTGACTTCATGAACATTTTAGCAGAACTATGGCAGATCTTAACAAAATGTCCTACTTTTTTCCATTTGCAGCACTGTACAGCTTTTACAGGACATGTAGCATAATTTGCAGTGTGTTATGCTGAACCACAATGGAAGCAGTATTTGCTGCACAGTTTTGCAGTGTAGGTGAATCCCTTTCTTTAGCACTGTATTGTGTCTGTGACTGTGCATTATTAGGCCCTGGTACTGGATTCGCAGTCTCTACATTCCCAGCAGTTCCCTGACTGAGAGTTTTAGCCTCTGCCACTGCTGTTTCAATTTGGCTAGCAACTGTAATAGTCTTTGCAAGGGTTAAAACCTTCTCTAGGAGCAGTCTCTCTCTAATGCAAGGTGCGTCTGTTTTTTCCACTATTTGGTCTCTTAGCATTTCATCAGTTAGATTCCCAAAGTCACAGGTTACAACCAGCTATCTCAAAGTTACTACAAATTGTTCTGTGGATTTACCATTACATTGTCCACGTTGGCGGATATTATCTCTTTCAACAACCACATTTACTCTTGGCACAAAAAAAGTTCTTTATGGTATGGTAGTAAGAGCAGTTTCACAAGTATCATCAAGTCATCGTAATGTATAGAATATACGCTGTCCCTCTGCCCTCAGGCAGTAAATAAGAAAATCATGCTTTCTAGCAGCAGAAATCACACCTTCGTCAGGAGCAATAACTTAATTTTCAAACATACAGATCCAAGCAGTAAAAGGTATGGTAGGCTCACCAGGGTTTGGGAGAAAAGAGGTAGAAGAGACATCGCATTGCCAATTTGGTATGTTTTGATTGCCGTGGATGAGTAGACTATAACGGCACTTTATTAGCAGGTTCATGCAGCCATTACACTTCAACAGCAACTTCAACACTAACACTTGAAGCAGTATAGAAAGTACTGTACATGCACAGGATAACTCTTGTGTGCAGTGACACCTACAGGCCATTAGTATAAACGCCACACCCTCCACTGATGTTGTGGACCCCCCCAAGCTGCCTCGGTGCCGGTGGAGGGGACAGGATTGCCCCTGATTGCCACCAAAGTGCACCATTTGCTTTACCTTTGAATAACCTGTTCTAATAATATAGATAACTTTTCAAAGAGAACTGGCTGGACAGCCCTGAAATCAATTGAGTGTTGAAGACCCAAAAAGGCCTGAAATCTTGGAATCTTTCAGATTTTCAGACTAAACGCAGTGCAAACCACGATATTTTCAAATTGGGATGGGTGCCTCTTCCAATCACTTTTACAGGACTTTTTCAGATTTGGGCTTTTTCCAGAATCAGGGTATAATAAATATTTAAACATTAATAATAAATATAAAAAAATATTGAAAAAATTTGAAAATAGCCCGCAATTGGTCCACGGAACAGACTTTGGACATGCCTGTGGTAGATCATCCTGTGTGAGTGCAGCTTCACTTCTCTTCTCTCCAATATCTTCTCAAATTTCCAGCTTACTATCACATTCCATTATGTTACCCTCTACAAAATAAGATTATTACAAAATAATCTTTTTAGATTGATACACATATGTTGTGCATTGTATTTATATTTAAGTTGCAGCAAACCTTTATACTAAATTTCTTTTTTTAATATAACAAGGCAGTTCTAGCAGTTTTGATACTGGATAAGCAATTCAAATTGTTACTGCCAACAAAACACAATCTAACAAAATACCATTTACAGATCCTTGCTCTCTTATTGTCACACAACTTTGGCTTTGACAAGATTAATTTGTGTACGGGGAGGAATTAGTAGATATAGAACTACTGTTCATGAGCAGCTACATACAACATACCTGCAGAGGGTTCAAAGGCTAATAAAACATGATTTTCTAATAAAGTGGAATATGAACTTTACAGGGGTTTTTGCATTTTTTTCTCTGCAGCATTGTATTATCTAAAGCTGTGTATCACAAGTACCAATTAGCCCCCCCCCCTCCTTTTACAAGTAATAATTGCATGCTAGAGCAAGCTATTATTTTTTTATAAATTGGAGTATCTTCATCTTAGATCTTAGAAACAGAAATTGAATCTACCAATTCATTTCTGGTTACATGCCTTTGTTGCACAGAGATGAGTTGCCAGATAATTTGATTTTCTGCCTCTTATTCGTTTACCAAACAAAAGCAACAGTTTAATGATCACAAGTTGTTTCAATAGGACTTGCCATATAATAACAGCAATCACATATACTTTATGTAATAGGTGGCTTCTGTTCAAACCTGAGATATACTTCATTGTGTTAACCTGCTGTTAAATAATTGCCCTGTACATCAGCTCAAATTATAATAAATAGATGTATTCCCTTGCTGGAAAGTAGAATATATTAACTCAATTCCCCTGAACTAGCTGTAATTTTAAAGCCAGATTTGTATGGGCAGATTAGAAGAATCCTGTTCTAATATTAATCAGTTTTATGCTAAGGATTTTACCTTGTGTTTAGGAATTTTAAGGTAGCACAAAATAAAAAGACATGGTGTGGAGCTAAATCAGCTGTGTATAATACAGAATAATATGAATGCAATAGTTTTCCTAAAAATACACTAAGCACTTTACAATAAAGAACTATTTAACATGCAGCTTCCTATACACAAGTGCTGTCTGATTCTTGTTCCTGCAGTGTAAATTGTACTTACTCTGTTGCCAAATATTTTGGTGATTTACAAACCCATGTTAAAAATAATTAATGTTAATTAGGAATGGCTTTTGGGTTCACATGCTCACAGTTTACTGTATTTAACCTCCCATCACCTTCATTTAGTCTTTTAATCCCCTTACCAATAATTAGCTGGGGGTGACCAAGTGGCCCAGTGGATTGGGGTGGTAACATTTCTTGCCAGAATATAAAAATTGTGGTGATGGAATAACACAGTTATAGTATTAGCTAAAACAACCTCCATGTTTGTGCATATTCTATACAAAGGAATAATGTAAAACCAATTCCCTATAGACAAATTATCAGATTTTTTTGTATAGTGGCTTGAAAAAGTAAAAAAAAAATAGATTTAATTTTATTCATATTAGGTGCTGACACACATTTTTTTGGGTCATTAAAAAACCCTTAAAATTCTATGGGGGATATTTTCTCATTTCTGAAAAAAATTTAATGTAAAAGACTTGAATCAGTGTAGTTGAGGTTTCTGTGAAAAAACCTTGAATTACTCATATTAATGGAGTTTTTGAACAAAAACCACTGTAAAAATTGGAACATCAAGAAGGCTACAGACATCTTGAAATGGTTCAAGGGGTCTCTGTCATTGACTTCTATGTGACCTTGACAGGTTTTAGATTATGTATTTTCAGATTCAAGCTATTTTCAGCTTTGGGGTATAATAAATCTATTTCTTCTGTACAGTTTTGACTGTAAAATACCATAGAAAACTTTGGGTAAATATCAACTCGAGCTTTGATAACCCCCTAATTGTCATAAGACAAACAAAAAGTCATCATGGGCTCATGTTAACAGTAGTATAAGCATAGTAAAATGTAAGAAAACCATTTTGTTTTAAAATGTATGGTTATGGTTTTATAAAGCTTAATTATATGAAATAGACTATATACCTTCTATAAATCTGAGGTTTTATATATCAGCATGACAATGATCTATACCTCACCAAGCACTAATGTATGCTATCAGGGGTGGGGATAGGGTACGGGGTGGGTAATATTTCTCTATATTGTGTAACATTGAAGTCCAGATTTTGAAAAAATAACGCTTATGTACTAGTGCCAACCGTAGTTGATAATCAAATGTTCTTGTTCAGGAATTTTTACCATCTATTCTTTAAACTAAAGCAACACTTTTACTAAGACTCTAGAGCATTCAGGTTTGTGTTAACACTGTGATAAGGACAAAATACATTTGATGTTGTCCCAGAAAAGCAATTGATTGTCAGGCTGTGAATAACTGTAAGGCTATTTTCAAACCATCTAAAGTTCATGATTATGCCTGATAAATAACTGGAACTGCAAGCGAATTCCAGGACCATCAATATTCAAACCATTCATGCGTGTGAAAACTGGGAGATCAGACTGATTATCCTTGAATCTTGTTTTGATTTTAAAAAAAAGTATATGCCATCATGGAAAAGTACTAAAAATAACGGACATTAGTAGAGGTTAAGGGGAAAATTCATGATTGCGTGAAGCGTCTAACGCTAGCGCTAATTTGCGTGACGTCAATTCGTAACTTCAGAAATTCACTAACACCAGCTCTCACAAATTTACGCTAGTGAAGTAGATAGACTTGCGCAACTTCGCACGCTTACGCCAGGCAATGTTGCTCACTGACGAAAGATCGTAAACTCGCAAATTCACTAAGATGAACATTTTCCTGAACGTTAGCACTTACTTACATTAGACGTTACTTCGCCTGGTCAGACCAGGCAAAGTTCAATACAATAGATAGGAATTTGAAAAAATTTTTTTTTTTTAATTTTTCTAAGTCTCAAAAAAACGCTGCCATGTTTTACCCATTGTAGGGTGTTAGTCTGAAAAAGATCGATTTTTTTGGGGGGGTTACCCTCCTTCCCCCCTACATTTCCTAACATATGGCAACACAACTATACAGGGGGCACATGTAGGGCAACTTTATTTAATTTATTAAAGGTTTCCTGGGCTTGTGTAGTGTAATGTAGTGGCTGTAACATATACTTCTATTATACGCTTAAGTTCCCGCCGTATGCAAATTAGGCTTTGCTAGCGTAACAGCGCTCTGCCTAGCGAAGTAAAACTCGCGCAACTACGCTACCGTTAGCTGACCTGAGCGTAAATTCCTACTTTAGTGAATTTGCGTAGCGCTGGCGAAAATTCGCCTGGCGATGTGTGGTGAACGCTTACGCTAGCAAATTTTCGGATCTTAGTGAATTTGCCCCTAAGAAGGAAGCCAAATCAAAGTACAGGTATGGGACCTGTTATCCAGAACACACACTAGTAAGATTACTAGAAAATAATTGATCTATTAAATAACCCCAATGTGTTTTTTTCTTCAAATAAGGATTACAGTAGAACCCCCATTTTATGTTTTTCAGTGGACCAGAAAAAAATTGTGTGAAATCCAGGAAATGTAAAATCAGGGAAATGTATAATAGGTGATATATACAGTAGATGAGACCACAAAATAACAATGTAAAATGAGGGACAACATAGAATCATGGGATGTAAAATTGAAGTTTCCCTGTAATAATATCTCAGTTTGGCTCAAGGAAAAGGTACTGTTTTATTACAGAGAAAGAATTTAAAATGAATACACATTTGGATAAAATGGAGCCTATAGGAGATGGCCTATCTGTAATGTGGAGCTTTCTAGATAATGGGCTTCCAGATAACGGATCCCATACCTGTACATTTCATGTCAGCCTAGAGGACGCGCAAAATAATAACACATCTGATACTAAATCATCTATACAGACTTCTGCATTGTAGAACTTTAAAAATACATGCATGGACTATAGAAACATTGTTGTATCATTTGCATGTTTTTCTTTAAAGGGGTGGTTCACCTTCAAGTTAACTTTTAGTATATTGTAGAAGGGCCAATTCTAAGTAACTTTTCAATTGGTCTTCATTATTTATTTTTCATAGTTTTTTAATGATTTGCAATTTTCTTCTGTTTCTTTGCAGCTTTCAAATGGGGGTCACTGACACCATCTAAAAACAAATGCTCTGTAAGGCTATAAATGTATTGTTATTGTCACTTTTTATTACTTATCATTCTATTCAATCCCTCTCCTATTCATATTCCAGTCTCTTATTCAAATCAATGCAGCGTTGCTAGGGTAATTTGGACCCTAGAAACCAAATTGCTGACACTGCAAACTAGAGAGCTGCTGAATAAAAAGCGAAATAACTAAAAAACCACAAACAATAAAAAATGAAAACCAATTGCAAATTGTCTCAGAATATCCCTCTCTACATTATACTAAAAGTTAACTCAAAGGTGAACAACCCCTTTAATGAACTGGTTTAACATTCATTAAATCATGTGTTTTATAACTAAACTCAACCCCAAAAACCCTAAGGCAGTCAAGGTGGTTTCTCAGTGAAGAAGTGACTAAACCCACCTGTGCAACTCCCCATTCATTATAACAAAAACTGCACGTGACCACTGAAATGATGATCTTTGGTTTAAAATTATGCACTAGAGTCTTTCGAGCCTTTTGCACTTACAGTATACCAACTTAAAGAGGGGGTGTTTTCCATAATACTCAGTTGGAAGAAGTGCAGGTGGCCTTTCTCTAAAAATACACAAACAGATTAACCTTATTTCACATTAACAAGAGTAATTGGAGCACCATCCACCTATTGCATGCTGCAAGTCTCAATGCTCCTGTGAATATGTGTATGGTATGGGACCTGTTATCCAGGATGCTTGAGACCTGGGAGTTTTTTCCTGGTTACTGGGGCTTTCCGTAATTTGGATCTATTCAAAAATCATTTAAGCCTTAATTAAACCCAGTAGGATTATTTTGCTTCCATTAAAAATGAATTATCTTATTTGGGGGTCAAGTACAAGGTACTGTTTTATTATTACAGAGAAATAGGCAATACTTGTCAAAAATGTTAAAGGACCAGTAATGTAAAAAAATTTAATTGTTTTAAAGTAATAAAAATATACTGCAGTGTTGCCCTGCACTAGTAAAACAGCTGTGTTTGCTCCAGAAACACTACTATTGTTTATATAAACCACTGCTGTGTAGCCATGGGGACAGCAATTCAAAGGAGAAAAGGCTCAAGTTACACAGCAGATAGCAGATAAGCTCTGTAGACCATAATGTTATCTGTTATCCATTATTTATCCTGTGCCATGTAGCTTTTTTTTCAATTTCTGCCATTGCTGTTCAGCAGCTTGTTTATATGAACTATAATAGTGTCTCTGAAGCAAACACACCAGTTTTACCAGTGCAGGGCAACACTATATGATGATATTTTCATTACTTTAAGGGTAGGGACAGACAGGGAGATTCGGGGAGATTTTGTCGCCTGCTAAAAAACGCCAGGCGACAGAATCTCCCTGAATCTCCCTGTCTGTCCCCAGCCTAAAACACTCTCATTTTTTGGTGTTACTGTTCCTTTAATTATTTGAATAAAATGGAGTCTATGGTAGACTATGGGAGATGACCCGTAATTCTGAGTTTTCTGGATAATGGGTTTCTGAATCCAATGCCTGTACTAACAAAAGTATACTGTTAGGTTTTTGAAGTGCAGACCCAAGTAAATTGGATGCAATTGTATGTGGTTCATGATGTGTTGATAGCCCCAATCAAACAGCATGTGTGCCATTCCAAATCCATGCAAGATGACTGCCAGAATTGTGACAAAACACTAAGGGGCAAATTCACTAACGCTAGCGCTAATTCGCCAGTGTGACGTCAATTTGCAACTTCGCCGATTCACTAACAGAAAATTCGCTAGCAAAGGACATCAACTTGTGCAACTTCGCACTCTTATGCCAGGCGAAGTTGCACACTGGCAAAGGGACGTAACTACTCTAATTCACTAAGATGAAAAGTTTTGTGAATTTTACCTCTTACGCTAGACGTTACTTCGCCAGGTCAGACCTGGTGAAGTTCAATACAATAGATAGGAGTTTGAAAAAAAAAAACTTGAAATTTTTTTCTAAGTCCCAAAAAACGCAGGCATCTTTTACCTAGACTGAAAAAGAGCTAATGGGTTACCCTCATTACCCCCCTACATTTCCTAACATGTGGCAACTCAGCTATACAGGGGACACATGTAGGGCAATAGGACAACTTTGTTTTATTTATTAAAGGTTTCCTGGGCTTGTGTAGTGGAATGTAGTGGCTGTAACATATACTTCTATTATACGCCAAATTAGGCATTGCTAGCGTAAATGTGCTTTGCCTGGTGAAGTAACGGTAGCGCTACTTTGCTACCATTCACCGCCCTGAGCGCAAATTCGCATCTTAGTGAATTTGTGTAGCGCTGGCAAGAATTTGCCTGGCGAAGTGCGGCAAATGTCGGCGAAGCCACCGCTATCGCATTTTCGCGCTTTAGTGAATTTGCCCCTAAGAGAGAATATTAGGTCTATTAAGTATATTTAGGTAAGAACCCCAATGAAGCATGCATCTACAGCCAATGGAAGAGGAAACAAGCAGATTATCAGGCACCTGTCATTACAGGTAAGGGATCTGGGATCTGTTATCCGTTATCCAGAAATCTCCGTATTATCTAATGCCCATCTACCATAGACTCCATTTTATCCAAATACTCCAAATTTGTAAAAATGATTTCCTTTTTCTCTGGAATATTAAAACAGTAGCTTGTACTTGATCCAAACTAAGATATAATGAATCCTTATTGGAAGCAAAATCAGCCTATTGGGTTTATTTATTGTTTACATGATTGTCTAGTAGACTTAAGCTAAGAAGTTCCAAATTATCTGTAAAACCCCATGACCCAAGCATTCTGGATAAAAGGTCCCATACCTGTACTATTAAAAGGCAAAAAAAGTAATGAAAAGGATTACATTTTAGAAATATTTTATGAATCTTTGACATTAAATTATTGATTAAGCATGCATAGTCCGTGTAATGTATTTATATATAAAATGTTATTAGGGGTTTGACATGTAACATAAGACGTATATACTACTGTGCATAAGCGACACTTTGCCATCCTCCCCTCCCCCTATTCCGATGTCCCTGAGGCTTGTCAGGGCCATTCATTTCAAGAGATCATAGGACATTCTCCTGAAGTGAGCAGAGAGAGAGAAAATTGCAGTTTCTTGTTAAGATAAAACAGGGGGCCATTTCTTACTCTACGATTTATACTAAAGCTGAAGGCACCGCCAGCTCTATAGAGAATAATGTGCCTCAAAAACAACAGTCTTAAAATAAATGCTTAAACTGTCAGCTGCTATCACACATGACTACACTATATATGGAACATTAGTAACATGAAAAAGAATGCAAACACTTGTACACATACTTTGGATTAAGAATTCATCTTGGGGTCATATATACAGATATGGGATTCATTATCCAGAAAGCTTCAAATTACGGAAAGGATATTTCACATAGACTCCATTTTATCAAAATAATCCAATTTTTTAAGAATGAGTTCCCTTATTTTATTTTTTATTTATTAATAAAAAAAACAGAATTTAATCGGATTGCAGGAAAACTCAAGTGAAAACCTGAATCCCTCAAATTTTTTGGCCTTTTTTTCCTGAATTGCTTGAATTGAAATAGCCTTTTTTGCCTGCAAAAGATGGATTTTTGGCACAGAATCTGCACAGGGTTTGTAAAGAGTTAGGGGCATTTAACAAGGGTAACAGCTAGGCTGAGGGGGGTCTATGTAGGGTAGGATTTTTTTGTAATTAAGGGTTTGGTTCTCCTTTAAAGTTTACATGATTTTCTAGAGGACTTAAAGGAAAACCAACCCCACACTTTCAAGAAACCCTACTCACCAAATAGACCCCCCTCCCCTCTCCCTCCCAGCCTACTTGCTACTCTGGGTAAATGCCCCTACCTTTTTACTCACCCCTTGCGGCAGATTCAGGTGTGCGAGTTCACGGCAGCCACCTTCATCTTCTTTTGTAATCTTCGTGTCTTTCTTCGGCGATTCCTGTGAGTTTCAGTGCTAGGGCCGTATTAAGTTTATATTAAGGCACCCGAGGGCATGTGCCTGGGGTGGCAGGTTTTGGGGGGCGACCCATGAGTGGCTATAGTTGTATTTTTAATTTAAAAAAAATTGCCCAGCTGCTTCCATGGATTTACATAGGAAATGTGATGGAAGTGCTGGGGGGGGTGGTTTATTTGCGGAAGTGATGTCACTTCCGCATGGCGCGTGACGTCACTTACACACAGTGACGTCACACGCCGTGTATCAGGCGTATTTAGGTCCGATGCCTAGGGCAGCATTGGACCTAAATACAGTTCTGTTCGGCGCATGCGCAGTTGTCCAAAACCAAGAAATTGCTCCAACTGCACATTCTCTGAAACTCAGTTCAATACACAAAGACTGGCTTGGGGGGCAGCGGGGGGGTCTACACCGGGTATGGGTTTGGTTCTCCTTTAAGGTATGAAGAGCCAAATTACAGATATATCATCATCCAGAAAACCTCAGGTCCTGAGCATTCTATTTAACAGGTCCCATACCTGTAAACGGTTTCTAAAAAGAAAATTCATAATTTATTATGTGTATTTAGTATTTACGATGTGAATAGCAGTGGTCTTCTATAAAACCTAGTTTTAGCTAGGTCCAATTTTAGCAGAACTGTAAAGGTTTTGCTACTGCTAAAAGAGAAGTAGAGGATCAAGGTAAGCTATTTTGCCATTCTACTAATTCCATACAACATACAATTTCCCTGAACAGAACATATGACATGTGTGAAATATGCCATTGGCACCGACCTACACACGCAAAGTCCGGCACATTGACAAAGATGAAATATTACTATCCCCCTGCTATTGAGTTACACATTATTTTCCCAGACCTTTAAGTTACCAGAGTTAATGTGCATCCCATGGTTAAATTCAACCTCATTAATCAGCTCACAGGTTTGACCTGGCACAGGAAATGGTACATTACACCTATTACAGGCTTGGAATATTAAAAACTTCCAGGACACTTGACAAAAACAAGTCCATTACTTACATTAGTATAAAGCATAAAATGAATGTAGGCTTCAGTGATGCATAATACATTACGGATAAAGCCTACTGAGGTTCTAAGTAAAGGTCATTCACTTTAAATGCAATTAGGAATTGGTTATATAAAACACAATAGCTCCATTCCTATTACTTATGGCTATGCCAGACCATAATGGTTTTACTTATTAAAGTTAAATGTATATGTTTTATAGGCTGTGCTTTAGAAGTAAAATCACCCAAAACCCATTAGACTATTACTATATAACCCCTTTCCTCCTTGACTTAATGTACTGAAAAATATTACTATATTATTCTTATCTTTAGCTAAGCATTGATTATATATGTCTGCGACATTTCGCCAAAAATTTCCCGTGGGCGAAATGTGGCAGACGCCCACATAAGTCTAAAATTTTTGCCGCACATCGATTTTTTTTTAACCCTTGTTTTTTCAGGACATTCAAGTCTGTGGGCATCATATTAGCGTAGGAACAAGGTGACAAAAAATTGCCCATCCCTAATATAGAGTCTTAGAGACAAATTGATCAATGTGTGAGATTAGAGCTCACCACAATAACATTCTCCCACTCTCTATTCTTATGGGATTTTTTTAATCAAATGATCATATTTTATCACAGATATTGGGGATATTTTACTGCCTAGAGTTCTAAATTATTCATGAAAATGTGAATTTGAGAATTGTAGAGTTAATTTATTTTTGAATGAACGTAAAAAATTGGCAAACTCAAAAGTGTGCTTACTAGTTCCAACTACTCAAAAATAGAAACTTTATTGAATAAAGACATAAAAAATTGAATGTAGTGAATTTCTATCTACTCATCATTTTGATTGGGTCTGTCAACTAGCAAAAAACTCCAGAAAATTTTGGAAAACATGGAAAAAATAAATAAATAAATAAATCACATTTTGCTTTGGAAAACTCACATTAACTTCTATGTGAACTCGGCAGCTTTTAGATGCTGGATATTTACATTTGCGTTAATAAATGCCTAATATTTGAATTTTTGAAACTCAAATTCAAATTTCATAGTTTTAGCACAAAAAAAGTTTAATTACAGCAACGGTTTTGATTTGAACATTGTTAAATCCATCTCATCAACTCAGTTTCAGATATCTAGAGACTGATAGATGACATTTATAGATACAAGTGGGTTAGATTTCATTTGAAACACGGGGCACACCATTGTGGAAAGATCAGACAGGTAGATCTTACTTTTATAATGATACGTTTCTGGCCTTTACTGGAGACTTCTGGCTTCTACTGGAGACAGCGTCTAACTGTGGGTGTTTGATACTGTATCTGTACTAGGTTGTTTTATATTCTACAGCACAGCTGGCCATTTTCTTAGCAACATATTTTAGTTAATTACTTTATAACTGCATTTTCCCTTCATCCATTTTAAAATTAACCTTCCATGACTCAGCTTCAAGCTGCTGCAGGTTCTATACTACCCATGGGTGGTCTTTTTTACTTTCACACAAATAATGTGCTTGTGGTAATGTGAGAATTCCAATAATTTACCACTGTATAACCGTACTAAATTACAGCATATTACTTTGTAGAAAGTACATCTGGTACAAGCTAAGCAGCAAAACCATTTTGGAGAATATGAAAGAATAGAGTTGCTGCAAGAGATCAAAAAGTGCAATCTAATTGTCATATGTGTGTCAACATCACTAGTATCTCCTTGTAGTCCAACTTGTATCTTGGGAGCATGAGGACCGACATCTGGATAGAACTGTGACTATGGGTTATGGGTAAAAACAGATATAAAACCAGATGAGATTGGATCATATAGAGAACTAGAGATAATATTGCCTAGCTGTTATTAATAGCCTTGAAACAAAAATACCTGCTTCTACATCAACAAAACATTTTATTATTCAGAGTTTATATATTTGTTTTCCTTTTTCCAGAACGTGAAACCTCAGCATCCATTCTGAATCAAATCAGGAATTAGTGTTTTCATGCTTGAAAGATTGTATTTCCAATGCATTAGACAAAATAAACTTATTATTTAGAACTAGGACAAACCCATAATTATTATTAATAATAATAATAACTAAACTCTTTTTATAAAAGAGTCTCTACGGGGGGAAATAAGGCCATGCGACTTATCATTCACTTTGTGTATTTATATGCCGTTACTTCTGCGTGTTTTAGAAACATATCAACTAGAATCTCCCCTACTCTGCAAATGTGAATCCTCCATTCATAAAATCAATGACTTGAGCAGTGAATGAGCTGCAGCAGCAATTAAAGCGGACCTGTCACCCACACATAAAAAGTTGTATATTAAAGGCCTATATAAATTAAACATTGAACCTAAATTATTTTCTTCATTAAAGCATCCCTCCTTGTTATAAAGCTGTTTCAATATCTGAGCTGTCAATCAAATATTACATGCCCCGCCTCTATGCCTGTGGCCAGTTCAGCAATTTCGAAATCTCACTGCTCTCCCCACATTCCCCCTCTCTCCTCACACTCTATAATTGCCTAGGGCACTGCGCATGGGCATTAAATCCCCCATTCTGGTGCATACACAAAATTTGTCTTAATAGTGTGTCAACAAAATGGCTGCTGCCTGCTTTCTGCGATTTTGTAATTCCAAGAGTCAAGGAAACAAAATGAAATAATAAATATAGTGTAAGTAAAGTTTATATTGCTCAACTAACTTTGGAATTTGGAATTATTTCTTAGGGTGACAGGTCCCCTTTAATCTATTAGAAAGCAGATGCAATGTCAGTAAAAAAAATAGAATACAGGCTAGCAATCATAGGCCTGTGATTACTTGTATACACTTAATACAGGTATGGGACCTGTTATCCAGCATGCTCAGGTCTTTCTGTAATTTGGATCTTTATACCTTCAGTCTACTAGAAAATTATTTAAACATTAAATATTGGATTATTTTGCCTTCAATAAGGATTTATTATATCGTATTTAGGATCAAGTACAATGCAAATAATTTATAAATACTTTAAATATCTGATAAATATGAAATCTGGAGGTTGCCATTCCATAATTCAGAGCTTTTTGTATAACGGGTTTCAGGATAACTTATTCCATACCTGTAATAATATTGAAGGACTATTCTGGGTGCTAAATCAGTGGTCTTATTGACAAGGCAAATAGATTATTTTACTGGTGTATCTCTGTGACTAAAATTATTTAATCCATTGGCCCACTAACTATAATTCACACTAGCATCTCTTTGTCACCCTAACTGAAACACTGGTATAAGCCATTGATGCTCAACCTGATGTCCACAAATTCTGAAGCAGCTTAAGTCCCTAGTATCTTCTGAATTATATCACTCATGTTTTGGAAGGGTACAGTAAGCAGAGGTTCAGTAGCAGGTCTGCCAGTCATGTCTTCCATTATTTTACATTTAGGTTTTGGTTATTTTTTCCATAAAATACATATAATTATAAACATTATGGTAAATATACAATACTTTTACAATGTTATATGTTATATACGGTGTAAATACCTTGAAGAGCAGGACCTATAAAACATAGTAAAATTGTTGTACGCTTATTCATTTTATATATGGTGCAAATGTTACTGATAATATGAGGCACAATAGTCTGAAACACATGGTGCATCCTGTACTTTACATAGTTACATAGTTATATTGGGTTGAAAAAAGACAAAGTCCATCAAGTTCAACCCCTCCAAATTAAAACCCAGCATACACACACACTCTCCACTCTTTCATACAAACCATATATACCCATAGCTATACTAACTGTAGAGTTTAGTATCAAAATAGCCTTTGATATTATGTCTGTCCAAAAAATCATCCAGGCCACTTTTAAAAGCATTTACAGAATGAGCCATCACAACATCACCCGGCAGTGCATTCCACAACCTCACTGTCCTCACTGTGAAGAACCACCTACACTGCTTCAAATGAAAGTAATTTTCTTCTAGTCTGAAGGGGTGGCCTCTGGTGCGGTGATCCTCTTTATGGGTAAAAAGGTTCCCTGATATTTGTCTATAATGTCCTCTAATGTATTTGTAAAATGTAATCATATCCCCTCGCAAACACCTTTTTTTCCCAGAGAAAACAACCCCAACCTGGACAGTCTACCCTCATAATTTAAGTCTTCCATCCCTCTAACCAGTTTAGTTGTAAGTCTCTGCACTCTCTCCAGCTCATTTACATCCCTCCTAAGGACTGGAGTCCAAAACTGCACTGCATATTCCAGATGAGGCCTTACTAGGGATCTATAAAGAGGTATAATTATTTTTCATCCCTTGAGGTTATGCCTTTTTTATGCAGGACAGAACCCTATTTGCTTTAGTAGCCATAGAATGGCACTGCCCAGAATTAGACAACTTGTTATTTATTAAAAAAAAAACCAAGATCCTTCTCACTTAAGGAAACTCCCAACACACTGCCATTTAGTGTATAACTTGCATTTATATTATTTTTGCCAAAGTACATAACCTTGCATTTATCAACATTGAACTGCATTTTCCAGTTTGCTGCCCAGTTTCCCAACTAAAACAAATCACTCTGCAAATTGGCAGCATCCTGCATGGAACCTATAGCTCTGCACAATTTTGTATCATCTGCAAAAATAGAAACTGTACTATCAATGCCCACATCCAGGTCATTAATAAACAAGTTGAAAAGCAAGGGAACCAGTACAGAGCCCTGCGGTACCCCACTAACAACACTGGTCCACACTTTGTAGTCTCTCTTTTAGCCAGTTCTCTATCCAGTTACAAATACTATGTTCCAGGCCAACATTCCTTAAGTAACCTTCTGTATGGCACTGTATCAAATGCTTTAGCGAAGTCTAAGTAAATCACATCCACAGCCAACCCAGAATCAAGGTCCCTGCTTACCTTCTCATAAAAAGAAATTAAGTTAGTCTGGCATGATCCATTACGCATAAAACCATGCTGGCACAAACTCATAGTATTGTTATTTGCTATGAAGTCCAGTATCCTATCCTTTATTAATCCTTTATTAAAAAGCTTTCCTACCACCGACGTCAGACTAACTGGCCTATAGTTTTGAGGCAGAGAATGGGATCCCTTTTTGAATAGCGGCACCACTTTAGCAATTTGCCAGTCTCTCGGCACCATGCCAGACCTCAATCAATCCTGAAAAATTAAGTAGAGGTTTGGCAATCACAGAGCTAAGCTAATTAATTACCCTGGGATGAATCCCATCTGGCCCTGGACCTTTGTTTATCTTAAAATGTTCTAGTCCCTTGAATTTCAGCATGTGTGAACCATGCATCATTAGATGTATTATTAGAATTGGGACTATTAATAATGAAACCTTCATTAGCTGGTTCCTCATTTGAATTCCAATTCTATATTTAAAGGGAAAGGCTCTAAAACTGGATTTGATCAATTGCATTTAAATTAACCTGCAAATGACTTCCATGAGACTCTGAGGGCCGTTTTAAATAACCAGTAACCTAAAAAAAGGAAAGTATTTTAAAGTAATGAAAATTTCATGAAGTGTTGCCCTGTACTGGTAAAACTGATCTGTTTGCTTCAGAAACACTGCTATAGTTCATATAAACAAGCTGCTGAGTAGCAATGGTGGGAATTGAAAAAGGCTATATGGCACAGGATAAGTAATGGATAACTGATAGCAGTATGCTCTGCAGATCTGCTGTGTAACTTTTCTCCTTTGAATAGCTGTCCCCATGGCTACACAGTTATATAACAATAGTAGTGTTTCTGAAGCAAACAGACAGGCCACCATTACATGATATTTTCATTACTTTAAAACAATTTAATTTTTTGATGCAACATAGGGGGTGCCCCTAGGCCCACTGCCGTTCGTCGACCCCCATATTCTGTTCTTTATTCACAAATTTTCATCAGGAGCAGTGGTGATTGGCACATGGGAAATTTAAAAAACAATTGTATCTCCTGTGTATCCCCAGTGTTTCTGAACCAAAGTGGGTGTGGCTGGGCAGCATGCCGCACCCTAAAATCCTGTCACCCTAGGCCCAGTCCTAGGTGGCCTTTCCACAAATCCGGGCCTGGGAACCTCTTTTCTTCTAAATGGAATGGGTGACCTTGTGTCAGCTTGAAAGACCTACTGGTGAATAAAGCATTAGTGCTGCCACTAATTTCTTAGAACAGCTAAGGGGGCCCATCAATACCTTGGGTCCACTGGAACCCTCAATTGGCCCATGTGCATTAATCTGACTGGTGGGGCAAACCCGTTATATGCATGTACTCCATTTAATACAGCTGCCTCTGATTATGTATTATAGGCATATGTATATGTAATATGGCTTGGCTGAAAACCGAATGATATTTTTGAAGCTAATGTGCATAACGTTATTTAATAAAGACTAATGGCAATTACAATAACCTCAAGTTTCAGTTGAAAGCAGGCAACTAAAATTCATAGCCCAATAACCCTTTTTCATTTGCTTCCTTGCACAGCCTGTGCTGCCACAAACAGCAATGGAAAATGATGCAGTATAAACTTGCCTCAGAGACCGCAGTGCTATGTTGCTTTATCTAGCATGGAAATAACAGGCAAACATGGCAGGATAATGAAAGGGAAAAGACAGACAGGCTTAATTAAAACTGACCCTTAAACTACCATGAGAGTATAATATTTTCCCTTTGTCACGTAAAATTTACCTGCTGCTGGGATTGGACTGCTAACATTTCAAAGCTTTATATCTATGTCAATACAGTAATAGCTCACTATCCTTTGTTAAGTAATTGCTTACATATATATGTAGCACAGTGTGTAAAATATATGGTTAAAGCAGCACAGCATAAGATTTATGGCCGCTATTGATCCAGAAGATATCAGAGATCCGAAAGCACAAATGCTACAACTATTTAAACAAACGCAGAATGCATTCTTCAAGTATTTCTTCTAGAATTAAATGTCAGTCCCAGTCTTCTGGGAGATTAGGATCAGAAACCCTTTTGGGTTTTTTCTTTTCCTTTTGAACTGAGGTTTAACATACACAGTTCAACAGTTATACGTAGTCGGTAGCTGATGATATAGGTTTCAAATAACATCCATTTGTCTGCCACAGCAATCCTTAATGTTCAGAAGAACTTATAAACATAAGTGATGCACTGTATTAAAGAAAACCATGCACCAACAACCTACAGTAGACAGAACAGGTATAAGATTCATTATATAGAAACCCGATATCCAGAAAGCTCCGAATTATAGAAAGACCATCTCCCATAGATTCCATTTTATTCAAATAATCCAAATTTGAAAAAAACAATTTCCTTTTCCTCTGGAATAATAAAAAACAGTTGCTAAAATTAAAAATACTAACTAGGCCTCAAAAGTCAGGTCAAACAGCCTGTACTTGCTAATAAAATTCTTGCTTGCTAGTGCACAAAATGTTCTAGGAACTAAAATGGTTTTGCTTGGCACTAGTGATGGGCGAAGCTACCCCGTTTCGACGAAAAAATTTGAATTTCCAGCGGTCGCGAGTCGTGTTGAAAACGACGCGTGACTCGTTTTTTTCAGCGAATTTTCGCCAGGCGAATTTTTCGCTGGCGTTTCGCAAATTTATTCGCCACCGGTGAATCGATGGGATTCGCCACGATTCCCCCCTGGTGAATAAATTTGCCCATCACTACTTGGCACATGAAAAGCCCCTAGAATCCAGTCAATAAATCATAGTTATGTCTACACAAGCTAACACATCCGTTTTGCTGCGTTCAGCCGCAGGGGAGCGCAGGTATAGAGGCACTCAATTATTTTCAATGGGGCTGTACTCACACGAACGCATGTAGGTGCCGAATGCAGTTTCAGACGCAACATGCTGCATTTTTTCCTACGTTCAGCGCCTACATGCATTCGCGTGAGTACAGCCCCATTGAAAATAATTGAGTGCGTCTATACCTGCGCTCCCCTGCGGCTGAATGCAGCAAATGGAACGCAAGTTAAAACGCCCTAAGGAGTCTAGCAATTGCTCACGTGGGCCATTATTGTGCTTCTTTTTATGTGTTCAGCAATTTCACCACATGAAAGGGTAACTAAAGCCAACAAAGAAAGTAAATGACGTAAACTACAATTAAAAAAAAAAAAAAACGGGAAGGCAAGTTAGGATGAAATTTGGGTAAATTTTGGTTTCCTGTCCTATCAAGCAATGTCTTTGGGTTAGAATGCTAGTATATCTAGCAATTTTTCTCACTTGTGCCATTATTATGCTTCTTTTAATATGTGAATTGTTTCCACCACATGAAAGGGTAACTGAAGCCAACAAAGAAAATAAACTACAATAAGAAAACATCAAAGCAAGTTAGCATGAAATGTGGGGAAACTGCCCCAATGTAAACGCCACTAAGGCTGTATGCACATGGATCTTTTTCCCTGAGTCTGATGTCATTGCATCCATTGCATAAATGGTGGATGGAAAAAGAACAAGACATACGAATATCCCCTTGACACTGGCGGCACTATTTATACATCATATTCATTCTGTTCCCTATGCCCATTACCTTGTGTCTCAAGCCCATCTACTTTTAGATTGCAAGCTCTTTTGGACAGAGCCACATTTTTATAAGTTATTTGCTACTTTGTATGTAAATCTATTTGTTCTATGCATACACACAGGGCTGCCATCAATGTAGGCTGTTTTTTTTTTAAATCCCCTGGCCACAAATGTTTTATTTTAATACTCTATAGGCCCCTGCCACCAATTAAAAAAAAAAAATTTTTTATGGGGGTTCCAATTTTTTTTTAAATTGTAAAGGGGGCTCTGCCAGCAATGTTTTTAAAAAAAAATTTTTTTGGGGCCCCAATTTTTTTTTTATTTGTAAGGGGGGGCCCTCAGCATCAATAGCTTTTTATAACTTGTGTGTGGGGGTTAGTTTTTTAGCACTGATGTCTATGTGGTCTTTTAACTGTGATGTGGAGTGGGCGGGATCAGGGGTGGGGCTTGGGCACCAGGGTGGGCAGGGTCCAGGGGCCCCCAAAAATTTTGTTGTACGGGCTCCCTGATTTCTAATGGTGGCCCTGCATACACCCCTTTATTGCAGAGCATATTTTAGGTGCTTTATAAATATGTGATGAATAATAATAATAATAATAACATATCACTTACAGCCCATGTATTTAATGACTTTTTGCTTTAAATATTAATTCCTATCAGGGGCATTCTGGCAAATAGAGGGGTTAAACCTACCTGAAGCCATCCACCAATCAACTTCTAGAGGAAGCTTTTTAGAGACCTGTTTGTTGTTGCCTGAGCAAACAGGTTGTGTGTGTTGAAGTGGGATGGTGTGGAAAACTTATTTCAGTTAGTCTGCGGATTTCAGCTATAAGTATTTGACACTGGCCTGTCTGACTTTGATTTTGTTTTGATCCACCTTTGTCAAATGTATTGGTTACAACCCAGTTCTTTTCTACTTTCTGCCTCTGTTTAATGCCAGGTACTGCACTATTGGATCCTCCCCTCCCCCTTTTTTGTTACATGATCCAGCTAGATTCCAAACAGTGCTGCTCACCCCTTGCCTCTCAGCCAGTGTTGAGAGTTATAGTTCAGCATCCAGCTTGCAAGCAAAGAGCTGAGGATCGCTAATACAATTCCGGGCACTTTTATGAGTTATACTTCTGCATTCAGCTATACTCGCAATGAAGGTGTTGGGATTGGTTAATATAATTCCTAGTACTGTTGTGGGAATATAGTTCTAATAAACACCTTGAATCTATATAGTCATGGTATTACAAGCTCAGCAACTAGGATCCACCCTTAAGAAAATCTTAAGGTGCCATAATCTTTTGGAGCAAACCTAACAACTTTTACAGCAAGAAGTTTTAACACATTCACTGTGCTCTAGAGTAATCTATAACATTTGCAAACTTTTTTTCCACTGTCAGAATAGGTCACTAAATGGGGTTCGCAAAAGCTTAATTAAATTCTTGCAAAGCAGAATTTGTTCACGCAGAGGATTAACTTGTCACATTGCAAGTAGTTTTTCCGTTACCGACGTTTATTAGATTCCCCATTGGTGTTCAATTTCATATATACATATGAAAAAAACATATTTTTCTGATTCACTTTAAGACTTCAGCCACATAGTTTTAATGTGGCCCCTGTGGCTATTATAAAGGCTTAAGCTCCATTACATTTTATTTACCGTTTGACAAGGGCTGAACATTTTACATATGTTCACTAGTGATGGGCGAATTTATTCGCATGGGGCGAATTCGCGGCGAATTCCCGTGATTCGCCGCTGGCGAATAAATTCGCAAAACGGCAGGAAAAATTCGCCGCAGAAATTTGACGCGACGCGACGAAAACGACGCGACACGCGCCAAAAACGACGCGACACGCGCCAAAAACGACGCGACGCAATTGACGCGATGCGCGTCAAAAACGACACGCGACTCGTTTCGCAAATTTTTCACCAATTCGAATTTTTCTGCGAAGCGAAACGCGGGAGTTTCGCCCATCACTAATGTTCACGATTATAAAGTGAATTAGTATTACATTCACAGGTTGCAAAGTGTGCCTGTATTTTTTTCTGCAGTGCACATACTTTCATAAATACATTCACACAACAAATATTTAGCTAATCAGCTATGTTAGTATACATTGCCACCTGGGTACACTTACTGTACCAATTATATATGCAGTTTCCAGACAAACACTGAATTGAACATTAATGAAGTCTGAGGGTTTTCTAATGCCAACCACATATTTCTTTTTTCCAAAACCAAATACTACTGAAGGTTATTCATCTCCCAAGGAATAAAACAGCTCCTTTTCGGAGGTCAGGCACCATAAATAAATTAGGTTTGGCTAAGAATTTATTTTCTTATTCATTTTCCTGTTCATGTTATTAACATAAAATTCAATATTGAGACAGCGCATATCTTACTGAAGCATCTGCAACCAAGTAAAGGGTTTCTTTTTTCATTCTTAACACGTACAGATTTAAAGGGCAATTCACTTGCGTTCAACTTTAAAACCTCTGTACAACAACCGAGATGGCCCATTTATCAACATGCTCATTTTAGTGGTTTTATAATTTTTTTTTTTTTTAATACTACGATTCAACTCTATCCCCTTTATGTAATAAAAGCTACTAAGTTTTCACTGGAGCAGTACCCTATAACAATCAATTAGATGTTTGCTTTTAGACAGGCGGCCAGTAAATGCTACCTGCTTATAGGCCGCTATGGGTTACTGCTTCTGGTCAAAGTAGGGCCTTCTCTTGCATTTGGGATATTTTTCAAAAATCACGACTGCCATGTAATTTATTTAAAGATCCAAATACAAAAACACTGCTGAACGATGGGCTAAAAATTACTAGCCAAAAAAAAAATCTGAAAGCCTCTAAAAGTCTGAATGGCTAAAAAAAAAGTCCAATAGGATCATCGCAGCTTCCATTGACCTTGCCTACTTTTACTTACTGAAGGTTTTGTATTAAAGTTTATCTTGGGCTCTACACATCATAAATCTTGAATTTTGAGAAAAAATTTGATTCTGAAAAAATATAAATTCAAATGTTATTAAACCCTAAGACATGGAAAGCTTTGTTAACAAAGTGCAAGGCAGGATTCAGTAACAGACACAAGCCAATACATTTTTGCATATTTGCAACCTGCCCTGTGCTTTGCAGAGCAGCCACAAGTCTTAGAGCCAATGATTACATTTAGCAGCTCTGTATTCATGATGATTATGTATGCATAGCTTTGTTTTCTTTCAGACCAACAATTCAGGGACTTTAGGCACCCATGAACACTGCATTCTGGATGTTTATCCAGTGCAAAGTAACAAACCTAATTGCCTTATTTCACTATGCTGAAAAAAATCTGTGAAACCATAGAAAAATTAGCGAAATGACAAAACTTCCCCAAATGCATTGGAGCCAATGGGTAATGTGCTTCACTTTTTTTCTCGAACCAAATGCATCAGAGTCAATGGCTGATTTGTCTTGTAGTCAACTGTTTTTTTTTCTTTTTAGCAAAACAAAACTCAAGGTGAAATGATGTTTTATAATGTAGGTCTTTAGGTGGTATCGCTCAAAGGGCACTAAGCACTTTGTAGTGACCCCCTTAGTACTCTGCCACTTGCATCATTGTAAATGATCCCTGGTAAATGCAAGGCTAATGTCACACACAGCTATGTCCTTTTCTGGTTGAAGCCAGCCTCCACTCATCTACATTTCACTGCCTCCACTCAACTACCTTTTCCCCTTTGGTTAAAGGAACAGTTCAGGGTAAAAATAAAAACTGGGTAAATAGATAGACTGTGCAAAATAAAAAATGTTTCTAATATAGTTAGTTAGCCAAAAATGTAATGTATAAAAACTGGAGTGAGTGGAACACAACATCCTGCTTTTCAGCTCTCTAAATCTGAGTAAGTCAGCGACTTGAGGGGGGGCCACATGGGACATAACTGTTCAGTGAGTTTGTAATTGAGCCTCAGCATTCAGCTCAGATTCAAAAGCAACAGTTATGACCCATGTGGCCCTCCCTCAAGTCATTGATTGGTTACTGCCTGGTAACCAGGGTAACCAGTCAGTGTAAACAAAAGAGAGCTGAAAAGCAAGAAGTAATGTTCTGTTCTATTAGGTTAGACTTGCAGTCACTCCAGCTGTTATTAGGGTTGCCACCTGGCCGGTATTTTACCGGCCTGGCCGGTATTTTTGATGGTTGATCCCAATGTTATTAATAGGGAAAAAAGATAAATATATAGGAAGGCCGGTATTTTTTCCAAGAAAAGGTGGCAACCCTAGCTGTTATACATTACATTTTTGCCTAACTAACTATATTGAAAACATGTTTTATTTTGCACAGCCTATCTATTTACCCAGTTTTTACTTTTATACTGAACAATTCCTTTAAACTACTTTATTACAGCTGTTAATAGCCTTCACTTTATATCTGCGACCCCACCACCACCAGAACAATGTAATAATAAAAATATTCAACGATCATAAAGGTTACAAAAAAGTGATAATATATCATCACCTTATAGCACTGAGGTCCTGTACATGTTACTGCATTGTAGTTGGAACTATATATATATATATATATATATATATATATATATATATATATATATATATAGTCAATTTGTATCTTCTTCTTCTATGTAAACATATACAGGTATGGGACCTGTTAACCAGAATGCTCAGTACCTGAGGTATTCCGGATAAGGAATCTTTCTGTAATTTGGATCTCCATACCTTAAGGGGCTGATTTACTAATTAAAAAATTTTTTAAAGTTTTTTTTAAAGTGTTTTTTTCGATCGAAAATGTACCTTTTTTTGATCGAATAGGTTCATTTTCAATCGAATAAAAATCGTTCGAATCGTTCGAATTTGAACACTTCAAATGACTTTAGCCAAAAAATAAATTGATTTTCAAAAAATTCCAAAAACATTTCTTAAAGGTTCCAGGAAGTCCCCCATAGGCTAAAATAGCAATTCGGCAGGTTTGAGGTGGCAAAGGGTCGAATTCGAATTTTTTAGATTCGGCACTTTCGAATGGTCAAATTTTTAAATTCGATTCTAATTTTTTTTTAATTCAAATCAAATTTTGGCCTATTCAAATTTTCACTTCGACTCTTAGTATATCTGCCCCTAAGTGTACGTAAAAATAGGCTGGTTTTGCTTCCAGTAAGGATTATTTTTATCTTAGTTGGGATCAAGTACAATGTACTGTTTTATTATAACAGAGAAAAAGGAAATCATTTCTAAAGAAATTGAGTTATTTAATGTTTCCATGCCTGTGTTAAATTGCCTCAAAGCTCTCTTGGACCTTCTGTTCTCCATGTCCCCAAAAAATCTCAAAATGTAATGATTACTAGTGCTTCCTATTAGTGATGGGCGAAACGGCCGCGTTTCGCTTCGCCGAAAGATTTGCGAATTTCCAGAGAAATTCGCGAATTTTTCGCCGATTCTCGAAACGAGTCGCGCGTCGTTTTTGACGCGCGTCGCGTCAAACGCGACGCGACGCATCGTTTTTGACGCGCGTCGCGTAGTTTTCGGTGCGTCGAGTCAAAAACAACGCGCGACTCGTTTTTGCGCGGCGAATTTTTTTTTGGCGAATTTTTTTTGCAGTTTCGCGAATTTATTCGCCAGCGGCCAATCGCGGGAATTCGCCGCGAATTCGCCCCTGGCGAATAAATTCGCCCATCACTACTTCCTATCTCCTCCTAACGTTGCTGTGTCTGCTATCTCATTTTACAATACAAACTGTCAGTGTCATTGTCACCTGACTTTTCATTCATTTCCTTGCCATTCATACACTTCTTTTGACTCCATGCAAAACTCTGGCAGACCATAAAAAATAGCATTGAAAAGTATCGACAGCAACAAAGATTAACCTAGCAGAACCCAGACAAGGGCTACATGTGAATCCAAGATAAATAATCTATCTTACTATTGCCAAATTTCAGCACAAGGGAATACGGCAGGTTGAATTGCATATAGTTATATTATCACTATTTCTAATGGTTGATCCTTGAAGTAGCTTCTTAAGTTAACACACTGTGACATACGGCTTTATGGATGGATCCATCTGTAGCTAAACTTCATTAGGGAGGTGTAAGAAACAGATCCTCTCATTTTCCCGGTATATAGATACAGCTAAGCGTCGCTCTCTCACGTACAAAGCATAGACGCACAGATGCATAAGCATAGTGTAACTGTCAAAGAAAAGAAGGATTATTAGTGGTTAAATTGCAATTTTCTGCAACCAGTGCATAATTGTTATTGCTGTAACAGAGCGCAATCATTTGTGCGTAAGTTGTGCCTCACACAAAAAGGGTGGCAAGAGAAGGGGACCTTCATTCCATTACTTGAGTGCTATTCTCTAGGTACGAGGAATTCCCTAGGTACAATAATGAGTACTTGTGGGTACAGGGAGCTAAGGGAGTTCTGTAGTTATCACCTATTGAATATGAATAATGTTACAAAAATGAGGGCTAAATACACTGTGATACAAAATGCTTTTAGATGAAAGGGCAAGTTTTTAAAAGACAGGTGGCATTTAAGCATTATGCCTTTTGCCCTCTGTAAAAATCCCATTGACAAAATGTCAACAACTGCTGCCAGTCTCTTTACATTCCACTCAATGGGAAGTGCAGTGCTTGCAGAAGAGGAGGACAATCAATGGCCCAGAATGCAGCTTATCTAGTTTGGGGTGGAGGGGAATAATCACGCATTTGCCATGGGCATTGGAAACTCCATTCACTGTAATAAGAAGGTATTTGTGTCAATTCTCAATAATGTATCACTGCAATTTAATTTAAAGACACAGTAATTGGCTTAATATGTGCGCCACAGCCTTATAAGGATACACATCAATTAATTGTGCTCCTCATGTATAATTCTGTACTGAAATCATTTTTTTTTTTTAAGAACAAAATCTTTTTTTTTTATGTTTTAGTTGAGACAACAGGCGGTTGTAAGAGCCTGGACTGAGAACATTACACAGGTAACAAGAAAAGCCTGAAGCTATCCCTGACACCTCTTTCGGGTAGAACTGGTTCTACATCATTATAATAAACGAAGGAAGCATTTCGGCAGCGCTGTCTTCATGAGGCACTTTAATACAAACCAATTTCCTGTCACTTTAAAGATACATTAAGTGGCAGATTTACTAAATTTATGTGAAGGATTCAAATATTTGCTTGAATAGTCTCTATTTGATTGTGCGACTATTCGAATATGCAAATTAAGTATTTTCGACTGTCCCATGTAGAATATTCAGTCACATTCGAATAGATTGAATAGATGCATATTCGATCGTTCAACTATTCGGTAGTCGAACTTGCCCTTTAAATTTTTATTCGACTGCCTACTTCGCAAGATTGAACCTACCGAATTGCAATAGAAGCCTATGGGAATCCCCCATAGGCTTTTTTCTAAGTCTTTTGCCGAATTTCAATCTCGCGATCGAACACTTCGAGCGTTCGATTCATTCGACTTTGGCGAATATTCAAACTTTTTTTGGCGACTTTTCGTAGAATCGTTCAATCGGACGATTCTGGTGAATTGTCGAAAACGCACTCAAAACCAGATATTATATTGGATTTTGCCAAATATTTATTCGCCAAATATTCACCAGTCGAATTCGAAAGGCTAAAAACCCTCGACAATTTTACCCTTAGTAAATTTGCCCCTTAGAAATTAAGCATATTTTTCCCTTAAAGACTACGTTTTTTTTATTACCTTGCCTCTGGTTTGCATGAGTTGAGTACTACAGACTATTGGCTTCATTTATGTAAAGAGGTGCAACCACTCAGCACAAAAATACAGTACCAAGAAGAAGTTGTATCCCCTGGTTGTTGCACCCTGTGCCAATGCACCCTTTGACCTGACAGTAAATGAGCTGAAAGTAGAAATGCTACTGGTCAGTAGGGATGCACCAAATCCACTATTTTGGATTCGGCTGAACCCCCGATTCCATTACGAAAGATTTGGCCGGACACCAAACCGAATCCGAACCCTAATTTGCATATGCAAATTAGAGAGGGGGAGGGTAAAAGCATGCAGCACAAAAACATTTTTTTCTTCCTTGTTTTGTGACGAAAAGTCACATGATGTTTTGGATTCGGATTCTGTTTGGCCAGGCACAAGGATTCGGCCGAATCAGGCTGAAAATGGCCGAAAACCGAACCAAATCCTATATTCGGTGCATCCCTACTGATCAGGGATAAAATATATTGTCCAGAGAAAAGTGAAAAAAGCTAGTAAAGGGAATGGGAGGTCTTAGTTGTGATGAAACACTGGCAAGATTGGAGTTGTTAATACTGAAGAAGAGGAGCTGGAGCAGAATGGGGGGCAGTATGAGCAGTGTATGTATAAAATGATCATAGAATAAACTCTCTATTGCTTTATTTACCAGTTAATCCTTCCTGCGGATGTGAGGGCATCCATTCAGATTATAATGTTAAGATCTGTAAAGGGTTTTTTAACAGTGAGAGCTGTGAGACCCCCCCCCCCCCAAATGACTGTTCTGGCAGATATTATAGATTCAACAAAGTGGGTGATGCCTTTTAAACAACTGAGACAATTAACTCTTAAAGGAACAGTTCAGTGTAAAAATAACTGGATAAATAAGTAGGCTGTGCAAAATAAAAAATGTTTCCAATATAGTTAGTCAGGGGAAAATGCAAACTTTAAAGGCTGGAGTGACTGGATGTCTAATACAATAGCCAGAATCCAACTTCCTGCTTTTCATCTCTTTAACTTCGAGTTAGTCAGCGACTTGAATGGTGGGGGGGCAACATGGGACATAACTGTTCAGTGAGTTTGCAATTGATCCTCAGCATTCAGCTCAGATTCAAAAGCAACAGTTATGACCAATGTGGCCCTCCCTCAATTCACTGATTGGTTACTGCCTGGTCACCAGGGTAGCCAGTCAGTGGAAATCAAGAGAGCTGCAAGGCAGGGCGTTGGATTCTGGCTATTAGGGCTCTTCCAGATGAAGAGATTGCAGGGAGATTTGTAGCCTGCGACAAATCGTTGCGTGTTTGAAGCAACAAATCTCCCTGCAATCTCTTCGTCTGGAAGAGCCCTTACAGTATGTTACACATCCAGTCACTCCAGCCTTTATACATTACATTTTTGCCTAACTAACTATATTAGAAACATTTTTTATTTTGCACAGCCTTTCAATTCACCCAGTTTTTATTTTTATACTGAACAATTCCTTTAATACAAAAGTTGATCCAGTGACTGCTCTGGATGCCATATTGAAGTCAGCCTCCCTCTGAGAGAGGCTTCTCTAAACGTATGTCCTCCAAACATCATGTGCCATTGAGGGGCATGTAGTTAAATGCAAATGAACCTCTTGGGGGTCCCCTTAGAATTTCTAGTCTGCACTTTCACTTTATCCATTATTGAATGAGGCCCCACATATCATGAAATATCTTTATGCTAATAATATGTAAAATTTTTCAGAAAATGTTGCATATATTTCACAATATAAAATGTAACTATAGGCAGGATTGCAGACTGCAGGTCTTAATATTTAACACATTATCTTTTCAGCAAAACTAGGAAAGAACCTTACAGTATTTGAATAAATTAGGGATGCACCAAATCCGTTATTTTGGATTCGGCTGAACCCCTGAATCCATTGTGAAAGATTTGGCCGAATACTGAATCGAATCCGGACCCTTATTTGCATCTGCAATATATATAGGAATGGTAAAAGGCACTTTTTTTGTTTTGTGATGAAAAGTCACATTATTTTAAGGAGTCGGATTTGGTTCGGCCAGGCACAAGGATTCGGCCAAATCCTAATCCTACTGAAAATGGCCGAACCCTGGCCGAATATCGAACCGAATCCTGGATTCAGTGCATCCCTAGAATAAATGCATTAAAAAAAAAAAGATGCATGCTTTGGTCCTTCAATGCGCCAAGGCTGCAGAGGTCCTTTACATAAGGGATATTTGGGGGGGTGTCAGGGTTGCCTCAAATGCATGAGCTAATGAATTCTACTCTATTTGCCTTTAATTACCCATCAGCTTTCAGATATATGTTTAACATAGTTGCACTTCATTGCACTTTTATAAATGCAACATGCAATATCTGATGCACTAACTTGTGTTAAAAATAAACACGTAAACATAATATATACATTTTTATACATTCGACACACCTTTCAGTAGATACATTTTTACAGGCCTGTGTCTAAGGACCCTAAGGGATTGTAAAAATAGCTTTCAGAGTCTGGCAGGCCAGGGCTTCAGCTGATGATCTGCATATGGATGATTGGGCATATAAAAAGCAATATGTATTTAATGCCTGTTACACTGCATTTGCCAGTGAAAACCAAATATATTTTTTGCATTTACAAGCGACCATACAGTATAAACGTTTATGGCTGCTCTGCATGTTCAGTTTCTGTCACAATCCTATATAAAACTAATACTTAGGTTGCAATTTGCTTTCGCAGACCCTGATATTCATCTGAAGCTGGTACAATTTCTAGAAATGTGTTTACTGTGTAAACACTTGAATAAACTCTTGAGTGTATTGCTCAGTAGTGCACTTATCATTTGACATATGTTGATGCATTTATAATCTAATTAAAGTGATTCCTAAGTAAAATGATCTCCTGAATCTATGAGCTCTAACACCCATAATACAAACAGTGTTGTCAGACTCTGCAATTTCCTGCTTCAGTACAAAAAACAAGGAGGAGCGGGTTCCTAATTGCGCCTTTTAATTTCCTTCATCTCTACAATGGAAATTCGTGAGCTTCACATTGAAATATAGTTCATTTTAAATATCCTCCAGATAGTTTTAGGTTGCCTATTCAGTAGCTCAGCGCAGTACAATTGAGCACAGAAAACTTTTGCAAAGTAAAACCTCTCTGGGTTCTTCACAAACTGACCCGCAACTTTTCCTATAGCAAACCAGTGTGGAAACGTGTCGTATCCCAAATGCAATTACACGAAGGCTATTGAATAGTGATGGGCGAATCTCCCGATATTCGCTTCACCGAAAAATTCGCGAATTTCCAGAGAAATTCGCGAATCGGCGAAAAATTCGCGAAATGAGTCGCGGGAGGCTTTTGACGTGCGTCGCGTCGTTTCCGACGTGCGTCGCAGTCGTTTTCGGCACGCGTCGCATCAAAAACGACGCGTGACTTGTTTTCACCGGTGAATTTTCACCAAGCGAAATTTCGCTGGTGATTCGCGAATTTATTCGCCAGCGGCGAATTGCGGGAATTCGCCGAGAATTCGCCCATCACTACTATTGAATAACAGTTGCATTTCTGCATTGTATCTTGAACCGGTATTACATGAGATGGGATCATTTCATCTTCCAAAGCACTGCTTGAAATCCCTATAACATGAACCCTGTTAATTGCAACAGTGTAATTTAAACAGGTTGCTCACGTTCCAAACTCTTTTTTCAGTTTGGTTGTTTTCAGATTTTTTTCAAATATTAGAAAGTCGTTATTTCTGTTGTACAACCTGAAACCAACTTAACTGAAAAAAATTAATGAATTGGAAGGTGAACAGACTCTTTGAAGGAGTGGTTCGACTTTAATTTACATTTAGTATGTTATAGAATGGCCAGTGGCAAGCAACTTTTTTTTTTAAATAGTTTTTGAATAACTTGCATTCTTCTTCTGACTTTATCCAGCTTTCAAATGGGGGTCGCTGACCCCATCTGAAAAAAATCCAATGGTCTGAAATGTATTGCTACTTTTTGTTACTCATCTTTCTGTTCAGTCCCTCACCTATCCATATTCCAGTCTCTTCCTCAAATCAATTACCTAATTTGCTGAAACTGCAAACTGGAGGGATGCTGAATAGAGAGTTAAATAACTCAAAAACCACAAATAATAAAAAAATATAAACCAATGGCAAATTGTCTCAGAATATCACTCTCTACATCATACCAATAATTACTTTAATGGTGACCAACCCCTTTAAGCTTCAGAGGGATATATATATATATGTATATATATATATATATACGTATATATATATATATATAATATGTATCATGCCATACCATGTGAGCCTATGATCATATCCTAACTGCAAAAAAAGCTGGAATAGTTAAAGAAGTCATTTATATTTCATTTCAGGTGATATTCTTTTTACTGTTGCAATATATACATAGTTGTAGGGCAAACAGATAAACTTTTACAAGACAGCAAGTTAGCAAATACCCACAGAGCCATAAAATGAATGCATTTATTTGGAAGGGTGCTTAGGGTTAGATAAGGATTTACAGATGTGGTGGAAAGCAAGGCAACAGGTGGAGTGAAGCAGTGTCTACTATGAGAGCCAAGTGAAATGAAGCAGTGTCTGCAGCAGCCACTTACCTTTAAGATAAGATCAGTGTGATGTTGGTCCAACATGTTGGCTCTTCTAGAAGATGTGATGATGACCCTGCCGTACCTTCCAGGAGTTTGCAGATCAGAATACAGACGATGCTTGGATCGATTGACTGGAAACAGGCTATCCACTAGATTCCTCTCTATCTTGGCCAGGCTGTGTTTAGGGGCAAGCAAATATTCGATGTTCTCCTCCACCCTATACCTACTGAAACTGGCCCCCAGCAAGATAGAGATCAATACTGGGGCTGAGATAAAAAATACTGGATGGCTGGCAATAAAAAAGCCAAGTCTTGAAAAGCAATTTCTCAGCCCCTTGTGAAGAACCTTCCGCAACATCCTAGTGCAGAGGGAGCTTAGGAGGGGGAGAGTCACAGGCTGAGAAGATCGGAAGCCCCCCCAGAGCCTGGCCAGGACCATTAGGGACCACCAACATACAGATATGTTCGCTTAATTAAACATAGGACTGGGGGAAATCAACTGATGCTTCAGAACTTACACCATTAGTAAGTACAATCTGGGGGTTAAGATCTCTTGTTCTCTGGTTGCGCAGTTTTTACTAAATGAAAATGTAAGAGGTGCAATATAAAGTTTGGCTGAAAGATTAGGTTCCTTGCATTTCTCTGAATTCTCAATGTCTCAAGTAAGTGTAAACACATATTAGGGACTCTGAACAGTTACCAAATCCTCATCATCCTCCTCCCAAAGGAAAGGGCTCTTACCTGCTTAATTCATTAGAACTGCCTGCAACTGACTCTAGTGACAGTCAGGAAAGTTGATTTTTAAATGGTTCTAATTGCCCAAGGATTAGCGTCCGGTGTTTCTATGGCAATTGAGATAAGTGGCCATGGTCCAGGTGAATGTGACTTCCCAGCTGTTTATTTAACCATCTTGCAGCATCCAGAGAATGGTAAGTAACTGGTCACATTAGGTGAGTCCCATGATGACTTCGCAGGGCAAGAGGTGCAATGTCAGCCACAGAGAAGACTGATAGGTGCCAGTAGATCTAGATAAAGATGAGGTGGAGGCTTGAGAAGAAAATAAAAGTTAAAGGAGCCTCTTTCCTAACTCCCCTCTTAGAAGCCCCTCAGTATTTGATAGGGTCTCAGCCAGAGATAGGAATAAACCTGCCTCATTGTTGCATTGGAAAGATCACCGCATAGATACAATTTAGTGTATTTCATTGGTCTCAGGCAATTATTTAGCTGTCAGCACATCATGATGGAGGGGGGGGCAATCCAAAAATCTTAGAAACGTCTAGGAAATCTCCCCATCATGTTGTTGCCACCGTGCATCTGCATCTCCTCTTGCATAGTGAGGCTCAAGCAGGAATTCTCCCAGTGAATCAGCCACACGCAGGTAGGGATCTGAAAGAAGAAGGCAGCGATTGTGGAATAGATAGAGCTCACCCTGTATGTCACACTGCCACCACCCCTCCTCCAGAGATCACACACATGTACAGCACCCACTTATTCAACTTGAAAACTTGCACCTTACCCGGGGACATTGCAAGGCGTCTCCTCCAGCTCATGGGCAGCAGAAACCTAACTATAAAAAAATATTAAGATGCAGCCCCGTGATGAAGCAGGGAGATGTCTTCTAATTCAATAGAATGCTGCACATCCCTATCTCCCACCCACCCACCTCCCCGGCTGCTCCTCCCTGAATCAACTGCCACAGGGGCTGCTGCCCCTCCTTCTCGAGAGAAATAACAAGCAGATTGAAATAAATCTCTGTGAAATACTTTCAGGATTGGCATTCGCCGGCTCTTGGTCATTTTTTTTCTCTGCATCTCTGTCACAATAGTGTTAGTGGCGGTGCTCGCTAGAAACGCTTCATTGGCATTGATCCTGAACACTGCTGTGATAACCTGCCTGTGCCAGAGAGATTTCTCATTAATGAGCGATTACTTACAGTATGGGGGAAGAGGAAGGTGTATGTGTGTGTGTGCATATGTATCTATACGTGTACATTCCCCCATTGACATTAGTGTGTTCTTATTGTGCAATACAAACATTAATAGAGCAGGTATGGATACTCCAACACATTCCCAAGGGCCATGTGAGCATCAGCAGAAAGAGCAGCAGGTCAAAGCTGCATGTACTATATGTCTAGTTTAATAACCTTTCTGGGCTGCAGAATTCGTCCATCCCTCCCCTGGGCTCAGTTCTCTGTCCAGTTCTGTCTGTGCGTTATTATTGCATGGCCTTATTTCATTCGTGCAAAGCATTCAGAGGATGGACTGCAACTCTCCCCCCCTTGTCCTCCATCCTGCTGTGAGGCTGTGAGATTAGCAACAGGCTTTGCTGTAAAATACTGTTTGTCTGCATTGATTGTGTTTGCGAGCAGAATGTGGAGACCCTTCCCTTAGCACCAACACTGCCAATATAATAACCATAGCAAGCCCCAAACTGAAATGGCTGAAGCTAAAACAAGAAACATTTAGAGACAGACAGATATATAAATATATATATACAGTATGCATCTTCTCAGATGTAGTGGTTGCACAGTGTAATCTTAATTGTCTGCTTACTGTTTCTAAATAAGATTTAGGCATGTGTTCAGGGCCGCCATCAGAAATCACGGGGCCCCACACAACAAAATTGTCTGGGCCCCCTCACCACACCCCCAACCGCGCCCCCAACCACGCCCCCACCGGTACAAAGGTCACAACAGGCCTGGTGGCTTGGGCGGGCGGGGAAACAGTGGCCAGGGGCCCCAGGCAGAGAGGGGGCAACAGGGGCCCCAGGCAGAGAGGGGGCAACAGGGG
>CM044433.1:40799838-40951052 GCA_024363595.1 Xenopus borealis | reverse complement strand
CGGCGGATCATCTCTTCAGGCGGCAGATCCTCTTCAGTGATGGCGGGACATCCTCTTCAGCGACGGCAGCAGATCCTCCAGGTGGTGAGTATTCTCCTCTTCTTCTCTTCCAGGAAGCGCCGGCGCCAGCAGCAACGGCACGAGCCCCTCTTCTTTCTGCCGGCAAATGGAGTGCCGGCCACTTACATAGCGTTGTGCCCATGCGTACTGACGTCACAAGTAGAGAATACTGATTACCGCTAACCACCAATGAAAGGATAAGGGGGCCCGGCCACCTGGCTAATCATAACGTGCGTGACATGGGCACATGGCCGGACCCCCTTACGTCAGAAGACAGTAACTCAGACGCACGTGTCGCAAAACAGGTGCTGAATTTTCCGCAAACGCGCCTGCACATTTCATCATCTTTGTTTTCTTTCAACTTCTCCTACAGGAGAGGATCTTCATCTTTCATTCAGGCACATTAAAGTCCAGTAGTAAAATAGCCTGCACAATGCAATACAGCTCATTGCTCACCTCTTGTTAAAGGGATCCTGTCATGGGAAAAAAAAAAATTTCAAAATGCATCAGTTAATAGTGCTGTTCCAGAAGAATTCTGCATTGAAATCCATTTCTCAAAAGAACAAACAGATTTTTTTATATTTCATTTTGAAATCTGACATGGGGCTAGACATATTGTCAATTTCCCAGCTGCCCCAAGTCATGTGACTTGTGCTCTGATAAACTTTAATCAGTCTTTACTGCTGTACTGCAAGTTGGAGTGAAATCACCCCCTCCCTTTCCCCCACCCAGCAGCCTAACAAAAGAACAATGGGAAGGTAAACAGATAACAGCTCCCTAACACAAGATAACAGCTGCCTGGTACATCTAAGAACAGCACTCAATAGTAAAACCCATGTCCCACTGCGTACTATTCAGTTACATTGAGAAAGAAAAACAACAGCCTGCCAGAAAGCAGTTCCCTCCTGAAGTGCTGGCACAAGTCACATGACTGGGGCAGCTGGGAAATTGACAAAATGGCTAGCCCCATGTTCAGATTTCAAAACTGAATATAAAAAAATCTGTTTGCTCTTTTGAGAAATGGATTTCAGTGCAGAAGTCTATTGGAGCAGCACTATTAACTGATGCATTTAAAAAAAAACATGTTTTCCCATGACAGTTTCCCTTTAACGTGCTGCCTGTGAGAAGTCTCCCTCCTTGATCTCTACCGCTGAGCCTTTCAGCACCACGGACAAGTCCCGCAACTCATTTGTTCAGTGAACAGTGATTGATATGCCCGAGCTCTAATGACCTCAACCATGGAATTCTATCTCCCAACCCACTATCCCTGTTTCTCTCACTTTGTCTCCCCTATTAGTGATGGGCGAATCTCCCGCGATTCGCTTTGCCGAAAAATTCGCGAATTTCTTGAGAAATTCGCGAATTGGCGAAAAATTCGCGAAACGAGTCGCGGGACGATTTTGTCGCGCGTCGCGTCAACTTTGACGCGCGTCGCGTCAACTTTGACGCGTCGCGTCGTTTTCGGCGCGCGTCGCGTCGTTTTTGACGCGCGTCGCGTCGTTTTCGTCGCGTCGCGTCAAAAATGACGCGCGACTGACGCGCGACTCGTTTGCGGCGAATTTTCGGCAAGCGAAATTTCGCTGGTGATTCGCGAATTTATTCGCCAGCGGCGAATCGCGGGAATTCGCCGCGAATTCGCCCCTGGCGAATAAATTCGCCCATCACTATCCCCTATATATCATCTATCTATCTGTCACTCTATCTACCTATCTATTAGTAGTGATGGGTGAATCTGGGGCATTTTGCTTCGCCAACATTTTGCGAATTTCTAGTTTTGGACGTGGGCGTCCGTTTTTGGACACAGGCCTCCATTTTTGGACACCGGCGCCCATTTTTTCGAAGCTGGCATCCAAAAACTCTTTATTAGTGATGGGCGAATTTGTTCACCTGGGTTGAATTTGCAGCAAAATTTGCCGGTGTAAAAAAAAAAAAGGAAGCCGGCATCCGTTTTTCAACGCTGGTGCCCAGGTTTTTTTGGACGCCAGTGCAAATGTGCACCAGTGTCCAAAACAAGACATGGGCGTCCAACACAAGACCTGCTAGTCAAAAACGAGATGCCGGCAACGTTTCGTGAATTTTTAACCATTTCATGAATTTCGACTGAAATTTGTGAAAAATTCAGCGAAACGCCACAGATTCGCTCATCACTACTATCTATCACTCTATCTATCTATCTATCAACACTCACTCTATATATCTATCTATCGATCTGCATTTATCCGTATCAATCTTTTAATATATCTAGCTACAGTATCTATCACCTTTCTCTTTCTGTCACTTTGTAAATATCAATATTATTGTATGCATGTGCATATACAGTGTTACACAGCAATTAAGAAGCATTGAGAAAGACCAGATCATTTATAGACTGTACAATATAGATGTTTATATTACTAAATTTTGCTCTGAGGCATTGTACTCACAAATATTTTTATCCAGCTGATAAACTTAAACCTAAATAAAATTAAACATCATTCACAAAATGAAATAGTGCCATCTGCTTGTGGATATTTGCTCTGTAGTTATGGGCGAATTTATAAGCCAGGGGCGAATTCGCGGCGAATTCCCGCGATTCGCTGCTGGCGAATAAATTCGCGAATCACCAGCGAAATTTCGCTTTGTGAAAGAAAAACGAGTCGCGCGTCATTTTTGATGCGACGCGCCGAAAATGACGCGATGTGCGCCGAAAACTACGCAACGCGACTAAAATGACGCGACGAGCCAAAGTTGAAGCGACGTGCGTCAAAAGCATCCCGCGACTCGTTTCGCGAATTTTTCTCTCGGGAGATTCGCCCATCACTATTGCTCTGTTCATTATAAAGCAGGGCCTGTTTTGCAGTGTTACAAAGCAGCTCATAATATGAACCAAAGCATACATATGAGATATAAATAGCCATACATTTTTGCCAATAATTTGTATTAACGTATGAAAAACATTTTATTTGCTGTACAGTTTTATTAGTGAATAAGCTGCCCCAGAATGAAACAGGTTTGGAATATCTGTGAAAACATCAAAAAATCTGTTATTCCTAAAAACTTTATGAAAAAGTCAAGGTGGAGCAGACATGAAGGTGAAAGTGTAGACCTATGGACACAAGTATGTTGTGGCTTCAACCAGCATTATTGATTTCTCAGTGTGGCACAGAGGCATCTGTCCTTTCTGCAATGGCTAACAAGGAGAGAGAGAAGACTAATAGCTTTTATTTATTTAAGTCTCTCTTTTAACGTTAGTCTATTAAAAGTAGTGCTCTGACTTACTATGCATTCTCAAACATCTGACATCTAGAAAATTTCCATTTGTGGCTCTGTCGATTTTCCACTTTAGTCACATGGTCATTAAATCCAAACGATAAAATTGACAGAAAATATTGAATGGTTGCAGCATGTTTTCCTTTATGCCTCCCATAAATCGACCTTTAACAGAGAGAAAAAGAAAGAGAAAGGGTGATAAAACAGGTTCATAATTCATTATCTACAATTTTACTAACTAACAGAAGCCATTCAGAAGCCCATTGTGGCATAACCAAGTCAGAATAGAACTCGTAGTAATAATGACTCCAAAGGCTCTTTATCTCTCTCTATCTATCATTATATCTATCTATCATAAATCAAAATATCTAATAAATTACATTTCAATTTAATTAATTGATATTAATCAATATTAGTAAATACATTAATAATTACATTTCAATATAAAATATTACATATATAGTAACAATCAAAGTTGGCCTAATTCCCTTCCACGGACTAAACTCAATTATCAATAATTTTTCTTGAAAATTTTTTAACAACAAAACGTTGCGACAAAATTGAGCATCAATTCAGATTGTAAAATCGATGCGCTGAAAACTGGGTTTTATCGAGTTGTTTCTGCGAAAACGCAACCTTTTCAGATTATTGAACATAGATCACAATGTCAAAACATCAATTTCAGGGACATCTTCCATTGACTTCAACATCACTTTGACAGGTTTGAAATGGTGTATTTTCGGATTTGGACTTTTAGCAGTTTTGGGTCATGATAAATTTCTAAAAATATGAGGGTTTTTTTCCATGAAAATTTCAAGCTTTCCCCCTAAAATCCTTGACTAGAAAAAAATCAAGGTTTAATAAATGGGCCCCTTGGTCTAGTTAGATTTATCTTGTAATATTCTTTCCCCTACATAAGGCATAATAAAAGGCACCGGGGTTGGCCCAGGTGCAGTAAACCCTAGCAATCAATGAGATGTTTACTTTTAAAGGAGAACCAAACTTGTAAGGAAAAAAAACCTTCCCCCCTCCCCTGTGTAGATCCCCCCCCCCAGCCTATTTCCAACCCCCCAGGCAAATGCTCCTAATTTTTTACTTACTCCACCTGCAGATTCTTGCCATGGAAGTTCACGGCAGCCATCTTCTTTCTTCGGTCTTCCTCATAGAAAAATACATCGGAAATTGCTGTGACTTTCAACGCATGCACAGTGTTTCGGGTCTGAAAATCTCCTCCAACTGCACATGCCAAATTTATTAAGAAGACAGAAGAAATAAGATGGCTGCCATGAAGTCCTTCTGCATGAGGGGTAAGTAAAAAAATTATGGGCATTTGCCCGGGGTGGGGGAGGTAAGCTGGGGGGAGGAGGGAGGGGGTCTGCACAGGGGAGGGTTTTTTCTTACAGATTTGGTTCTCCCTTAAATAGGTGACTGGGAAACACCCCATGCTGGTTGCTGTACCTGGGCAGATGTGAAGGCCCACTTATTGACGGTCATATTTTAGTGGTATTACAGCTTTTTCAAATCACAATTGCACTCTATTTCTCTAAAATCAGAAATGAAAGTTATTAAAAGTACAAATGGAAACAACTGCTGAGCAATCTGAAAACAAAAATACAAATAGCTCTTATATTTTTAAAAATTCAAGTTTTTTGGACCATTTCAAGCGAAAAAATTATCTAAAGCCCTCTACAAGTCTGACTGGCTTAGGAATAGCATAACTCCCATTGACTTATATGGGAAAACAACTGCTTTTACTTGGCAAAGTTTTACATTAGAGTTTTTTGTGGTTTTAATAAATCTCAAATTTTTTGAGTTTTAGAGAAATTTTTAAACAACTAATTTTTTGTGAAAAAATGGAAATCTGAATTTTAGTAAATAGGCCCCTTTTTGTGTGTTCAAATTCTCTTTATTGAATTTTGAATAATCCAGCGTACAAAGAAATGAATTTAACATTAACTGGTATTAACTACCAAGTCACCAGAGTTCTACTTCATCTTTTATTACTTAACTGAATACATGTCTTTAGAAATAAAGATTATGACTTCCAATAACATTACTCCCCTCTTGGGTATAGTTGTCAAATCCCCATGAACCTCTTGCTTAATCTCTCTGCCTTGCAGCTGCCATGGAATAGTCTGTCTCATCTTCTTTTTGGGGATATAAAACAGCTGCTTTTGCTGCTGACCTTCTACTTATAGTGATTAATCCCGTGATCTCATTGCCTTAGCACTGACACTTCATGGACTATGCTCAAACAATAAAATATATATGGAAAAATTAGAGGCACTATCCATAAACAAGTTCATTCAGAGACTAACTTTAATTTCAAATACCAAGATATCTGTATAAATATCAGCTAATGCCACTTAACTATATGAATTGAATCATGTTCCTCTTTTAGAAGAAACTAAAGAAGCACCTGGACAACAAAACAATTTGTGTTTTATATGTATTTTACATACTTCAATAACACTCTTCATTTCTACATATGGAATTAAAACCTAAGTATATAAATCCTATAGAAGCCAGTATTCGTTTTTTGTTTTTGTTTTTTTCACTTTTGGAATGAATAAGCTTATGGTGACATATTTTCTACTATACGAGACAGACCCCTATGTGAGATAAATATTAAGACATACTCATACATATGAAGTGCCTTCTGTACTAGAAATAACAATAGAGACATATATAATTATGACTTAGAACCTTAGAAACCGAGAAGGACAGTGAAGAGAAACCTGATTGTTTCAGAAATAGTATAAAACGTAATTGTCTATTATTTCCATTGGATAATGCTGAAATAACATTTTTTTTTCTTTTTATCATAGCTCTTCTTTTACAAATGATATACAGAACCAAGACCTGTCTTTGTCAAATACTGAATTATAATTAATATTGAAACATGAATGTGATGAGCAGAGGCGAATGTAGATCTCAATGTCATCAATACAGTGGGAGCTCTAAAACTTATGCTAAATAATTAGATGAGCAAGGTTGGTGGTATTCATAGTAAGACTGTCAATGAATGGAATAATAAGTTAGAACATAAAACAATGAATGAATGAATGATCATCACCTTGAGGCATATGATGGAAACAAGATTATGAAGAAAGGCAAGATCTGTTCAGAATGTTATCAAATATATATCTCTTGTGCTCATAGTGTTTGATTATGTGATGTGCAACAGAAAGGTATGCAAAATCATGCAATGTAAAACGTATGGCATATGTAAATACTATTTGCACTTCCACACTGCTTAATTAGGATGTGGACAAATGTATTAGTGAATTATCATTTGCAATCAATTTACTAATGTTTGCATTTTGTGCATTTCATTTGTTTTCATGAATAGTAATTTTTAGTGTTAAAAATCGTGAATTATACTAATTACTCTAAACCACAAAATTAAAAACACAAAAAACACTAAAAACATTTATGGGATGTTTCCTTTTCCAGCAGCAAAATCTACTAATAATTCAAGCTTGTAGAAGTTTTTGGGTTTTTTCATTTGTGTTTGGAGGAAAACTTCTAGGATTTACAGGTTTTCATATTAGTATTTTGATTAGTTCTGCATTTCTATCCATGTGTGCTTTTTATTAGGCTGTTTTAATAAATTACTTGTTATAGAACATTTTTGTACTTTTTTCATGTTTTCCAAAACCAGTAAATCAGAATGTTGATAAATGGACCCCTGAATGTTGATCAGTTTACAATCAGTTAGAAAATAGAACCAAAGATGTGATTTGTTGCTATGAGGCAAGTATACTAGTGCAAATTAACATCTAGGGGTCATTTACTAATAACTGAATTTAATTTTTTTCCACAAATCTCCAAAATTTGTGGTTTTAGCTTTAAAAATTCAAGATTTATTAAGTGTAAAACCATTAAAACCACTAACACAAAACTTTGAATGGTTGCTACAGAAGTCAATGGGAGCTGCATTGATCTTTTTGGACCACTCTAAATCAATTTGGAATTTTAGACGTTTTTTATTTTTTATTTGATACGTATTATCCAAATCCATTTTGGACTTAGATATTCATGGTAATCATATTTTTTAGTGCAACATTCAGAGTTATATTCCATTTGTACTTTTCTCATGGCATTCATAGTTTTAGAATCTGTTAGTTTAGTCGTGGTTTAAGAAAAAAAACAAAAATGATAAATATAAATAGGTCCCCTAGTTTTGTATTTCACCATACCAAATTCTCTGGAACCCAACAATTTCAAATGTTTGTTTGTCAATATAATTGAGACAATATTCTAAGCATATTTTTGGTAGGCCAAGTGACTCCAAGATGACACTCTCATTTGTTATTGATCCACTATGAACTTTGATTTATGTTGGGCAAAAGCACTTGGAACAAATTCAGTTTCCATTAAATTAAGACCCTCAGAGTTCATTAAAAAAGCCTTTGTGCCTGGGTTCTTGCTGTGTTTGATTCTTGTACCAGTGAGCTCAAGGCAGGTCTGTCCTTACCATCTGTTATAGGACAATCCATAAGTATGGAGCTCCTTTGCACTCTGCCCATTATGGAGCAAAGGAACCACAGCTGCTGACTGCAGAGCAATGTGCAAAGTTTGAAAACAACATGACAACTTGGACTTGTTTTTGCATTCTGCACCTTACAAATGAGCCATGTTTCATGTTGTACCCCACCAAAGGGTTGTAGTTTAATAGCACTGCACTGGCTCCAATATTTATTTATTTTTGCTGATATTCAAATATCTGCAGAGCAATCTATTGAAAAAAATTAACGTTTCCAACTTTACTACAGACTTAAGAACACAAAGGAACCTGAACTGTTTGCATGGTGCATCTACATTGACAAAAACTTAATTCTCCTTAATTAATTTTGCTAAAGCCCCCTCTCCCTATTGTAGGACCTGGTTGGAACAAAGAAATATGTAATGGAAGCCCCCCTAAACATAGAAAATAAAGTGACACTTATTACAGATACATTTCTTTAAGTTCTTACCTATTTTACACTAAAGCATTCCAGCAGCCAGTAGCATAAATTCCATTTTATTGTATTTCCTTTGTATACTTTTTGATTCTCATTGCTTTCAGGTTATACCCCTAGTTCCCTAGAGCCTTTCTAAGAACACCTCCTTAATGGAATTTGCAAGAAAACTGGGAATACACATTTATATTGGCGAGGACTAGTAGTGTCAGTTTCTAAACCAAAAACTAAAATAAACAGTTGTTGCGTGAGGAAATCAATATTTTACTAATTCAATACAATTGATAAAAGTTTTTGCCTCATTTATTTTCTATTTTCACTTTTAAAGAGTTTTGGGAAATAGTAGAATTAATTCTCTCAATTAATTAGTTTGTTCTGTGTGAAATTAATTAATGAAATGAATAAGGCGTAACGGCCCAGATATTAAAATGATTCAAAGAATAAAAAAAAAAGTTTGAAAGAATAGTTTTAATAATTGGACGGGAAATTATTATAAGGTGCAAGAGATTTGCATAATAACTGTCTTTTTTTTTAGTTATTTGGTACTAGAAAATAACAGTTGCCCAATTCATCTATATTTTCTATAACACTAAGGGGCAGCTTTACTAAATTTGTGAGAATGATTCGAAATTCAATTGAATTTTCAAAAAGATTCGAATTCGAATTTTCGAACAACTTTTTTGGGTACTTCGAACATCGAATGTAAAAAATTTGATTGATTCGAATGATTCGAATAAAAATATATTCTATCATTTGACCATTCGATGGACGAATTACTTGCCCTTTAAATTTTAATTCGAATCCCTAGTTTGCCAGATTAAACCTACCAAATTGCTGTATAACCCTATGAGAAGCTCCCATAGTGTTATTTCTGCATTTTTTGATTGAATAAAAAAAATTTGATCGAATGGTTAAAATCGTTCGAATGTATTTGATCATTCGTTGGATCGAATTTAGCTAAAATTCAACTGAAATTTGATTGGTCGAATTTGAGGGTTAATTAACCCTTGAATTCAACCAATAGTAAATCCATTTGATCGTATTTTGGATGTTTACATTTTTTCATAAATAACCTCCCATTCCAGTTGTGTGTACATTCAAATTCATTAGTGTAAAAAAAAATTTCACTTAAATTTGGAATTGGACTTTTGATAAATAACTCCCTAAGCAGTGTTTTTTTTTTTTAAATCTCCACATTGTACATTTTATCACAAACTAACACATATTTTCATACTTATTATTTTTTAATTTAAAAACCATACAATCTACAAGTACATCAAGGTCATGTAGAAGTCAATGGAAGTTGCATTTATTTTCTTGCAAAGATCTGCCTTTCGTTCGTAGTTTAAGAGGTTTTCAAAGATCAAAACATTAATTGTCAAAAACATTTCTCTTTTTTGAATGTGGGCTTTGCAAAAATTTTTTGACAGCAATTATCATTCATTCTTTTTTGGTTGGATACTTTTATACTTTCATGGCTACTTTCAGTGGTTTCAAAAAGCTCTAATACCTTCAAAATTTTACCTTTAGTAAGTGGGCCTCTAACATCATGCATCCTTCAGTGTGACAAGGGTTTGCTTCCTGCTTTCTATAACATAAGTCTAATCCCCTCATAGGTTGTGCAACATACTGTGGGGTTGATTGCTTCTCTTGTATGATGAAATATGGCTTTACTTAGCTTCATGTACCTACATTTTGAACATGTAATCATGAATGTATTTGCAAATGTTCTACTCTCTTCATCTCTAGATTACCCTCTTCTTCTCTTGGTCTAAGTGTGATGGCAAATGAAGTATAATTAAATAGGAGATGGTAGATAACAGGTTAGGAGAAAAACATCTGGCAAAATAGTGAAGGGAGTTCAGAAACCTGGTAGTCCACAAGCTTTACTAACACCTGAACTAATGTGTATGCTCTTTCAAAAAATTTACAGATACAGAGAAATCTGTGGTACAGTATATCAAAATATCGGATAATTAAGATATGTGCATACTCTATACAAGAAATGCTTCATATTATCAGGTACTTTTTATAGAAAGACACAGCTTAATGGATATTTATACCCACAGGAACAAAAGTTCTATGGTGTGGCAGATGATAAAAACCCCAAGCAAAGTATTCACATCTAGTGGTCTTCTCCAGAACTAAACGGGTTCTAAAATGAAACCTAAGTTCTTAAAAACACTGGTTTACTTTCAGTAGTTTTTTTTTTATTCAGATTTAAAAAAAAAAAAAAATTCTACATGGTACAGTTCTCTTTAATCCAAAATACTTGGGGACTGTGATTTTCTTGTTAAGAGATCTTTCTATAATTTATATGACAATATCTTTAGTCACTAAACACATTTAAAAAGATCAAGTAGCTCATTTCACCTCCAATATCAAGTATAAGGAACTGTTTTAATTTTCAAAGGAAATCTCTTAGAACTATTTGATTAAAGCGGACTGTATAGTTGGCGGCCTTCCAGTATATTGGACCTCTCTGGATAGCTGGTTCATGAATAGTAGACCCCATACCTGTATGGTTTTATAGAATGTCTAGTGCCCTTTTGTGGATATATTATTTATATATATATACATATATATATATATATATATGTATATATAATTGGAAAGTCTATACAGATCTCTACAGATCTGATTATACCAGGCATTCAAGCCCAATCTCTCACTTTAAAAAACTAATTTATGAAACAAATGTTAAGTTTTTGTTACAACTTCTAACTTGCCAGTTTGCTATTTTAGCCTATGGGGGACCTTCTGGAACCAATTTGGAGTCATTTGGTGGACTTTGTTAAAAAAAAAAAAACCTCAAATTTAATTTGATTTGAATTTTCAGATACATCCTATTCACCCAAATTAAAAAAAAATAGATTTTTAAAGTAAATTTCAATAGGTTTAAAATAACTCAAACTCAAAATCGACCCCGGATAAAACTGCCCCATGTTGTGGAAGGTCATCAGTTATATTATTATTTTGTATCACAGAAAAGGGCCCTTCCCAGAAACAAATGAATGTTCTTTCAGATAACTAGTCTGAAGAGACTATAGGGCAAATTCACTTTGCGTTCGCCGCACTTCGCCTGGCGAATTTTCACCAGCGATCATCTAATTCACTAAAAAGCAAAGTTACGTTCATCTAAGCAAACGATAGTGAAATTGCACTAGCGAAAATTCACCAGGCAAAGTGCAGTTGCGCTAGCGAAGGCTAATTTGCATACGGCGGGAACTTGTAAGTTTGAATAGAGTACAATGTTACAGTTCAAACACTACACAAGCCCAGGGAACCTTAATAAAGCCTAATCTAGTTGTTTTTATTGCCCTACACATGTGCCCCATGTCTAGTATATTTGCCCTATGTTAGGAAATTAAGGGGGGAGCAGGTTACACAACTAAAAAAATTTTTGTTCATTTTTTTTTATATCACCCTATGCTAAGAAAAAAAATTTCAACTTTTTTTTACAAAATCTCCTATCTACTCCATTGCACTTCGCCTGCTCTAACCTGGGAAAGTGAACTCTGGCGAAGGGGCTAACATTCAGAAAAATGACTAACAGTGAATTTGCGAATTTTCGCCCCCTTGATCTACATCAATTTACACCGGTAATCGACAGTGAATTTGCGAAGTTACGATTTGCACTAACACTGGCAAATTTACGCCAGCGTTAGTCACTTCGGCCTTTAGTGAATTTGGCCCTATATATGATTGACAAGCACTCACCAGGTACAGATCTCCTGGGTTCCTCACCATCACACAACTTTCAAAGTGTATTGAAGACATTCCAGGGATGATGGCATACAGTCTGGTCAGGACTCAGTTGTGTACCTGCATCTTAAGGAAATACAACACGCTTGAAAAGTGTCTAGTTCACATTCTGGACAGAGGGGATGATTGGTTCAAAAAGAGAGGTCAAAGAAGCAATATATGGGGATATGGGGAGGAGGGGTTGCAACACCTATTGCATGCCACATACAATGCAATATTGGCACCTCTTCCTGAATTGTTTAATACCAACTCAAACTACAGTCATGCTCAGAACTGTATTCAGGTCCGATGCTGCCCTAGGCATCAGCCCTAAATATGCCCCTACGCATGACGTGTGATGGCAACACGCTGGAAGTGATGACACTTCACATCCGCAAAAAGCCGGCCCCCTGCCACCCAGCGCTTCCACCAGATTTCCTAAGGAAATTTGTGGAAGACACTAGGCAAATTTTTTTTTTAATGAAAAATATATCTATAGGCATCCGAGGGCCGCCCCCCCAAAACCTGCCGCCCTAGCCACAGGCCCTCAGGTGCCTTAATATAAATATGGCCCTGTTCATGCTAATAAAATTAATACAATCACTTGAACTCCATGGGGTCTTTGACCTAATGCTTGCTATACTAAACAGATTATGCTGAGTGAAGCAAGATTCCAGGCTGTTTAATGGCAGAAAGATCTTGGTGCAAATCATTTTGACTTGAATGATTAGCATAACATTTTAAAGAGAAAAAAATACAAATAAACAAATAAACGTCCAGTTGATTTGACTTATTAGAATAGATATGTGTAATTTATCAAGCAATAAGTATGAATGGTGTATGTAAGCTCTGCTTCTAAAGATGAAAAACAGTTCAACAACAATCAATGAAGTCTTAGGGGCAGATTTACAAAATTCACGTGAATAGTTCGAAGTTCGATCGAATTTGATCAAATTCCGATCGTACGATTTTATTGGATATTCGAATATGCAAATTTGGCCAATTCGATCATCGAATGTCACGAACGGCACCCAATACCAGAACAGTTGCTAAGCACCTTGGTCTCAGCTCGGCTTCACGATTTTTTGTGAAAGGATAATCAATAATGCAAGTAATAGTGAAAATAATTACAGATTAAAAAGTAATTTATTAGGACACCAGCCTAACGTGTTTTGTGCCTTTTGGGGCACTTACACATTGGTTGAGTAGCCTATGAGAAAGTGCCCCATAAGGCACAAAATGCGTTAGGCTGTCCTGATAAATTACTTTTTAATCTTTAATTATCTTCACCACTGCTTGAATTTAAGATGCTGTAATATATCAATGTTTGTAGTTTTTTTCTCTGATTCTTTAAATCTAAAAATCATATATGTGAGTTATGCTTTTAAAAACACAAAAAATGTGTAAAACTAGAATGTAAGACTTCAGCATGTAAAAACTTGCAAGGTCACGTAGAAGCTGTCCTAGGCAAAATGTCAATTATTTATTCCATTAGAATTCAATTTCTTTGAGCTTGTAAATTCGCTAAAATGACGAGTAAACAGAAATTTAAAGTAATCAAGTTTTTCCCCACCATTTTATACAATCGAGTTTTTTTAAAATTGGATTTTTTTGATAAATAAAATTCCATAATTTTTTTTTAAATTGTGGTTATTTCAAGTTAAAATAAAAAGCATATTACTACACTACACAGTAATCTGTGATGAAACACATGCCATTCCTTCTGCTCCCCATTGTATTTTTTTTTATTTTTGTGTCCTGAACACTTTTTTCATCCTGGGTATTACTTCCCAAAATCTTAATTGCCCCTTTCTTCACTTGTGTCCCATTTAGTCTGTCTTATTGGTACCTTTGCCTCTTTCTGTGTGCTGTATTCTTTCTACCTCTTTAGATTCTTCTCCATTAATAACTGATTACACATAAACTAAAATAATTTTAATTGAAGCTCTGAGAACTTCTTTGTATGCGAGCTAACAGTTTTTCCTTTTTCAGTTAATGCTTCTTCGTTGTTGCTGTCTTTCAAATACTATTATTTTTTATTTCTATTTCGCACAAGAACAGGAGACTGCAAAGGATGGATGAAGTTCATTGAAGCATCTTTTGGCACATTCTTTATGGACCTTACAAGAGAATCAGTAACACAACAAATAATATATTTTAGAAAAGGAACACACCTTGCAGAAAACGTTGGATCATCTTTGTTGAAGGGACAATTTTATCTAAATGGTATTCCCTTTAATGGAAAGGTTTAAGAACTATGTAGACCTTCAAATCAAAATGTAACATTTTTATACAAACATAACATCTCCTTTCTGTATGTCTGCTTTGACTGCCATCACTAATGATTAGCAAGACATTCCACTTATATGGTGATTAATTGAGTTGCTGCATTATTCCACCATTATCATGGTAATACTGGAAACTAGTGATGGGCGAATTTATTCACCAGGGGCGAATTCGCAGCGAATTCCCGCGATTCGCCGCTGGCTAATTCCCGCGATTCGCCGCTGGCTAATTCCCGCGATTCGCCGCTGGCTAATTCCCGCGATTCGCCGCTGGCTAATTCCCGCGATTCGCCGCTGGCGAATAAATTCGCCAATCGCGTCGAAAATGATGCGACGTGCCAAAAACGACACGCTTCGGAAACGATGCGACGAGCCAAAGTTGACGCGACGCACGTAAAAAGCTTTCCGCGAATCATTTAGCAAATTTTTCGCCAATTCGCGAATTTTTCGGCGAAGCGAATCTCGGGAGATTCGCCTATCACTACTGGAAACAGCTAAAGCAATAACAATTCTACCAATGTAGGCCACTTGTTGTTTTGGTGTGTAGTGCAATTTTTATGAATTACTATATACAGACATAAAAAGATACATTATACATAATTATTATAATTATGGGATCCTTTATCAAGAGATACAGAAATGTCTTAATTTTGGAAAGGCTGTCTCCGATAGACTACATTTTATCCAAATAATGAATTTTTTTTTTCAAACAATTTCCCTTTTCTCTGTTATAATAAAACAGTAGCTTGTACTTGATCCAATCTAGGATATAATTTGTCCGTATTGTGAGCAAAACCAGCCTAATGGGTTTATGTAATGTTTACGTGATTTTCTTGTAGCCTTAATGGACAAAGATCCAAATTATGGTAAGGTTTTTTATTACAAAAACTCCAGGTCCTAAGTATTCTGGATAACAGGTCCCATACCTGACTTTCATTGGTAAGAGTTTCAGATTAAAATGCTGCCAACTAATCTGCAAATTAGTTTTGTGAGATTTAAAGAATATTAAGGGAAATCCCTAGCAATTTTATTCAACTAGAAACTGTTAAAACCTTGAAAAACCTTAACCCATTTGTATATAAAATGCTTAACCTTTTCTTTGCCAAGTAAACAGATTCTATATGACATTGTTTACATTACCGATTGATAATGTAGAATCTGCATTTCTGCATTCATTTTACTGCTAGGGGATAAAGAGCTTTGCTTACAGTGCTCTGTTCCCACTGATAATGGCTGGCAAGGATTTACTCCAGGCTTTTTTCCACTATTAGTTTATGTTAAAAAATGTTCTTTGCAATATATCAAATGCAGATTAATACTTTTTTGTTGCATATCCCACAAATACAATAATTTTTCGATGATACTGTTCAAATTCGATCGAATATCAATCGTACGATTTTTTCGAATATGCAAATTTGGCCACTTCGATCATCGAATACTGAAAATTTGAATGATTGAATAGATCGAATGATCGGATATTCGATCATTCGACCATTCGTTGATCGAAGGATTTTAACTTTAAAATGTTTCGATTGAACCTGCCGAATACCTGGCGAATACCAATAGAATCCTATGGGAATCCCCCCATAGACTTCTTTAGCAAACACCTGCTCGAATACCAATCGTAGGAATTTTTCGGAGGATCGAAGGAAAAAGTAAGATTTTTTTGTGAAATCGAACAATCAGTATTCAATCGTAAGATTTCATCGAGAAAAAATTGCCTAAAACTATTTGATAAGCATGCGACAGTCAAATGCTTATCGAATATGGAATAGATTCAAGGGATTTTTAGGTGAATTTTAGTAAATTTGCCCCTTAATGTCTTGCTTTTTTCTTCCACCATGGTGGCTTTATCTGTACCTGAGTTGTGGTATATTTGTGTATGTGTTTGAACGTGTGTCAGGCACGTGGTTTCTTGTCATTATTGCCAAAATGTGACCACAGCTGCAAAATCAATCCAATACTTGCATTTCATGGAGTACATTGTTTTTGATTTGATTAATAACCTTCTACCATCATAGATACAATGCTGTATCCGCTACATGTTGAACATTGATTCATACTCATTTCACCTCTGGCTTAGATATACTGTAACTGTCTATGAGAACAATTACTATTAAAGATTTACAATTAAAACATTTTATAGTAGTGAAATCCAAAAAAGTGTTGACCATAGGAATATTATTATTATTACTACATAATTTTAGTAGTAGAAAATTAAATTAGCTCATACAAATACAGATGCAGTCGCTTGGATTTGTAAGTTAAATGCGTCATAACTCAGGGCTAATTGAGGAAACTGTGTTATCTAAAGTTATCTTAACTCATTTGATGCATTTAACCTTTTCATTAGCATACCAAAGCACCATTGTTTTCAATGGTGAACTCTTTAATTGGATGGGATGCTGTGACACAATATTCTGTGCTAAGTGGGATAAATGGGATAGATGAGTTAAGTCATGACGCATTTAACACACAAATCCAAGTGACTGCATCTGTACATGGGAACATTTAGGCTCATTTTAATTTAGTGGCCAGTTAATTTTCTTGTGATAAATATATATGTTTATAAACACACTATTGTTGTTTTTTTTGGTGATTTTCACTTATTTTTAACACTCTGCAGGCATATGATACAGTAGTTTTTTACATACTTCATTCCATAAAGAGATTAAAGTATTGGACTTTTTTTCTCATATCTTTTTAAAGATAAGATAACGACATTTTCTCTGCACCTCTGTACACATTGCACTGTGCTTTCAGCATTGATCGGATATTCCGTTTTCAGGCTTCTGCCCTGTCATGAGCTTCTTAGGTCTCTCCTCAGGACTATAATCCATGCACTTCACTGCATGACACAATTTAATGAAAAACATCTGGTGGTACAGTAAAGTGGTTTTTTTCACTCTTCTTTTTAAAGGCTTTGCTAGCAGAAAATGATCTGTCACCCTAGATAAGAACCTCAATTTTAACACATAGTTAAAAAAAAAAAATCTACACTCATTTAATTATTGCAATATCAGTTATTAGTAAAAAAAAAAAAAATCTAAGGAAACTGGGGTCCATTGTGCATTAAAAATATGTGACTTATGTTAGAATCGGCAATTAGACCTGGTGAAATCTGTAAGTTACTCACAGCCTGAGCGGGTTGTTTGTGGCCAGAAAAAATAAAATGTTGGATTGAAGATGTTGTATTTAAATTTATTTCATTTGTTATATCCTAGACGAGCCCCCATAAATGTCGTATTTAAATGTATATTATATATATATATATAAATAATCAAATATATGGTTGAATATAAATATATTCTTATATATTCTCATATTCTCACTCATCTGCCCATGTGATTCTCTATTAGGGACATAGTATATGATTCTCGCTCACAATGAGTAAGTCTCTCTTAGATTTAAATAAATACTTACTCAAATTGAGCCTTTCCCCAAACCCTGGATCTGTCTTGAACCATTGAGATTCACTCAGGATATTAACCAGACAGCTTTATTTGAGGTGTACATTAATACAGAGTATTATTATACAGAATATTAAATAATAGCTTATATGTCCTGAAAGCTTGTGAGGACGTGGAGGGAACAATTAGCAATACAGCATGTAACAATTTAACCACTTCTTCTTCCATGGGGCTGATCCAGTGGCATCCAATCATCATTCTTGTTTTAGCATAACTGTGTCATAGTGATGGGCGAATCTAGCCAGTTTCGCTTCGCCGAAAAATTTGGGAATTTCCAGTGAAATTCGTGAATTGGTGAAAATATTTGCGAAACGAGTCGCAGCATGTTTTTGACGAGTATCGCGTAGTTTTCGTCGCGCCGCGTCAAAAACGACGCGCGACTCGTTTTTCTTTTTTCGAATTTTCACCAGGCAAATTTTCGCCAGGCAAATTTTCGCTTGCGGGAATTTGCCGTGAATTCGCCCATCACTACTGTGTCACTATTTCCATCTTAGGGACGGACTCACACTCTCAGTACAATATCCTAATATGGTTGATCTACTGTGTCAGCACAGTGTCCATAATGGTATCTGTGCTGTAGTTTCTGTAACTACAGTATATGTGCTTTTCTTTGCCTTGCACTATCAATACTTGTGACATAAGACAACATATGTATTCCTTGTTCTGTGTAAACATTCTACAACCCTAATAACAGAATGGCATTTAACCTTGAGATTCTTCTGCATACATCAATTCTGTACTAGTGTCCTATTCTATAGCCTTTGTTATTTGATAATAACTACTTATACTGTATGTCTTAAATATAAAACCCTGACATCTACAGAAGAGACCCCAAATAAAGTTTTACATCTGCAGAGTTTTTATTTTTTTGACCACCCAGCCAGCTCTTCTGTGATCAAGAACAGCAGATTATTGAAAAAAGAAATTATTTTAAAAATGTATGTTTCTGAATAATGGCTTTCTGGATAACGGATACCATACAAGTAGGGAGAGAAAGATTGCTTTCTCAATGTCATTTGAGAAAAGGGTCCTTGAAACATGTTGGAGCTGATTTCTCTAGTGTATGTATTGTAAGTGTGAAGTTAAAGCTCACCAGAGTAAATTTCCACCACTCTCTGTTCATTCTTATGGGATTTTTAGAGATGTATAGAGGCTAATTGATGGGAGAAAATGTGAGTTTACCATTTGATGAATACACCTCTTAAAATCTCATAGGAATGAATAAAGAGTGAGGGAGTTTTACTGTGGTGAGGTCTAATTTCACACAAATCTGCCCTTTGTTCCTAGTGGCAAAGGACCATTTTCTCAAATGACAATGAGAAATTCTTCTTTTTTTTTTTAACATAGCATTGCAGTGGCATTTACCCTTTGATTTTATTTGTTGCTTTAATTCATATCATAGCTGCTTGAATCCTCTTTTGTCTTCATTATCTTACCAGGCGTTTCTCAAATAGTCTTCTCCTGTTGAATGAATACTCAAACCCTCCATGTTCCTATTTTTGTGTGGCTGTTTTTGGGCACCATATCTCATGGCATCCAAAGTCCTGACCTGCCTCTCCCTTTTCTGCTACCACCCTCTTTAGGTTCATTTGCCCCAAAATAAGAGTACATTCCAAAAAGGCAAAATAACGTGTTTAAAAAAAAAAAAAAATTACAAAAAAAGTTTTTGCTTTTTATATAGTATATGTATTCCCTTGTAACATTATTGAATGAATACTTTATAGTTCCATTTATCGTGATTGTTTTTAAACCCATGAGCTTTCTGCATTTTGCAGTTAAGTGAAAATACATCAACAAGGTCCTTCAAATCATATGCTCTTTATCTAATAATGGCAATATCATCCATGTGTAATCAACCCCTTTCAGGCTTTAACCTTGTTAATGATAATGGTATTGAAGCTGTCTTGCCATTTTCAAGGTCTGTATTTGGAAAATTGGAGTGACTGATTCTTTGTGCTCTTTGTTAATGACCTTGGTCTTACAGCTAAAAATGATACATTTTCTGGGAAATATGCGGTTGAACTGTAGGAAGTTATTTAAAGTAATGACTTTCTCTATGTGAGGCAAATATCCAAATCTGATGACATGACATGGCGGTGTAAAAGAGACATGAGAAATAGACTTGCTTGCTTACAAAGTAACTAGAAATAACAAAGCAGATGTGAGGACTTCATTCTTCCTAGTAGAGTGTAGATAAATAACAATCCTAGGGCATGTTTCACTGATATTTTTGCTATCAGGTGAGCCGATAAATTGTTTTTCATTTTTTGAAAGATTGCAGTGCCATGATCTCTCCTTCATCATTCATTTTGATTAGAAGCACCATTGTGTGGATCTCAGCTCTAAAACCATTTATCTTTCATGTGACAACAATATGAATAGAGTTTGATTCCTCATTTTACTCCAAAGAATGCCTTAGGGATCATTTAAATAACATGATCTGGCATGACCCCCAAATCTAAAATAGCTTGACATTTGTTCTCCAATCAGAATTCAGATATACAGGAAAGTTAAACTGAGGTATTAGATGTGTCAGCTTTCAAAGGGGTAGTGATTTGTTTTTGTTTCCAACAATGACTGCAACATCTGTACCCTACATGTAAAAATGACCTCTACTTTAAACATTGAATATATGTTATGTTATACTTAAAGGGGAACCAATAATAAAATCAACATACAATTATTTTGCATTGTTTATATACATACTGAGGAGTTCCATGACCATCTAAAATCAGGTGGTTATACAAGTGTTTTAATTGTGGTTCTGTGAGTCTCTCGGAAGTAATTCAAACGCACAGGCTACGTATAGGCAAAGGTTTATTACATACATATGTAGAATTAAAAAGAAATACATTACTGAATGAGGAAAGAGCAAGCACAATTCAATCTACAACAGAGTCTGGGAGGTCCCAAGAGCAGCCCGCAAATGAAGTACTCTCAAACGGTGCCAGATGGACCTGTGGCTGTCACGCGCCAACCCCACAAGCGAAATCTCAACTAACTGGACAGAGATCTCCAGTTTTTCTTGACTTGCTAACAATGAGCTCATATAGCGATGCAGTCAATAAAGAAGATATAATGATTTGGTTAATAAAAGATCTTGATTCCCATGCACTCATCAGGATCTGGCCAGACTCCCAACAAGCACATCCGAAGCAGAGATCTTATTTTAACCAACTAGTAGCTGAATAACATATTGTGCCCCTAGCTACAATAAAGAAGAGTCTGATAATGGCTTCAGAAATCATAAACAAATTAGGTAATGCAGTACATATGAGAATAATGAGAATATCCAGAGTGAGAATAAAGAACATGTATTAGGTCATCGAGTTGATTAGTTCCCATGATTTCTCTTGCACAAAGCTTCATTATACGGGATTATAGATTATAAACCTGTCCTTTATACTATATTTGGCTCAATTTGCAACATCGGGCTCAACAGTAGAATAGTTCTTTGTGTTATATAGTTTTATATAGTTCTGTAGCAAAGTATTACAACGAGCTATTGGGTTTAATCAAAGTATTACCATGAGCCATTATTGAAAAACTCCTATTCCTACTAAACTCTTATTATAACCGATGACATCACTAAGCACCATTAATATATATATGATACCCAAGAATAACCATGAATATCCCAAAAATTATACCCTTAGAAATGGTGCTTAGTGATTTCATCGATTACAATCAGAGCTTAGTGATGTCATCAGTTATACACATCGCTTAGTGATATAATTTGTCACGTGACACTGAAACTTGTATATTATACTAAATAAAGTACCTCCTGTTGCAAAATATGAGGATATTAGAGATCACCTCAGAGTTACATGACCTGTATAAAAACACTCTGCCTTATGTTTTCATATGGTCATGGAACACTGAGGTAACTTATCCTTATATTTTACAAGAGGGGGTACTTAATTTGCTTTATATTATACTGTAGTGAAGACTCACCCTGGTTGTCTAGCGGGGGGGCAGCAGGGACACCTGCTACCCCCACGATGGAGACGTCCGTCTACTTCCTTGTCGCGCCGGTAACTAAGGTGTGCGCGGCGCGCACTTCCGGCCTCGTGTTTTTATATGGTCTTGAAACTCCTCGGTAACTTATAATATCCTTATATTTTACAATAGGGGGTACTTTATTCACTATATATTAACAATTTATAAATGACTCCCTTAGCCTAAAATTGTTTTCCTATGTAGCAAGCAAAACAGTTATGCTCTCAGGAACTAATAAGGGAAGTAAAAGAAATATTTAATGCATTATATAATGGTTAGACCACAGAAAAACAGTGTAAAATGTGAGAAATCTTACAATCATGTTATGTAAATTTAAGATTTTGCTGGATTTTTAACGTGGCTACAGATCTTTACTGTTTTAATAAACTGGGTTAAAAATAAATTAAAAAATATGCTTGAAATCTTCAAAAACTTACATGAAAATACATGAGAAGTAAAAACGCGAAATCAAAAGAAGTCAGTGGGAGTAGTTGGAGTTAAGGACTGAGCTTTCAAAAAACATTATTTTGTATTTTTGCGACTGGGTGTTTTTTATCAGTGCAAAAAAAAAACCTCTCTATCTTGAGTGCTGGTAAATATGAATATACTGTAAGGGGTCTTGACATTGCTAGAAAACATGATAAATAAATATAAATACATTTAGGGGGTTATTTATCAAATGTCGAGGTTTTTCTACCTTGAATAAACTCACAACTGGAATGGGAAAAAACTTGAATCAGTGAATCGAGTTTTCACAAAAAAAAAAATCAAATCGCTTGAATTAATCAAGTTTTTAAATGAAACCCACTGAAAAACATCTTCAAATGTTTCAAGGGTCCTCTGCGTTTGACTTCTACATGACCTCGACAGGTTTTAGTTTAGAGTATTTAGTTTAGAGTATTTTTAATTAGAGCTATTTCCAGCATCGGGGTATGATGTGTTGCAAAATTCAAATTTAAAAAATAAAATTGGATTTTTTTAACTCAGAAGTTTGAGTTTTGACTGAAAAATACCCTTGAAAACTCTTCAGGTAAAAAACAACCTGACTTGTAATAAATAACCCCTTAGCGTATATATATAGAAGACATTTCCTGGTGTACTGTAAAGACTGTATCAGATGTGAAATTTTCTGAATCGTTAGGCACTTGAGAAGAACATTCTGTACCTTTAAGGAGTAAATCCACTCAGGAGTATCTAATAAATATTGGAGAGTTTACCATGGGTAACGTAACACTTTTAGTCTTTCCCATTACTGATACTCTCCTGGGAATCTGTTGTTGATTGTAACACGTATATAAAGAAATAAGCTGTGATGGGCTTTTTTGGGGTTAAAGGGATGGTTCACTTAGGGGCTGATTTACTAAAGGTCGAATGTAAAAGTGGAAAATATTAAGAAATTTGACCATCAAATTGAATATCAAAGTTGAAGGATTTTTCACTGAATTAAGGATTCCTGTGGTTGAAGAAAAATCTTTCGATTGAATAATAAAAGCCTGGTCAAATGGTCCAAGTAGCGTATTCCACGGTCAAAGTTTTTCAAAAATTTACTTCAAATATCAAATTTTTTGCATTCGAATATTCACTTTGACCCTTAGTAAATCAGCCCCTTAATGTTAACTTTTAGTGCAGTATATTACAGAATGGCCAATTCTAAGCAACTTTTCAAAGATATGGCTCTTCAAAGATATTAATTTACTGTTATTACTACTTTTTATCACTTATCTTTATATTCAGGCCTCTCCTATTCATATTCCAGTCTCTTATTCAAATCAGTGTATGGTTGCTAGGGTAATTTGGACCCTAGCAACCAGATTGCTTAAATTGCAAACGGAACTGCTTCTGAATAAAAAACTCAAAAAACACAAATAATAAAAAATGAAACCCAATTTAAAATTTTTTCAGAATATCACTCTCTACATCATACAAAGGGGCAGATTTTTCAACATGTGAGATTATTTACTCAATTTTGTATATTTATCAAAGCGTGAAGTTAGGGGCAGATTTACTAATATGCGGGGTTTAAATGTTTTTTCCTGGGGAGAGGCTTTTACTTTACCTTTTCACACTTCCTTTTCAATATTCACTTGCTATTTAGTGTCATAATTCATGTGACAACATATGAAAAAATATTTTTAGGTGAACATAGTTACATAGTTAAATTGGGTTGAAAAAATACAAAGTCCATCACGTTCAACCCCTCCAAGTTTTCCCATTGCAGTCCACATCTAGGAAACCTATTTGGGCCGTGCGAATTCAGAATGTGGAAAACATTCAGCAATTTTTGTATTTTTTTGTTGCCAAATAGCAGTTGTAAACATTGTTTAGTAATCTTGAGAAAACTTTCGATACTGAAACCAGCCATTTTCACTTGACTTTCAAGTGTTTACCTTTGATTCACAATTGAAGTTTACATGATTTCATCTTACAAAAGCAAGTTTGAATTTCTATCATAGACTGTCTGAGGGTGGGGTCTATTTGGGAGGGGCTTGAGAAAAGGCCAAACAGCTCTGAAACGTTGCTGTGTCCAGATTGTTGCCATGTGTAACTAATAAAGGCTTTTATTTTAAGAAGACCGGTGCTTGAAGTTTCCTCTATTCTTGGGAGGGGCTGCTACAATGATATACTGTCATATGAAAAAGTTTGGGAACCCCTCTCAGCCTGCATAATATTTTTCTCCACTTTCAACAAAAAACATAACAGTGGTATGTCTTTCATTTCCCATCTGACTTTTAGTGATGCAGTATTCAGTTGTATGAAATTAAATCAAATGTGAAAAACTGGCTGTGCAAAAATGTGGGTACCCTTGTAATTTTGCTAATTTCAATGCTTGTAACTGCTCAATACTGGAACACCAGATTGGTTGGATTAGCTTGTTGAGCCTTGAGTTAAGGTAGATGTGTCCAATCATGAGAAATTATATTTAAGGTGAACAATTGCAAGTTGTGCTTCTGTTTGACTCTCCTCTTAAGAGTGACAGCATGGGATCCTCAAAGCAACCCTCAAAAGATCTGAAAACAAAGATTGTTCAGTATCATGGAAAATATTTCAGTACAGCTTCCAGGAGGTCCCCCATAGGCTACTATGGCAATTTGGCAGCTTAAAGGTGGCGAATAGTCGAATTCAAATGATTTTAAAGAGACAGTACTTTTTTTTCAATTGAAATCTTATTTTAAAATTCAAACTTTATTCATATTTTCACTTTGACCCTTACGAAATCTGCCCCTTACATTTTGGTACACAGTAGGGCAAAATTATGAATATACATAATCATGGATGTTTCTGAAAACTGCTGCAATTAAGCACATTCATGATTATTTGCACAATCATGATTTCTTTTGCCTTAACCAAGATTTTTAAGAAAAGTGAAAATGAAAAATCAAAGTGATGCTACCTAAAATCTGTCTACCAGATGCTACCATAAATGGAATGGGAAGTGTGTCTCCAGCATTCGAAGAAGATGGTATTTTTTCCTGCATTTTTTGCACAAGCCACAGCTTCTTATCTTATTTAATGTGACCCCATACATAAATAAGCACACAATTGTGGAAAGAAATTGAATTTAGTAGTGATTCTGCATGATTTTTTTTATGCAAAAAAAATTTGATAGATGTGCCCCTTTTTACTTATTGTAGCTAAGATTGCACTTTTATCTGCATGCATGACAACTCTGCATTGCTTATTGTTAAAAAAAATGTGCTACTAGTAAACACATTACTTTTAATATCTGTTTGTAAGCAATTATTTATGTTATTGTCTTAAAAAAGTATTTGCTTTCAAATGGAAAGTCCCATGTTAGTTAGCTATTAAAGTCACTGGAGAAAAAAAGGTGACCCCCTCCCAGTTAATACGACTTTAACGTAGTTTAATAGAACTTTGTAATTCACCTGAGTTTGTGTAATGTGTACTATCTGTTCTTTCTGAATTATCTTTTGCCTGAATTCTCTTCCTGCAATGACAGGTTTCCTCTAAAGACAACACACACTCTCACTATATCACCCTGTCGCTTCTTAGCTACATCTTAATGGTTGGTTTCACCCTGAGGAAATCTTTACATTTATTATACAGATTTTCCGTTTCCAATATATACGTAAATCACTTTTTTTTTGTACAAACTTTTTTTTCGTACAAAACCAGCTGAATTTCTCATGGTATTGTTATTAGGCATTTGTAAAGAGACAGCAAAATTTACAGCCTGTACCCCATGAGAAATCAACACTTTATGAAAAACAAATGCAGGAAAGGGGTAATGTATACTAGACTTTACTGGACCCCAGAGGAAACATACTTTAGGCACAAAAGTATTTGAAATAAGCTATTTTTCATAAACATTTTTTTTGAAACTGTGTAATCCCCATTGGGCACCCTAAACCTCTAGTTGCTACCTGGACATATTTGATGACTTGAATTGAAAAATTGCCATTTATTACACATTTACCAACATTGGTTGCCTGTAAATTTGTAACTGCACTTTCCTAAAGCATTTTGCTGGTAAACCCTCCATTTTAAACCCTCCTTCCCTTCTCTGATCGCTTACATTTCCCTGCTCCTCATGTCATTCTCTGCCCTATGACATCACTGGCCCATACATTCACTGCCATGTGACATCATCAAGCAGCATCTCCCCCTGCAGGCTGGAAAAAGTTAATCAGAAAGGTGGTAACCATAGCCCTTAGCCAATCATGCAGAGGCCAGTGAAATAGAACATTTCATGGCAAATATTTGCAGTGAGCAAGATGATTATTTTAATCTAGAAATACTTATAAGTATATAGAGTAAAAGGTGGGTTAGTCACAGCTACTGAGTGATATGTTACCTTGAGAGTAAGATAAACGATGTGGATAAAGCTGCTAAAAGAAACACTGGCCTCTGTTAAATATTATCAGCAGTAATTACCACTAGGTTTAGCTGATGTTTGGTTTATTGAAAAATGTTATTGAGCTAACTAGGATCATAGAACATTCTTCTCACAGTTGTCCCTGATATCTAAGGTTTTCCTTTGATTCCGACAAGAGGCAATATGATTAGCTGATAGTTTATCTTTCATTTAGTTAGTAGCCTTTGTCTCACTGGCAGGTTGGACTGAAATGTTCCCAATGCAATGTGCACAGTAATATTAAAAAGTGGCAGAAACATTAAGGCTGTGGGCACACAGGCTGATGACTCTGGCTGTTGTCAACCTGTGTGCCCACAGTCTAAAAAAGAAAATTCTGTATATTCTGTATAATAATGTATGCATTAGTTGCACTGCCCCAAACCTTTAGGGGGTTCTTTTCTAAACTCTGGTCAGAGTTTTAAAATGCAATTTTTGAGATTTATTAAAGCCTGATGCAGCAAAAAGCTTGAATCCAAAAATCCGCCATCTTAGAACTGCCATGGTTGTGTATAAATCAATGGCAGAGATCCCTATCCTGTTTTGTAGTTTCAGTAGTTTGTGCTGGAATGAGCCTGAAAATCAGACCATAAGTTACACTTATACAACTACAGGGACATTAGTCGGTAAGTTATTAAGATTTCATTTTTTTTGTTATATTAATAACAAAAGTTTCCATCCTAAATTAAACAAATTATATAAACCCACTGTGTTCACCTTTTTTTTTAGATCCAAGTTTAATGGGATTTCAGATTGTCATTCACATTTAGGAGAAAAACACTGCTCTGCATACACCATACTCAGTGCATTACCTTCCAATATCATTTGAAAGATAGATCACTACCCTTACAATTAGATTGGGGATATCTGTACTGTACCCGATCTGTGGGTAAGTTAATGAGATAACACATTATCTGTTCAGAGGTTGCAGACTTATTATTATTAATTATTAATATTATTCACGTAACATAAAGAATATAAAAACCACAAGAAAGTGAAAAAAAAGTTCCACCAAGATCCATGGGAAGAAATTTGCCATTTCTTTTAACAGTTTTCCCTATTTTTCTGTGTATTATTCATCCGTACACTGCTCATAATTACTTGGAAAACTATTTTATTGCCATTTGTAGCAATGTTAAATAGCCCAGTTAAGTGAGGGATGTGAAAATGATGTTTATTATTATTATAATAAACCCACATCTTTTCATGCTCTAGCTCACAATTATGTTTAATTGATCAACAAGAAACAATGTATTGTAAAATTGTGCCAGTGCAGCAGCTGGGATGTTAGAGTAATAACCCATTTTTACACTAACTATTTAATGTGACTCTAACATTACTAACATACCAGGTCTAAATGTGTTTTATTATACCAGGGCTGTAGGTGTAAACATATTTTTGCCATTTGCTTTACGTGTTTACTGTAACTTTTGAGTCTTTGAAGCAAATATTATTATATATGGGGCATCAAATGGCACCATATTTGTGAGGCTTTTAGCACCAAGGTGTCAGAAGCACTTCATTGCAGAGGGCTCTGCTTCATAGACAAGATGGAGGCACCTATGGCCACCCACTCACATCCCCATGCCACAAAAATTTTAAATAAACAGGAGCCATAAATCCAGGTTCAATACCAGAATATAGGTCTTTCTTAGTAAAGCACCTGGGTGTTCTTAAATTACTGTCCATCAGTTCCTGGCCTCCAGTCTTCTTCCTGACTTCACTACTCACTGAAGTATGGATATGACTAAAAATTCTCATAGACCCTCTGATACTTCAAATTGGATGTTCCTGCATACAGCTTCCTCTTTGGTCCTGACTCCAACATACTAGAGTCGCTAGGCCCTGACACAAGGATTTCAGACTTATATTGAAGTAACCAGCTACACTCTACATGTGGCCTAAAGTAAAACTTGGGTTCAATATATACTGGATCCCTCTAATGCCTGTCCCAATGCAAAATGTATATTGAATTCAGGGAGAATTTAGGGGATTTAATTTCATATGATGTGCAAAGCATGAAGATATTGTACTGTTAGTGGACACACAGGGGCAGATTCACAAAAGCGCAAAGCATCTAACGTTAGCGCTAATTCGCCAGCGTGACAATTCGCAACTTCAAAACAAATTCACTAACACCGACGAATTTTCGCTAGCGAAGTAGATAGACTAGTGCAATTTCGCTCCCTAATGCCTGACAAGGATCGTAATTACGCAAATTCACTAAGATGACCATTTAACTGAACGTTACCACTTACGCTAGACGTTACTTCGCCAGGTAAATTTTTTCTAAGTCCCAAAAAAACGCTGGTGTGTTTTACCTTCTGTAGGGTGATAGTCTGAAAAAGAGCAACATTTTTTTGGGGGGTTACCCTCCTTCCCCCCTACATTTCCTAACATATGGCAACACAACTATACAGGGGAGACATGTTTAGGGCAATAGGACAACTTTATTTTATTTATAAAAGGTTTCCTGGGCTTGTGTAGTGTAATGTAGTGGCTGTAGCATATACTTCTATTATACATTGAAATTCGCACCCTATGCAAATTAGGCATCGCTAGCGTAAATGCGCTTTGCCTGGCGAAGTAACACTAGTGCAACTATGCTACCATTCGCCGACCTGAGCGTAACTTTGCACTTTAGTGAATTAGCATAGCATTGGCAAAAATGGCGTTTTTTCACCGCTTAGTGAATTTGCCCCACAGAACGCTAAAATACTTTAACATTTGTCATATTTTATAAATATTTGCTATGTTTTCCACCTCTTCCCATGGCATTGCCATTAGATGTGGGTTAAAATCAGCAATTACAAGAAATAATACAAATCATAGGAGATCCTCCCATAGAAATATTTGAATTTAGTTTGGTCAGTTTATAGGGAATCCAGCGAGAAATGGGTCAGCGAGGTAAAATACTGTTCTAGTGCTTTGTGAATATACCTACAGCTCTGCACCCAAGCAAGCAATGGTTAGTGCACCAAAAACTAAGGTAGAGAATTCTTTTAGGAATGACTTGGTTGACATGCACAAAGAGGGTCTGGTTAATTGGCACTTGAAGAGCTGAAATACTTTAGAATTAGTCATAGTTTTGAAATTTTGTTGCGTCATTCCATGGCAAAGCTGTAAAATCAGCAAGCAATACTATATGGATAGTGATGGTGAATACATTTGCGGCGCAAATTCACCAGCGAAAAATCAGCTGCGACAAAGAAATCTGTCAAGCGTCTGAATAGTCGTACACATAAGATTGTCATGAGGCAACATTATTTGGACGCTTATTGACATAAATGAATTTGTACAAAATAGTCGTGAGTATAAAAATTGTCTCTCGTGTCAATATTGAGGCTCCTCAAATTTATTTTTACGCCCATTGACTTCAATGTTCTTCACTAATTCACCCAGATTCACCAATCACTCAATATGTAGAAATAACTCCTTCATATCAGATGCTTCCACTGGAAATCAGCGATCTTGGTTTGACAGAGTAGGTGCTCCATCTGTAGTCTAACCAACTGTCTGCAATACAGAACAAGAGAGGTAGAAATTTACAGTACGTAAAACAGTATTTTTTCTTTCTACAGAATGTGGAAGGTAAGTATCATCTCTCCATGTTAATGTTGCCTCTTTAAATCAACAACAAAGAAAGCTGTCAGCAAGCACTGACCTGTGATTAATCGGGTGCTGCTACACATCTAGCATCCTTGTTAATGATTTAGATTAAGTCTAATATAATTAGAGACATGTCCTATTAATGCATTGAATAATTAGTGCAATTTACATATGATATTATTGTACTCTATACTAGTACAAATATTTCCCACTTCAGCTTCATGATAGTTCCCAGTTTAGTTTTGTCTTGTGTGATAACCTAAAACTGCATTTCATTGTCACTTTCTTTTGTGTGTTTTAAAACTATTTCAAATTTTTGTTCCTTGGTGCCTTTACAGCAGGACATTTCAGCACCGGCAACCAGATAGCTGTTTAAATGACAGATTTATTCATTCACATTTAGGGGACCAATCATTCACATGTTTATCAAGCTTTTTAAAGTAGTTTTTTATGTGTATTTGTTAAAAGTAGAAACTTTGCAAAAGAAGCCTACTTTGTTTGAAACATAACTTGGCTGTAAATATTTATAGGGTTGATGTTACCCACCTGGTGGCTGCATAAATCAGCCTGGAGGCTGGAAAAGACTGCAGGCTGAATTCATTTGGCATTCTAGAGGCTTCAGGAGTGTGCTCATAGGTTTACTGTTGATCCCCCTCCCCCATTGATAAAAGTGTGTTCTGCTACTTTGCAAATACATAGATTTTTTTGCATTTGTTTTAAAACAATAGGCAAAAAACTAAATTTAAGAATACAGAAGGCAACTATGGTGTAATAGTCAGTACATTATCATGATCAATCAGTCTAACCAGAGTTTTTCCTGTCTCCTCAGAGGACCCTTCTTATGGGAAACCCATGGGGGATCTATTTAAATCCCTATTGCCCTGTCTCTGGTTTCCTGACTAGGCAACAACTTGTGATCTAATTCCTTCTATTGCTCCTTGGTGGAGCCAAAGCTGCTCAATATAGGTAGCCCTGATCTGGATTTCTCTCCTATTATATATTACTGGATTTAGCTATTGTTTTTTTTTGACAACACTATTAAACTCTATGGGGCAAATATATCAAAATGTGAGATGAATGCTCATCTCAAAAAAATTCACATACTTTTTCTTAATTTCTATGACTTTTTAAAGTTCACCATTTGATAAATACATTTCTAAAAAAATGTTTGCTTTGAGCTCTTCTCATCTTATTTCTCTAAGATCAGAATATAGAAAGTATGAACTGAAAAAAGAAAATATAAATATCTCTAACCTATAAATATTCAAGTTTTTAGGATAAGTACTAGCAAAATAATTCAAAAATCTCGAAAAGCCTGAATGGCTAATAAATGTCCAATAGACTGGAAATCTCTAGGACACCTACCGCAGGAGAATGGATAACAGAATTGAATTTTATCCAGAAAATGGAAGAAATGCTCTCCTTTAATACAAAGTTCCCTAGCAGATATGTTAAAGTATGGGTAAGGTGGGTCATCTACAAAACAACACCGGACTCTACTACTTTTCACTATTTAGTCCCCAAGGGTCACCCAATTATTACCTACGTACTGTATATCATAGGAAAGAGATATTACATTTTAAAGAGTAGCATGTTATCCTTAAATTCACCCTAACTTTTATTGCTTGACTAAATAGGACTAGATCGCTATACAATTAAATACTAAAAGGTAACGGGCTCTGGTCTTTTTTTTCCTCAACCTTCCTCACCCTTTCCTTGGGTGGCACGTTCCCCGAATCAATAGAACAATTGGAGATTTAACCAAGGATTTTCTTAGCACAAATCAACCACGGTTTGAAATATCGGTTGTCAAAGTTTTTACAATGCTTAGCAAACATTGTTAGGGAAAGATGTCATCCCCATTTTTATTGTTATTATTTTTCATTATGCCATTATGAAAAGATCCAGATCGGGGAAAACTCCAGGTCCTTAGCATTCTGGGTAACAGGTGCCATACCTGTTTAAGTTGATTGAATCGGTTCAGCCCATGTGTCTGATTGGCCAACCTCTTTTCTTCATAGAACATTAACTTACCAACATCTTGGTAATGGGTTTGCCATCATCACAGTCACTTTATAAACAAAAAAGGAAGCTATGCATTCTACATGTTTCAAATGGACAAAACTTGCATCAGAATGCAATCAATGCTCATAAGCAGCACAATAGACAATGAAAGGCATTCTGTGTTCACTTCAATCCCATGTGACAAAAAGTGAAAGGTGGCAAACAAGAAACCCTGACTCAAGGCCAGCGGATCAATGTACCCATGCTCTGCTGTTATTAACTACATGTTTCTATAACCCTTTCAGTGCAACTATTCCCATGATGCTTGGCAACTGTCAATTCAGGGTTTAAAAATAAACAGGGTTATGCAATAAAAGCTACTGCATTTGCCCAGGTGCAGAAACCGATAGCAACCAATCAGCACCGTGCAATAGATGCTGAGATAAGCATGCACATCTTTAATACGTGCTTAAATTTACAATTTGTGATAAAAAGAGAGTTTAAAAGAGAACAAGTTGGAAAGTAGACAGACGAATGGGAAAGGATGAATGAATGAAAGACAATCTATTCTGAATCAATTGGCATGGATTTGCTTCTATAGCAGTGTTATACCCCCAGAACAGCTTTCATTAGTAATAATAATCATTACATTTTAACATAAAATGTGGCAATTGGCGACTCTCAAAATGCTGAGGTTGAGGAGATTGTTCCCCTTTGTGTTAGTTAACATTTGCATGATTTGAATAGAGATATCCTGAGACAATATGCAGTTCATTTAAATTTTTTATTATTTGTGGATTTGAGTAATTTTTTCTTTTTATTCAGCAGCTCTCCACTTTTCTATTTGAAATTACCCTTGCAACCATGCACTGAATACTAATAATAAGAGACTGGAATATGAATAGGAGATGGCCTGAATAGAAAGATGAGTTATAAAAAGTAGTAATAACAATACATTTTCTAGTACATTTCAGGGACCCCCCATTTGAGAGTTGGAGAGAGTCAGAAGAAAAAGGCAAATAATTAGCAAGTATAAAAAATACCTATGAAAATATTTCTCAGAACTGGCCATTATGTAACAAGGCAGATTTATCAAGGGTCAAATTCTGAAGTGAAAATTCGACCATCTAATTTAAGTCAATAGAATTCGATAGAATTCGAATTGTACGATTTGATTTCACTGAAAAAAACGTAGACTTCTCAAAATTAAGCCAAAGACTCCATATAGGTTATAGGAGGTCCCCCCACAGGCTAAAACAGCAATACGGCAGGTTTAAGGTGGCGAAGGGTCGAAGTCGAATTTCTTACTTCAATTTTCGAATGGTCAAATTATTTCAATTCGATTTGAATTGAAATTACTTTGAAATTCTTTTTTTTTTTCATTCGAATATTCACTTCGACCCTTGATAAATCTGCTACTAGGTGAAACGCCATTTTAATTGCCATTTTTTTTTATCAACTTTTTTGGCAGCAACCTTTTCATTGCAAAATGCATTGGTGTCAATGGGCATTTTTTTGTCATGTTGACTTTTTCAGGACAAAATAAATGGGCAATTTTTGTGGCCATTTAGTAAAAATATTCACCATGAATCCATACCTGGCAAAAAAATTTGCTCATCCCTAATGGCAAAAAGTTAGTCTAATTATATCTATATAAGTTCTATCATCTATCAATCTAATATGTAACTACTTTTTATATACCATCTATCTATATAATTTCTATCATCTATCTATTTCATATCTATGTAAGATCAATTTATCAAGCTATCTATCTATCTATCTATCTATCTATCAATCTAGCATCTATAAATATATAATTCATATCATCTCTATCTATCATCTTCATTTTTATATGTGGATTGCTGCTAATTGTATGTGCCAGTAACAGTGCACGAGGCTTGGCTTGACATAAACCTTCTCCATTTATAAATTCACTATTGCGTAACTTTTTTTAGTCAATATAGTCACATTACAGAATTCTCACCATTTCTTTTGGCAATAAACAGTTTTTCGTGTATTTCATTTAAGAAACTACAATCATATGTCTTGCCTTTTAACTTCAAAATGAAATGGTCTCTTTTTCATTAAGACATGAGCAAAATGGACACTTTCTTTTAGTCATGAATATGGTTAGGCAACTGATAAATTCATCTTTCAAAGACATTTCTCTGAAAAGCTCTTGCTAATGAGACTTTTTATGGTAGAAACAGGGCTTTTAAATCTGTACTAGACTCAGTAGGAAATCATTATAACATGCACAAAATTATGCCTTTTCTTAATTATAGAACTGTAATGATTCCCTGCAGCACACAGTGAAGCAAGAAAGAAATAGGAGCATATTTCAGGCATCTATGAGGTACTACCAATCATTTAAATAAAGCAGGAGCAGACATAACAACATGATCAATGCTTTCCACTTGTTCTATGTTTCCTTTGCTCCCATTATACTGTAAGTCTGTCCCTTAGTTTCATCAACACCCCTTATTCACTTATGCATAATAGTGCAGAGGGGATGGAATCTGAAATCATGTAATGAATTCCCATAATGGGGATGTTGGTGAAATGCTGTAAACACTACAGGGTTCATTTAAGAACACATATGTACAGGTATATGAGCTAAAATGGACTTAAATGTAGCTCTTATCGCAATTGGGTGGTCTGGGGGAGGGAAGGTCAGGAGCACTGACTATGTCTAGAGGGTCTGGACTGGCATGACCCACGAGGGCTGGGGCCCACCAGTTTTTTCCCAGTGTCCCGACAGCCGAGACTGACGTTGAATGCACTCCCATCCAGCTGTTCCTCTGCACTGACAGACACAATGTTGGCCGGCATTAGGACATACTGAGCAAAAGATTGGCATGAAAATCAATCATTTTCGCATTTCTGTGCTGACTACATTTGCCCAGGTGCTGTGCCATCAGCAGTTGGTTGTACATCAGCTCCACATCAGCTCCACATCATCTCCACCATCAGGGAAACCCCTGGTGGAGAGAAGCTGAGCCTGAGCCTGTGCCTCATGCTCCCTCATACTAATACATACATTTCATGAAATAAAGAAAAAATGGACAATGGAGTAGAGTTGGAAGGGAAATCAGTTTTGCTTTCTTACCTCAAAAAAACTATAAACTCCAGATCAAGTGTGTACATACTACTGTATATATAACATACAAAATAAATGTAAAGATGAAATGCCCCATTAAAGCAAACTTCCATAATGGCATTTCTATTTCAGTTTCTATTATTTGTGTTGCCGTTTAGGTTTCCAAATTCTTTGCAGTAAATTTCCCCCAACCCATATCTGACTATTTTTACTTTTTTATGCCAGACTCTTTCTCATTTAGGATTGCTATTTCCTTCATCGCCATTCCTTTGTTTCCTTTTATGTTCCTCTATCAAACAAAACAGTAAAAGCAGACATGGTTATGTGAGAATATTTGCTAGTATATAGAACATATGATTTGTTATTTCATCAATAAAATGTTATTAGGGAATTCATTGTACATCCATGAAACATTTTCGAGAAAGGTAAGAAAATCAATCAGTATGAAATTACAGTGCTATTTTAGCAAAGAAAATGCACATTTATCTAGCCTTATTTTTTTAGAGGCCCTGAAATTATAATCTTGCAAATACATTTTAACTATTACCATCAATACACTTGAACTTAACTTGGCATGGCAGATTTTTTTTAATTTTTGTGATTGTTTTTTTTAAACAAATCTAATTATTTGGGCAAAACAAACAGAAATTTAAATTACTTTTTCCTAAAGCCAGACCAACACTGGCCTGAAAAATATGCAAAACCATAGAAAGATTTACTCATTTTCGATGAAAATTACGGAAAAAGAAAAACAGAAATAACATTTCAGTGAATCAATTAGAGATGCTCCTTTCCACTATGCATCTGTTCTTCATAGATAAAAAGTCTCCTGTGTTTCTAGTTTCTTCAAAATATGGTGCCCAGGCAGCTTCTTAGACAGACAGGATAAGGCTGAGAGGTGCTTCAATCCAATTGGTTTATGTGGAAGCAAGGACACATTGTCCTACCTTAGACAAAGGAATAAACCCCTCAGAAATAAACTGAGCTAAACATCATTGTTTAATGTGGTACATGAGGCAATACAAGGCCACTGTGATACTGTATATGTCATTTAATGTAATTTATTTCACAATTATATGCCTGATAATAAAATTCTATAGAATCTAAGTACTTACATATTTCTCTTGAAATAACCACCATAGAGAAGAGGCAGGAAGTTCATAAAGTAATTAAAAATGGTCTGAGGGAGTTGTGAAACAAGTGTAGGGCGTTAATCTGTTAAAGAAGATAGCTTTTTCCACAAAAGACTCCTATGCCCAACCTTCTGATCTTCATGCAAAATTAACTAAGCCTCATCAAAATTTCATGGGTCATAAACTAAGCCACTTCAGCTTTGTGTCACTCAATTGAAATATTGAACCATGACTAGCACTTAGCATTAAAATACATTAGAAGAGGAAAGGAGTTAGGGGAGCGTAAAGAACATGAAATAAATAAGGAGTCCTAATGAAGATGCCACTGTAAAGTATATTTGTACTTGTAAAACAGAATACAGCAGAGAGGTTTATACATACTGTAAGGAATTAAAAGCTTTGCTGGGCACACATAAACCCGATTGCACACACACACACACACACACACACAAAAGCACGCCTATTGGACCATATGCATCAAAGAGTGAATTCAGACTGCACCTTAGTTCACAAAAGGGAACACACCAGCTCTCTCTGACTATTGGTAATTTGTATTTGTAATCAAGGGTGTATTTATCAAAGGGCCAACTGAGCTCGCTCAATTTTCACAGTCTCATAAATATTCTTCCTAAATATCCAGTTCAAAAGTATAACCCATAGATAGAGGCTTACTCATTAAGTAAAAGGCAGGGAGGCAATACTCCAAATTTTTCACTCTGCAGGTCACTCCGCATTATTTTGGAGCATAGGGACCTGTGGCCACCACCATGAATAAAGAGCAACCTGCAGTTAGCAGCACTGTATTAATGAGGGGCAGGTGGGAGAGGCACTTAGGCCTTCATCCAAATGCTATTCATAAAATCAATTGTGACATTAGGCATTCGTCTATGAACTTTGCACTTAGTTTGCCATTTTGCTTTATAAGGGGCAAGGTGCAAAATAAAATGATAGCAAAGCAAGAGGCCCTGGAATTAACTCCCCCTTCATGCCTGCCAAGTGCCATCATTTGAACCAGAAAGATCGGACACAGTGGGACATTTTAACCACAATACCCTTCCAGTCACACCCCTCAATTATCATTACTAGAAAAAAAAAAACATATGTGCCAATATGATCACTGCAGAAATGGCCAATGAGCACCAATACCTTCAGACATTCCAGTAGGATCATGGCATAAATGGACAGGGTACCTCACCTACATTTGCACAAGCAGAATACAAATGTGTTCTTCTTTCCCAGTGCTCCCATGCTGCTTGTCTCTCTAAGCATCACCTAACTGAAAATTCTGTAAGCAAATTTAGATATGGCTGTACATTCCACAGTGAAGTGAACAACCGTCTTTCCACCGCTCCCACACTGAGGGGTAGAAAGTGGGACATACAGTAGGGAGGCCCATTTATCAGGGCCGAATCAACTCGAATTTTAAATTCATGTGAATTTTTTATAACTCAGATATACTCACAATTTCACTGGGAGGTTATTTAAGAAAAAATGTGAATGTCCAATATTCAATTGAATTGTTCCCACCTGAAATTTAATTGTATTCGATTTGTACGAAATAAAAAATAAAAAAATAAAAAAATACAATGCCAGGAAGGCTATTAACATTTCCAAATGTCTCAACGGCCCTCTGCCATTGACTTGTACATGAACTCGGCAGGTTTAAGGTTATGAATAAGTGAATTAGCACTGTTTCCATGGTTGAGGTGTACTAAATGCCACATTCAAATTCACATTCGAATAGGGAGATTCAAATTTGAATGCGTGAATTTTGAGAGAAAAAAAATTCAAATTTGAATTTACTATTTGACCCTAAAGAAATTTACCCCATAATCTGTTATCTGGGACTGTAGGTTTTGTAGTGAAAATTTGGACTGACCTGCACTAATTCAGACAGTTGGTAGACATCATGAGGAAGTCCACTGTATTATATTTTGTACCCACATTGACACAGTCAAAAAAAGAAGCAATGAGTGCTATATACCAGACAGTTGGTAGACATCTTGAGGAAGTCTGACCACCTGCAATTATATTGGAACTCTGCATTGTGGATAAAAAAACATTACAGACTGAGTACCGATTTTGCCTCTTGAACCTTGCATCTTCTTAATAAATGATTCCTATCATTTTTCAAATAGGAAAATGTGCAAAAATTAGAAAAAGCCTTCAACTCAGCTATGGTTGCAGAGGGATTTAAAATGCAAGGTGAACTATAAATGATGATTCATAAATACTTTATATGAGTTAGCGATGAAGAAAGCAGCTGCAATAATAATAGAAATAAGGACATTTATATTTAATGCATTCCTTTAGTAGTGAGTGGAAACTTTTTTTCTAACTCCTTCACATCTTTAAAAATTCGAAATCACTGTCCTGCATTAGAAATCTATTTACCGGACCTACCATACAACAGAAAATAGTATTCTGGGCTTCTTTGCTTTCAAAAAAAACTTTTGGATGTTTATTTGTACATATAGGTACAGGCGCTCTTATCCGGAATGATTGTGACCTGGGGATTTCTGGAAAAGGAATATTTCTGTAATTTGAATCTCCATACATTAAGGGGCCCATTTATTAAACCTCAACTTTTTCTGGTCAACGTTTTTAGGAGGAATACTCAACTTTTTAATGGAAAAATAGAACTCTTTTGAGAGATTTATCATACCCCATTTTTATACCCAAAGCTGACAAAATTAGAAAATATGCAATCTCAAAGATGTTGAGCTCATGTCGAAGTCAATGGCAGATGTCCCTGAAGGTGTTTCTTAACATTGTAATGAGTGCTGAAGAAATTTGGGGTTTTCGTCCGTTAATCTGAAAAAGTTGAGTTTCTCGCAGAGGAGACAAGTATAAAAGAAAAAGGAAAGCCTTTAATAGATATTAAGTCAGTGGACAGGCATACTGTACATGAAGTGTGCTATGCAGTGCTGTGCAGTCTTTTTTTCTCTTTTGAAACCTTGAAACCTCTTAATCCTGCAGCAAGACCATGATTTGCACCTTTAAGTTAGTGGTGCATGCACAGTAGGTGCACTCAGGAACAAGGAATTTTTAATACAAACAGGAGCGCAGGCACATAAAATTTTTTCTTTGCTTGAATTCAATATAGCTTTTGTGAACCTGGAAATAGTGATGGGCGAATTTATTCGCCAGGGGCGAATTCGCGGCGAATTCCCATGATTCGCCGCTGGCGAATAAATTCGCGAAACAGCAGCAAAAATTAGCCGCCGAAAAATTAGCCAACAAAAACGAGTCGTGCGTCGTTTTTGACGCGACGCACGCCGAAAACGACGCGATTGACGCGACGCGCGTCGGAACGTATATAATACGTGCTGGCAGGAAAATGCTCTGACTGCCAAGCACATATTATATATATGCTCTGCAGTAAAGCCTTTACTCGCTACACTAGCAGGTTTTGCAACCGTGTAGCGAGTCATAGCTGCCCCCAAGTGGCTGCATCTGTAGGTTTTTTTTTACTTTTTTTTGGGGGGTCTGCACATGCCAGCTGGTTTAGTATATTTATGCACAATGGGCATCAAACCCTTTGTGTCAATACTTAGGGTGTTTTACAATTGTATGTAAGAAAATGGGTGAGAAAAATTTGACCAATTGCAATGTTTTTAGGCGATTTTCACAAATGTCATAAAACAGCTGCCTTTAGAGCAGTTTTGTAGCATGGTAGTTTGGAGTAGAGAGACATAATTACCTATTTTTGATTTGTCAGAATGTGTACTTTCCAAAAATATAGGGTTTTGGGGAGGTCTTTGTGCTGTTAGGAGGGTCTTGCGGCAAAAAATACACTGTAGAGGTTTATGCTCAAAGAAGGCAAATCTGCAGCAAGGAAAATTCATATGCACTATTTTTATTTGGCGTTAGCACATGCCAACTGCTTTGGTATATCTATGCGTATTGGGCATCAAACTGATCAGTAGACCCGTGGCATCAATATATAGGGTGTTTCACAATTGTATGTAAGAAATTGGGTGAGAAAAATGAGGCCAATTGCAATTTTTTTTGGAGATTTTCAGAAATGTCATACAAAACCACTGCCTTTAGCGTAGCATTGTGGTATGGTGCTTCGGGGTCAAAAGACATGCATAGATTCAGGAGAATGTGTATGTTCCGAAAATGTATGGGTTTTATGAGGTGAACGTATTTTTTTCTACCTTTGCCCACCCAAAAATTATGTAAATGTGTACCTGAAATGACAGACCAAATGGGGGGCTTCCTTTTGAGGCCCCTTTATGACATGTGCTTAGCTACACCTATACATATTGGACATCAAACTGTTCAGCAGACCAGAGGCTTTCATATTAGAGATAATTTGTCTTGATAACTAATGGCATGTTCGATATAAGATGCTGCAGGGTGGAAGTTTTGAGGGGATTTTTGGAAATGTCCCCAAAATTACCATTTTTAGGAAAGATTTGCGGCTTGGTGCTTTGGGGTAGAAAGACATGCATACCCAATTTAGATTTGGGGGAACATGTACTTTCTGAAAATATATGGTTTTCTGGGGTGAATGTACTTTTTTTTTTACCTTTGCCTACCCCAAAACTATGTAAATGTGTTGATTTTGCAGTACCTGAAATGACAGACCGAATGGGGGTATTCATTTTGAGGCCCCTATATGCCACATACTTATACATATTTGACATCAAACTGTTCAGCAGACTCCGGGCTTTCATATTTTGGGTTATTTGTCTTGATAACTAATGGTATGTTTGATATAAGATGCTGCAGGGTGGAAGTTTTAAGCAGTGATGGGGGAATTTATTCGCCAGGGGCAAATTCGCAGCGAATTCCCACGATTCGCCGCTGGCGAATAAATTCGGGAAATGCTTGCCGAAAATTTGCTGGCGTAAAAAAAAAAAAGAGTCGCGTTGTGTCAAAAAAATTTCGCCAATTTCTCTGGAAATTTGCACATTTTTTTGGCGAAACAAAACGGCGTAGATTCGCCCATCATTAGTTTTAAGGTGTACTTCCCGAAAATATATGGTTTTCTGGGGTGAACGTACTTTTTTCTACCTTTGCTCCCCCCAAAATCATGTAAATGTTTTGATTTTGAAGTATCTGGAATTACAGAACTGCTCAAATGGGGTGTCTACATTTTGTGGCCCCTATGTGCCACATGCTTAGGTAAACCTATACATATTAGGCATCAAACTCTTCAGTGGACTCCTGGCAATCATATTTAGGCTTTTAGGGTATTGATTCCTAATGATGGGTGGGAGATATGATGCTGTAGATTGGAAGCATTGAGGTAATTTTTTTAAAAAAATCACAAATTTCTATAAAAAAAATTCTAACTTTAGGAAAGAATTGCAACTTGTTAGTTTGGAGTACATAAATGTACTGTATTGAGCCATTTTTGATTCCAATCAAATCTGTTCTTTCTAATAATGGGTAGGTTTCTAGGGTAAACCTATTGTTAGTGAAATGTTTTGCCTTGAAATAAGAAGTGAAATGTTTTGCCTTGAAATAAGAAGTATGCCGTTTTGTGGAGCGGTGCTTTGGAAATTTGCTAATGTATTGCAGATTTTGATCTATACAAGATTTTATTAGGCACTTTGAAGCCTATATTTTTTTACAGAGATCCACCAACATTCTATTTTTCCCCATAGTACAATTGTTTTCATAGTATTTGTGGTTCCATCATAAAAATGGAATTGTTTATATATATATATATATATATATATATATATATGTGCAATACCAAAACAGGGGGGTGTGGGAGCACTCTAAAGGCTTTAAAGTATATATAAGTATTATAAATGCTAATGCATATAGACCCAAAACAGGGGTTATATATATATATATATGTGTGTATATGTATATATATGTATATATGTCAGATCAGTGGCAAATGTAGATCCATCTCGCTGTAATGTCTAAGGAGAGGCAGCAGCAAAGGCCCATTGATCCATAGAAACCAATTAGCATGTAGCTTTAACCCACCTAATGTTAGAATTCTAGTGCAAGACATTGGATTTGTTTCTATGGAAGCACCGGCAGGGATTAAGAAGGAAAAAATGTATATACTGTACATTAGTGGACAAGGAAACAAGGCAAATGGTCTTAAATGTGAAAAGATGCAAAGTCAGCTCTTAGACCCCAATAAGAAACAAGCTAATTATAGATAAAATGTTTTCAATCTAGGCAAAGAGGTAAGAGTTAAAAAGAGTATTTAGACATTTTAGCAGCTGAAAATAGGCCAACAAATGTTTGCATGTTTAGAAATGCTTGTCTAGGCATGGTTTTGTTTGATCATGCTGTTAATACTGTACATGGTACACTTTTTTGCCACCCATCTATAAAAGCCATATCAGACAAAAGAATGGATCCTGTAACTGATTTTTCCCTTCAAACAAGAGAATTGCTTCTTATAGGATATTATCGCACATTTAGATCACATGATCATGTCCACATGATCAGTAAAAGATTTGCCTGATAACATTTTTGTGTTTCCTTTGGAACAGTAAAGGTAACAGGAGAAAGTCCTTTGTGCTAAAGGAAATGAGGTTTCACCATCAGCATAGGATGCCTTTATTTATTGTGAGGCTAATGGTGGTATGAAATTTCCTACACATTTTTTTGGATTTGACACCCAAATTGCTCTATTTTTTCAGGTTATTGTCCGAAAAGCCCAAAGTGTTTGGATTATTGGATGAAACTCAGCGCAGATCACGATATCTTCAAACTGTAAAAGGGACATCTGCTATTGACTTATACATGACCACCTGTAAATGAAACCTGTAAATGAAGAAAATTAAGCTTATGCATTGAATGTTCTACTGCACTGTTGTACTTACTTGTACTTAGAATGGGTTTTAAATAGTTATTAGTGCTTAAACTGCACTGCTCTTTGTTTTATTTAAATTTTTTGAGTATAAGCAATTTTTTCATAAAATAGATATTTTTTGTTTCACAGATGTGATCAGTGTATCTACAGTTAACTGACAAGAGGCAGAACAAGGGTCCTTTGATGATTTAATTGGCTCTCTTGGTAGTTCATTAAAGGAATTATAAACATTGGTTACTGTGTATAATATATGATGTGTTAAACGAGGGGATTAGTACACAGAGCTTGAAAGTAAGTTTAATGGTGCAAAGTTCTGTAACTGTAATGAAATCAAACCTTTCATTATAATAATGAGATGAATTTTAAGTGTATCTTGTTTGTAGCATCCATCTGCGTTGGCTTCATTCATAGGGGGAAATTCACTAAAGCGCGAAGCGTCTAACGCTAGCACTAATTCGCCAGCGTGACGTCAATTCGTAACTTCGGAGATTTACTAACGCCGACTCTGGGGAATTTTCACTAACGAAGTAGACTAGCCAAGCAAAGTTGCGCACTGACAAAGGATTATGCAAATTCACGTTCATTTTACTGAACGGTACCACTTACGCTAGATGTTACTTCGCCAGGTCAGACCTGGTGAAGTTCAATACAATAGATAGGAGCTTGAAAAAGAAAACTTGGAAAGTCCCAAAAATACACTGGTGTGGTTTACCTTTCTAGGGTGATAGTCTGAAAAAGAGTGAATTTTTTTGGGGGGGTTATCCTCCTTCCCCCCACATTTCCTAACATATGGCAACACAACTATACAGGGGGCACATGTAGGGCAATAGGTCAACTTTATTTTTTCATTAAAGGTTTCCTGGGCTTGTGTAGTGGAATGTAGTGGCTCTAACATATACTTCTATTATACTTTGAAATTCACACAGTATGCAAATTAGGCATTGCTAGTGTAAATATGCTTTGCCTGGCAAAGTAACACTAGCGCAACTACCCTACCGTTCACCGACCTTATCGTAACTTTGCACTTTAATGAATTTGCGTAGCGCTATTGAATTTTCGCCGCTTATTGGATTTCCCCCATAGGCTGAATTTTAACATTAAGGGGATTATTTACTAAAGCTTGAATTTATCCTACTTTCTTGAATTTATCTGATGCCCTAATCACTCAATATTTTCAGGTTATCGCCCAAAAACCCTGGATTACTGGACAAAAACCATCGCAGATCACAAAATCTTCAAATTGAAACAGGGACATCTCTCATTCAATTCTACATGACCTCCGTAGATTTGAGATGGTAGATTTTCAGATTCAGTAGCTTCTGGGTATTTCAATTGTAAAAAGGTACAATTGTAAATTTTCAATTCTAAAAAGGTATAGGGACATTGTTTCTAACATTGTTATCATAACATGTACAATATGTAGATTCTATAGTGTTATTATGTTTGGCCTGGATACTTATGGATATGGTCCTCTTGGAACAATATGATAATTAAGAAAATTATTTGTGCTAAGGCAGGCGTGCCCATACTTGTCCCATTATGATCTCCATCCAACATTGCTATCACTCTGTTCCATGGAGAATATTACTTAAATATTGATTTATGAGAAAATGTATGTTGATATATTTACCAAATAATTATTTCTTATGTAACCTTAACATAATACATATCTGAATGAAAAGCATGAACTAGGAGCGTGATTTAGACAAGCTGTTTGTTGATCCCTTGATCACTTAAGCTTAAGGTTGACTGGTAGATGCCAATCTACCCTTTGGACACAGAAAAATGATATAAAATGTGATAACGCTAGCGCTATTACGCTGAGTCAATGTCCACCGTGATTGTGCAGCTGCCTATCTACATAAATGTTAATGTCAGTATCAGTGTACATTGTATCATTGCAACCATAAGCAGCCCATTACATAGAAAAGGAAGGGTTTTTTAGTGACCCAACTTCTGCATTAATGAAGATAGAGATTCAATAATCAAATCTCTGCCCTAAAAAGGTGCTAAAACAAAAACATGTTATATCTTAACCAATGGGAATAGTAATTTTTAACAATATAGGTATATAGAGATTAACTAACAATATCCATCAACAGTTAGGGGCATTAATACTCTGCAATGTCAACATTCATATACAGTACATACAATAAAATGGATCATTCCAACAGACTCTTGTGCTCTGGAATACAGCGTCCCAATCTGGTTACAAATATCCAGAGCACGATAATCCAGATGGTGCTGGGACCAAAAGCAAATATCCTAATCAAGATTAAAAAGCTAAAAAAGCTGAAATATTAGTATACTATCATCTTTAAAGTGACACAGTATAATGTAAAATGCGCCATTCCTTGAGGAACTGGGTGACATATGTTGCCAAAAAAGTGCCACTGTGCAATAAATCAATAATATACAATAAAAAAGCATCATACAAAGTTAACAAAATTCATGTAATAAGTTATGCAGTAATCAGCATCAGCATTCAATAAAGTGTCAGGGTAACATATTAACAGCATACGCTCATGTCCCTCTTCAAGAAAATGTCTGTGCAATATACTGTAGTGAAACTGTGTCTAGAATGCCGGTACCAATTAGCCCCATCCGCCATAGTGATTACATTTGCTGTATAACAAGGCATTGGGGTTATTCTTTAAATGCCTTAAGTTTGACTGGTAGATCCCGATCTACCTTTTGGACGCCCCTGTGTTAAGGCATTGGGGTTATTCTTTAAATGTATCACATTCTTTAAATGTATCACATGCAAAGTCACAAAATGAACTCTTCTCCATCAGAGAAGACTGCTTACCTCACCTGAATAAAGAGATGTTCTAACATTCAACCCCAATTTAGTACTAAATACCTGTTGTGTTATTCTGCTTCTTCTCTAGTCTACTGCTTGGGCACTAGAGCTCTAAGAAATGTCGACATTTGCTTAGCCCTAGTAAAATGTTGTCATTAACAATGTCATTGCTGCAGAACAATTAAATATAGGTAATTATTTTTGTATTGGACATACAGTATGGTAATATAGAATGGTTACAATTCAGAATAAAGCCTTTGCCAAAATATAGCAGCAGGGAACTTGCAAAAGTTCATTATGTTCTTTTCTATAGAAAGTACTTTCTCAATAATGAGAACATTTTCCATATGTCATAATTGAAAGTATATATTCCTACAGCTGACAATGGATATGATCAGATTCTCAGAAGTCTTTATTTTTCATTTATATCACAACATATGTTAATTGATGACTTATTTTAACTTAAAGAAAATGCATAGTTCAGGCATATTAAGATGACTTTGAATGCAAAGTTTTATACAACCATTTCAGTGAGCTAAAGTTTACTAATGGAACATATGTCTGTTTGTTGTATTTGTATAGAACAGAATTAATGGCTTTTTGTTCATAATGGAGATTTTGAAGTTCAGTCATTTATAATAAAATACTCAATTCAATTAAGCTTGATAATAGGAAAAGGAGCTAGTTTTTCATTCCTTTTCTAATATCTTTTTAAATACAGAATATGGTTTCTTTATAAGGATTTTTTCCAAAGGAAGAAAAAGTTTAAAATGAAAAAGATTTTATTATAAACAAAAAAAAGTCTTTGGTCTGCATGTCATTAGATGGAGAAGTTATACTGTAAAATGATTTACAAGTGTGCAGTCATTAGACTTGGGATGGCTGCTTTTCCTTTATTTTTGAAGTATCAGCTGCCTGAAATCCTGGTCTATGCCTCAATTCCAAACAGGAAACTGCATAGAAAGTTGTTATTTGGGGGTAAGTAGAAAAAATCTTATATATTTACACATTCTCCTGGTGACATTCCATGGTCTATATTGTAAAATATAAGTACTACAAATTTTAAAAACACAACAGGATGTAAAGAATTTTTTTTTAGTTTTTTTAATTTAAAAAAGCTCAAAAACTAACGTGCACTTATTTATTAAAAACATCAAATCTCAAATACTCTGTTAATTTAAAACATGAAAAAAACTACTTGACAAGGAACAAATCAACAGGGATCTTACATGGGGAAGCATATTGAAGCATAGGCTGCTTGAAACCCTTTGCTATACTTAAATTCCATGCCATAGGAAACTTCATAAAAAGTGGTTGTTTTGGGTTAAGTTTAAAAAATTTTATTTACACATTCTTCTTGTGACATTCCCAAGGTTATATATAAGTATTACAAACTTTAATAAAACAACAGGTTGTGAAGATACTCAATGAAAACTAAAACTATTTCTCCAAAATCAAATCAGCCAGACATATAACCAAGAGTGCACTTAACCTACCATTAATTTGACGGTACAAGTCTTATGGGATTTTCTAAAGATTGGGTGAACAACCCTGAACTGCACACAGATCCCAACAGAGATCAGTGTTCAAGTGTTCCCCCAGAAGGATGTTCACAGCAATCTTTGACTTTGTTCCCCAATCAGTGCATGACAGACTATTAGAAATAAACTGTTAGGAACATACAAACTATCTCTTTTTTTACCACTATATAAATAAAAAATAAATAAAAGAAATGTTAACAAATTTTCGATTTAAGTTAAAGACCCCTATATATCTATTGATCTATCTATCTATGGGGTAGATTCATGAAAGAGTGAAGTTAAGAGTGAACTTCCGCCACTAGAGTGAAATTACGCCAGTCCCCATTCATGTCTTTGGGATTTTTAAAGGCGTATTCATCAAAGGGTGAACTTTCACTTCACCCATTGATGAATACGCCTTGAAAATCCCATAGAAATTAATTGAGAGCTGCGGAATTTCCCTCTAGTGGCGGAACTTCACTTTCTGATGAATCTACCTCTATATCTACACATATACAATATATAGTGTTTGGGTCTGACAGAAAGTTGGAGACTTCATTGCTTTGTTCTTCACCTGTGGGATTTCCTCTCTATGTGTACTGGACGCTAGAACTACTAGTAAGTAAATGTATGCTTTAGTTGGACTTTTTGTTGCTGAATGCAAGCTATATTCTGTTACCAGTTTTCTGCTGCTGGAAAAGCTTGTTTGACTTGAAAAATAAATTGATGGCTTTTCCTTCACTCTGGAAAGGACTGTATTTTTACAATATATACAAATCACATAAAGAACTGGACAAGTATACTACTTACTAGCTTTCTACCATATGAATAGTCAAAGCTTACTGTTGTGAATCCATTATAACAGTTAATAGAAGATTCAGATAACAGCATCATGCATGCAAGCATCTTTAATAAAACAATGCAAATTAAAATATAATGTGCTGACTAGACAATTGTTACTGCTGAAATCTATCAATGCTAATTATTTTGTTTCTTTTTTTTGGATTTAGGTTATTACATTATTATTAATCTTACTTATCAAGCACTGACCACCTAATCAGTGAACTGCCTAGTGTATATAATGAATTTCTTTTGCAATAATGAAAGTTTAGCAGGAAGAGATAACAAATCCTAATTACTATCATTTTAGAAGTGTATTGCTTCCATGGGAATTCTACTGCAGCAATAATAGCATTACTCATTACAGGCTCCTGCTGTGGATGAAATGGATGGCAATGTTGAAGGGCACATTAAAAAGACTTTTAGTTTTGTTTTGGGAGCTCTGGTTAAGGTAAATTAATGGAGGTAGCGTAACTATTCTATTGCTGTGCAGAAAGACAAAAAGGAATGGAATAAGGAATGAACATGAGGATGGGATCTTAATAATAATAATAATAATAATAAGTGTAGTCATATTCTTTTTCAGTTTAACATTAAAAATAAAATTTTCTCTCCTTTGTATAATTATATGATTTAATGTTTTTCCAGTTATTTATTTTATGTGCTCTTTATGCACTGGTTTCATTGACTTTCTTTTGGTTCAATTTATGATCATGAATTTGTTCAGGAGTGATATATCCTTTTGGAATAATAATCTGGAGTGCTGGTCGCACTATGGTACAGATTCCTGTAAAGAACATTTAGGGGCAGATTTACTATTGGTTGAATTTCGAATTTAAAAAAATTCGAAATTCGACCATGGGAATAGTGGGTGAAGTAAAATCTTTCGAATTCGAATATCGAATTCGAAGGATTTTACCGCAATTCAATCTTTCGAACAGGATAAATTTGATAGATCAATCGTTTGAATCAATTGATTAGAACGATTTAATCGGTCGATCGAATTTTTTTTATTCGATCTAAAATATGATTCCCAATGCGGTAGCTTGGTTCTGGCGAAGTAGGTGGTCAAATAAATTCGACCATCGAATAGTCGAATATTCGAATAAAATTTTATTTGAATATTCAAATTATTCGAATTCGACTATTCGATGGTCGATTTTGCCTAATCTGCATATTCGAAGAATAAAAATTCGATAGAACTTTGAATTCTTCATGTGAATTTTGTAAATCTGCCCCTTAGTGCAAATCCTAAAAGTGAGAGCTAAGCATGCTAATGGGTGTAGTTACTCTAGCTATGATATATTGTTCTCCTGATTTATGCACCCATATAATTTAGCCAGTGTTTTACATCCTAGGACTAGGACTGGGACTAAATAGAGGCTGAAACTTTTGCTCAATTACCAAACAAGCATTACAGCCAGTGTTGTGCCTAATAAAGACCAGGCAAAGGTGCAGATGCATCCCACCAATGCAAGTTATTTGCCATTTGTATATTCACATACTGTAGCATTGTGTAGCATAAAGTTGAAAGTATTGTTAAATCAGTGGTAAAATGATAATTAAGGATATAAAAAAATGCTGAGCACATATAATTATTTTATCCTTTTGTTTGTATGCTCCTGAGGCAGGTTTCCTATTACACACACCAATTGTAAAGATAATTTTGCAAGCATACTAACAAACTTGGTACTGGAAGAAAACACCATACATGCATTGTTCCAAGTGGAGCAATATCCTTTGTTAACAAATACTTTCATGCATCTCAATATGGGGAAATTATTATTTCTAGAGAGTTTCTCTGTGAGCGCTTAACACTGGAGCCATGCACATTGCTTTATGTTTAAGCATGCATCCAATGTTGCATTCTAAGCTTTGTTTAAAAATGCAATGCACTTTTCGGATGCAAATCGTTGTGATTTTCCCAGAATTCCAGTGTCATTGTGGCAGTGCACTGTTGAGTCTGCCACAATTGCTTGGAGAACACACCAATGTTTGTGCTCATTTTGTGGCTCCCAATTTCGATATACTTTGGTGCAAATTAAGTGAGTGACCAGTAGTATACAGGACATTTATTTATTGATATTGACCCTGGGGAAAAATTGGAGTGATCATCTGGGCCCCCACAGTTACACCCCTTTAGGTCATTTGCTACCCATAAGTGCTTATGCATTGAGAAAATCTGCTGGATTAATATCGACCAATGTCTTCAAGAGGAAAATAATACAGCAAGGCCAGGTAATTTAACTTATTATTATAGATATGCCATGTCCTGGATGAATGTGAACCTTCACAGACAAGTTTCATAGAAATGATGATGCAGTGCTCAGATGTAAACCCAGAAAGGCACAGTGTGACAGACACAAAACTACATACAAGACTACAATATATTTCAGTTCCTCAAGAAAGAATCTAAAGCAATATGAATTAAATTTTAAAGCACGTAGGCAGCAAACCTTGCAATGCAATTTCACTTAGTGTTTCATTAAAAACTGGAACTCTATTGCATGGAAAAAGTGGAGGGATAATTCCACCCCATTCTTCTCATGTTAATGATCCTAGCTATAAGAATAATGATGACATTTAATTATTAAATGCTTCAGAAGGTCACTTATTTGTTGGACTTATATTTCAAAGTGGAAAGTGACATTTTGGGTGAAGTTCTTTCACATAGACTCTCACAACTGAATCAATTATTACAATTTTCAACTTAAAAAGAGCAAAACTAAATGCCAAAGACAATTGTTGTGCTGAACTTTATCGTGAAGTCTGCAATTTTCCAAGTATCAATTTTACACATAGCTGGCAGATTTTAGTTACTAAGTTCAAAAGCTTTTTTTTTAAAGGTTATATTGCATAAAACTGGTGTAATTACTGTGCTCCACTTTATAGGCTGTCTGGATTGAGCCTGTGTACAAAATTCTAACCCTAACTCCCAAAATATTGTCATTGTACAACCTGAACCAACCTGGACCCATGTGATCTTTTTCTGTGCACTACTTATGTGTTCACCTCTGGCTTCAGGAGCAGGGGGAGAGTGCACTTCCCCTGTATGACCAGCACCAAACCCTAAACCACAACAGTTGGACAAATTTCAGCCCAAACCTGCTCACCCGATGGTCAACCCACAGGTCACCTAGGGTTTTGGGTCAACTCACAAATCACTAGCAGCAGATAGCATTTACTGTTCATTTGTTTAAAAGCAAACATTTGAGACAGTACTTTGATGGAATCCTTAAATTAGTTGTTCCATGCAGTCCATCTTATGTAAAAGATTTGGTGGATGCTATTAGGCACTAGGGGGCAGCCATCACAATACTTCGCCAGGCGAAAATTCACTCAGACAAAGCAAATTTAATAAGTTGTGAAGTTTCATCTCAGGTGAGGAACGTTGGTGAACGCCTGTGCCCATTAGTAAATCGGCAAAAGTGACTGAAAGCGGTAATGCTGGCAAATCATCTCCAGCTTTATTCACTTTGCCCCTTTAGTAAATCTACCCTTAGAATGGGAATGCTCTGGATGAAATTCAGTTTCTACTAGGGATGCATTGAATCCAGGATTCAGTTTGGGATTCGGCAGGACTTGGACGAAGTGCATGTTGGAACCGAATCAGAATTCTTAAAATCATGTGACTTTTTGCCGCATTAACAAGGCAGTTCTCTCTAACCCCCCTTGCCCTAATTATAATATACAAATTAGGGTTCAGATTTGATTTGGTATTTGTGGCCAATTTTCAAAATTGTGGTATGTGTAGAGTTCCTATATACCAGCACTATACATGATAAAGCAGCCAGTGACACCTTGGAGAGAGGGGTCAAAAATATCTCATAAGATATTTGTGGTTCAACTACTTCTTTTTATATTGACCCACAATTATCCCTACCTGGTTATAAACACTGAAGATATTGTGATAGTCTGGGTAGCATCTAAAAATTTTTTTTTTAATTTCTAGATAAATTAAATAATGATGCTAAAAAACTAAAAAAAAAAGCCTGAATTTCCTAGACATAAGCATATTTTGCAGCCTGGATAATGAGATAAATTATTAATTTCACATAGCAAACACCCTGGAAGTACAATTATGGGGATCACAGTAGGTCCGGATTGTGCAGCACATTGAAAATATAAAACTGGAGAGGAAAACCATATACAAGATTTAGACTAGAGAAGCTTTAGCCATAATTCGCTAAAATGGCATACAAAATGGCACTGGAGGCAAACAGTTGTGAACTATTGATCCAGAAGTGAAAGAAAACCGATGAGAATAATAATAATAATAGTAATATTGTAGTGATAACTGATTATAGCAAGAAGCCCAATAATAAATTCCAGATTATCTGTGGGTATTGGCACATCCTGAAGCAGGATAATGAATTAATGGAGGATTTGACCGACAGTCTTCCGTTAACTGCTCTTTGTAGCAGAAATCTGCATGATCATTTAACACAAAGCCATTGTACAACTGCTGGTTATGAAATACCAGCACAGGATGTTTTTAGTTGTGGAGGAGCCCTTTCATAGAAAGAACACAGAAGGATACAGCAGAGGGTAGAATTCGCAATCTAATTTTAATATAATATTAAAATAAAAAGCAACACGAATTTTAAATCTGCATGTCCGGTATATGTTTTGTAATTCTGCTGCGACAAGAAATATATTGGGAAACCCCTCAGGGAATTTAGACAAAGAATTTTAGAGTATGTGGGAGATGCTACATAGTTACATACTGTTGTTACATACGGTAGTTACATAGTTAAATCGGGCTGAATAAAGACAAAGTCCATCAAGTTCAACCCCTCCAAATAAAAACCCAGCATCCATACACACCCCTCCATACTTTCACGTAAATTATATATACCCATATCTATACTAACTACAGAGTTTAGTATCACAATAGCCTTTGATATTATGCCTGTGCATCATCACAACATCACCTGGCTGTACATTCCACAACCTCACTGTCCTCACTGTGAAGAACCACCTACGTTGTTTCAAACGAGATTCCCTTTTTCTAGTTTGAAGGGTTGGCCTCTGGTGCAGTGATTCTCATTATGGGTAAAAAAGTCCCCTGATAATTGTCCTCTAATGTACTTGTACAGTGTAATCATGTGCCCTATTAAGCGTCTTTTTTCCTGAGAAAACAACCCCAACCTTGATGGTCTACCCTCATAATTTGTCTTCCATACATCTAACCAGTTTAGTTGCACGTCTCTGTACTCTCTACAGCTCATTTATAGCCCTCTTAAGGACTGGAGTCCAAAACTGCACTGCATACTCCTTTTTTATACAAGACAGCACTTTATTTGCTTTAGCAGCCACAGAGTGACACTGTCCAGAATTAGACAACTTATCTACAAAGAACCCTAGATCCTTCTCATTTAGTATATAACCTGCATTTATATTATTTTTGCCAAAGTGCAAAACTATGCCCAGTTTCCCAACTTAGACAAATCACTCTGCAAAGTGGAAGCATCCTGCATTGAACCTATATTTCTGCATAATTTAGTATCATCTGCAAAAATGGAAATTTAAATACTTTAAATGCCCATCTCCAGGTCATTAATAAACAAGTTGAAAAGCAAAGAACCTAGGTAAGAGCCCTGCGGTACTCTACTAAAAGCACTGGTCCAATTATAAAATGTTACATTTACCACCACTCTTTTAGCCAGTTCTCTATCCAGGCACACTATATTCCAGGCCAGCATTCCTTAATTTAACCAGTAACCTTATGTGTGGCACAGTATCAAATGCTTTAGCAAAGTCTAAGTAAATCACATCCACTGCCATCCCAGAATCGAGGTCCCTGCTCACCTTCTCATAAAAAGAAATGAAGTTAGTCTGTCAGGATCTATTATGTATAAAGCCATGCTCAAACTCATAGTATTATGATTTACTATGAAATCCAGTATCTTATCCTTTATTAACCCTTCGAAAACCTTTCCTACAACTGACGTCAGACTAACTGGCCTATAGTTTTGAGGCTGAGAACAGGATCCCTTTTTGAATAGTGGCACCACATTAACAATTCACCAGTCCCTCTGCACCATGCCAGACCTCAATGAATACTGAAAAATTAAGTAAAGGGGCTTGGCAATCACAGAGCTAAGCTCGCTAAGTACCCTTGGATGGATACAATCTGTTCCCGGACCTTTATTTCTCTTAATATGTTCTAGTCCCTTTTAAATTTCCTCAAGTGTGAACCATGCATCAGTAGTTGTATTACTAGAATTGGGACTATTAAGAAGGAAACCTTCATTAACTGGTTCCTCATTTGTGATAGACATAAGAGAATCATAGCTAAATATTTTCATAATGGAAACACAGATGAAATGAAGTTTTTGGACATATGTATAACCAACTAAGCAAAGCACAGGAGTGCTTTTTTTTTTAAAGATATTGCAACAAGAAGCACATTGAATTTTATTTTTTGAATAGCAGGGCTCCACCTGTACCGTTGTTTATGCCTGCTTAACGACTGATTTAATTATCATGACTGTGATGTTTTTCATTTTGTTAATGCATATTTCCCTGTACTAGTACTGGTAATATGGATTATACAAATAATCTAATTAAGATTAAATCTAAAATGAGTGGTACAAGTGGATTGGATTTTACTATGCTTAACGGAGTGGTTTTTATTATGCTTCTCCTGTGACCACTTTAAGAATCAGTATTGAGCTATAGTGGTGTTGGATTCCATGAAAATGGTGTGTTGTCAACAGCATGTAAACCCTAAGGTCCTGGCCTCATATCACATGTCTTCCGTTAACTGCCATCTTTTGCTTTCGGAGGAGCCATCCGCTTAGTGACAGAGCAGTAAAAAATCAGGAATGTAGTTAAGGTCACAGGCCTTGGTCAAAACTAACAGCAGCGCAGTACAGAATCGTTATCCAAAAGAATGGTCATAGACAGGCAAGGGTCAAGACAGGCAGCAAACTAGGGAAGGTCAGGAACAGACAAAACAGACTTGGAACACATCCAAGAACTATTAGAAATGGACCTATTTTGGGAAACAAACAATTGGCCAAAGGCCTTTTGAGCATTTGAATTTTGCACCAATGATGTCGGGCACATCGTATGGTGGTGGCCTTATTTAAAGTGCTGAGTTAAGCATACTGCATATACAGTACAGTGCCTTAAATACTGCGTAAATATTATCGAAGGCGGCTGGGCATGGGGGATCTTTTCATTGCGTCTACTAGGAGTGCACTGCTGCACTGTTTTGTAGGGCGGGGGGGCCTGGGTGCATATTCTGCTCCCAGACCCGCCAGTGGATACGTATGCCACTGCATATACAGTATGCTCAGACCTGTGGGCATGTGAACATACTTGCTTTAATCATTTTCTCCAGTGTGTGTGAACACATTTACTGTATATCCGATTGCTTATATTCTCTGAACTCCTTGCTACAACTCCTGAAACAAGGTTGGAAGCAAGCCAAGTTAAAGACCTGAATGAGATCTGACTCCTGTTTCATTTATTTTCAGAAAACAGAAAGGGGTAAACAAACACTGAAATTATATTTACAAACAGCTTTAAAATTATCTTTAATACAGTATATCTATAATAGCTATTTGTTTAGAATTATATTTTCATTCATTATCCAAAAAAGCTGTTTTTAGATGGAGGACAACTTTATAATGAAAAAAAAAATCAATACATGAAAGACAAACTGTCTTACAAAATACCCTTTTTAAAATGCCCAGTTTAATGGCCGTTTACAGATATATATGTATTTCCTAAGCATTACCCAACATGTGAAACTATAAGCCATGCTGAAAGTTATACCAGCTTCCCGTCATGCCTACAGTCCCAACAATATCATTTAGAGGCTTGTTTATTGAAGGTTGAATTCTAATGGTTTTAGAGGTTTTTGAAACCACTAATAATGATGTTTTAACTGGTGCGTACAGCCTCAGTCTACGGCCTTTGCATAGGAGGCAGATAATAAGGAAACAAAAGCAAGAAATAGATTAAAAAAAATTTTAAATCAATAATAAAATAAATTTGGTGTGCCAAGACTAATCATACATATTCACATAATGCATTACCACCGCACTCCCTAAGGACATTGGGCACTCCTCCCCCCCATGATCAGAGCAGCAAGTAAAAGGGAGCACCTGGGGGGTGGGGCAAGGGGAATAGTAGACTGGTGTTGAGTTTTGTGACTGAGGTGTACTTAAAATTTATTTAAACATTAAATAAACCCAATAGTATTGTTTGCCTCTACTATGGATTAATTATATCTTAGTTGAGAATACAAGGTACTGTTTTATTATTACAGAGAAAAGGTAAGTGTACCGCATAAGTCCTCACTAGTTTTGCTTGTGCAGTAAATAAAAATATCTCACCCACTTTTTAGTATACTTCATTTAAATTTTTTCTATGGTTATTAAGCGATTTGAAAATGGAATTGCTATTAAGTACAATATACTATTTTTTTTGCCTGTGATAAGTTTTGAATTAGTGATGGGCGAATTTATTTGCCAGGTGCGAATTCACTGTGAATTCCCGCAATTCGCTGCCGGTGAATAAATTTGCAAAATGCGACTGCCAAAAATTTGCTGGTGCATAAAAAAACTAGATGCTCGCCAAAAATGACGCGACGCACGCTGAAAATGACGCGTGGTGCATCAAAAACGACGTGACACGTGTCAAAAATATGACTTGACTCGTTTCGCAAATTTTTCGGCGAAACGCAATAGATTCGCCCATCACCACTTTGAATCGGTGAATCGGCAGAAAAGATGGGGAGCTAATTTGGCCATTTTTGGAGGTAAAGATATTTATTGCTAAAGGGCTGTGGTTGCCTTGGACTGATGCAGAAACCCATTTAGAAATACAGCATGTAAAGAGCATTAAAGGCAGCAATCGGTAACTTTTTTGCACTCGTGTTTCCTCGTTTGCAAAACCCTAGCTATGCTTACCCGGCACATCTGATGCAGATCAACTATAGACAGGGGTACCAGTGATCTGTAGATGAGCCCTAAGGTGCATTCATAGTGCTCTTGCATGTGTGCCCCAGGTGGTATAAAATACCTCTTTAAGTACAACATTTCTGCCTTACTTCTTTAGTTAAGCTTTAGTTCTCCTTTAATCTCTTTTATATGAAACAATTAGAAGAGATTTGTCATAAATGATGTGGAAAGACAGTAATTGCCACTCTGGCTGTGTTTATGTATGGAAATGTAAAGGGTGAAAGATTTTCAACAGAGATCTGCTAATTGGGTAATTGAGTAGTATAAGGTATATTTTCATTTTAATTTATGATAAAACCTTTAAAAGTAACAAACAAAATGCTCTCTCTGTCACTTTGCTGCTTCCTCACCTGATGATGCAATAATCCTTTACCAGACTTGGCAGTTATTAATGTCTTGGCAGTGCATGTTGGCATGGAATGATGTATCTTGCTTGATATTCTTTGACAGCTCTTGATAAATCTACTCTCCAGTTTTATTGCATTAATGCTAACTCAGCACCCATCGTCTAAAAACACTAATTCTTTGACAAAGCCAAATCCAAATGTTGCTAAGAAGCAGTGACATTTATTCAACAAACTAAAACAATTAGTTGCATGAAATTAAGTGAAAAGTTTATTCAGCATATAATGCATATAAAAAAGTGAAATGCAAAATGTATTAAAGGTACAGGTATGGGAACTGTTATCCATATTGATTAGTGTTTTCCGGATAAGTGGTCTTTCCATATTATGGATCTCCATTGCTTAAGCCTACTAATAACATTAAATAAACCCAATAGGATTGTTCTGTTTTCAATTATATCTTAGTTAGAACCAAGCACAAGGAACTGTTTTATTATTACAGAGAAAAAAATTCAAATTATTTTTAAAACTTCAAACTATTTAATGAGAATTGAGTCTATGAGATATGGCCTTCTTGTAATTAGGAGCTTTCTGGATAATGGGTTTCCAGATAATGGATCCCATACTTGTTTCTTTAATATTAGGTATAGCCAATGAGAAGAGTTTAGAACTTGAATTATTTTTTACAAATCATTAAGGCTGCACACCACAAATCTATGGAGGCGTTTGGAGTTAATAGTAAATGTCCGAATCCTGGGGCTGTAATGACAGGTGGATCCAATTCTAATTCTGTACTGCCTAATGTGTCTGGCACAAGTACTGTTGCTCCCAAGAAAGAATTACACACTGTAACTTCAAACTGGCACTGTAAGTGCTGCCTGAGCAGCATGATCATTCCAAATCAGGCATGGAAACAGAAGCCAGACAGGCAATATATCAAAATTAAGTCTCCCCCTTGTCAGTGTGCTGTGTTAATGACTAAGCCTTCAGGCTTCTCTATTTTTGCTGATGAGCACACCTCACAGTCAATGATTTCGTAGACAACAAAAGCTCATGGTAAAAAACTGCATAATGTACTACAAGTTTGTGCTGAAGTTTCCATGTCTGTTTGATAATATGTGAATACAAAGGAGCATCAACAATACATTGCCAACAACCATGATTTTACTTGCGCTGAATTGGTAGTGTTGTCTAAAACTAATTTAACTATTCAAAACTAAGCATGGAAACCACATGGTCTCTGAAAGGCAGAGTGGCCACCTTAATCATCAAATCCCATTCCCAACATTGCATATTATCAGGAAATGCCCTTTTAGTTTAACTTCCTGGATCATAACCAGGTCAGTCGGCCAAATAGGTGACTGTCAACATGTTCATTTAAAGCACATTTTAAATTTGAATAAACTTACCAAAATTGATTGTGTGCTTATTTATAAAAATCTAGAATAGAAAAAACTTGATTGAATGAAAGCGTGAAAAAAAATCGAATTTGTATTCTACTCATCCTTTTTAAAGGGTCTACCAACTCTCAAAAACATTTCAAAGATTAAAATAAAAAAAACATTCCCGACCCCTTTACTTTAATTTATTTTGCACAGAAAAGTCACTGTGGAAAAATGGAAAAATGTCTAGTGTCACAATTTGTTTGCCAATTCACAAATTTTCTCACTGTTTTTCAAAATTTTTAGCAAAGTAAAATGGGACAAATTTGCTCATCAATACTTAAAACTTGACTAAGGGGCTTATTTACTAACATCTGTATTTCCTTGAAAATTTGAGATTATTAAGTAAACCGCAAAAAACGCTAATGCAAAATTTCTCCAAGTAAAAGAGTAGGTAAAGTCCTATAGAAGTCAATAGGGGCTGTGTTGATGCTCTTTTTTTTAAGCAAATTAGACTTTTAGAGGTTTTCAAAAATTTTTCATAAGTGATTCTCCAAAAATGTCATTTTTAGAGGTTTTTAGATATTCCTATTTTTTTTTAAATTGTTCAGCACTTTTTTCTGTTTGTACTTTTTATATTTGAAACTTTTAATAACTTTTATGGCATTTGTATTTTAGAAAAATACATTTTAGAGAAATACTGCAGTGCTTAATTGTGGTTGCAAAATGCTCTAATACCACTAAATCTGACCTTTAATAAATGGGCCTCCCTGTCTTCCATAATACTTAATAAAAGCGCAATGCAAGAGAACTTTTTTCCCCCCAGCATCTCACGTATTTGAGCACTCAAGTTCCTAGACGCCTAATTGGTTTACCTATGTAGAGCTTTTACTGTTGTGTTGTAGTCTTTTTTATAAGTGTATGGATGTCAAAATGTTTGGCGAGTATTTGTATATTTACAGTAGTTGTTTTATATACATTTATAGGTGCCTGATAACCAACTTCACAGGACCCCTTTATCAAGGCACGAAACGTTGCCACTCTTTTTGTCTGCACATATGTGTTGAGCTAATAAAAAATCACTTACTGAAAAGCATTTCAGTGTGCTGCAGTAAATTGGATTGTCTTAAAGTTTGCATGACCCGTGGCAGGTCGGACTTATTACTGCACAGCACCTGATCCGAAAGGATTTTACTCATGAGGTTTGGAGCACTCCATTTTTGTGTGGAATTATCCAAGATGGTGACCCCCTGTGACAAGTTTGAAGTCCTGGATCATTGCTGCTATTGAGAAGCTGAAATCTTAGGCTGGTGCAATAAGTTCAGTATAAAAAATGACATTTTAGCCCTTTTTTTAGGCTTTATTTCTCCTTAAAATAATTTTATCCATCAAAACATGATAGCCCTCTATCCAGTCATTTTGCCTATTAGCTTTCTTAAGCTACTTTAAAGCACATTTCTCAGAATGGGTAATCTGATCAAAATAAATATCTCTAGATGAGTCATTTTGTTTTCATGCTGTCCCACAAATGCTTTCACAGTAGGTACAATTAGGGGACCATATATTGCCAAGAATCCTTAATAGATTATAATTTAATGCATTTTGACACTCAACCCAGACTCCTCTAACAATAATTAAAAATAGCTAGAGTTACAGAATCAAAAGATATAGTTTATACTAATAAAAAGGTTTTGGTACTGGACAGAAAATCAGACCCCTTTCACAGTAAAGACAAGCATTTTTTTAAAGAACACTTGACAGATGATGTACTGTAGATAGTAGAAATACAAACCTAAATATAGCTAACATGAATTAACAATTATGTATAACCTGGAGATTAATTGGAAAAGAAGCTTGCATTTAAACATAAAGATATAATTTATCAACTCTATTTCACCAACTACTCTATCTCTGCAAATGTTTTTATGGGTAGGGTATTTTTGGTATGGCTCAATAAATCCATATTTTTATTATATAGTATTTTAGAATGTTGATTGTAGCAGTTAGTGAAAATGACTATTCATTTATATATATATACTATATATTTGACAGATGAACAACTATACTTCATCATTTACAGTTTCTTTGGTATCAAAATTTATGGACACTTGCTTCAACCTTTCTTTTCATTCACTTTACCTCCTTTCCTTTTTTTTAATTTTCTTTTCTTGCATCTATTACTAAGTGATTTATTTTTCTCATCATCACTTCCTTTCTCCTTCTCTGACCTTGCTAGAGATTAGGGATGTACAAAATCCACTATTTTAGGATTCGGACGAATCTCAAATCCTTTGTGGAAAATTGCCCAAATACCAAACTGAATCCTAACCCTAATTTGCACATGTAAATTAGGGAAAGAGAACTGCGCAGTGAGCTGTTAACATTTTTTTTACTTTCTCGTTTGTGTGATGAATTCGAATTGTGCCGAATCCCAAAATGAATCCTTTATTCTATTGTTTCCATTTGATCAAATGCTATGCTTTAGTTAAAACATTTTTTATTCTTTCATTTAGTTTAATCAAAGCCCTTAATGTACCTCTCGATTAACCAGAATAATGCTTTTGCCTACTCCTCAATCATACTTGCATTCATTTGTAAGATCACTCAGATAAAACATTGTTCCTATCTATCAAAGACTTTGTTACCTCATTTTATGTAAAAGATGTATTTCATATTATTTTCTACATATCTTCAATAATAATCTCATTTGGAATATGAAAATGTGTATGCATTTGATAACAGTTGTAATTGAACTCTCTTCGCCATTTGGGGTTGTCAGTATCAAACATTTCAGTGGTGTAACTAAATATTACTGAGCCCCACAGCAAATAAATTTTAAGGACCCCAAAAGGTCTAGATGTTGATCCAATATTTATTGAAATGATATATGAATTAGGGCCTCCTGGGCCCCCCTGCAGCAGCAGGGTCTGCTACCTATATAATTACACCCCTGATTTAACTAATATCTAACTATTCCATCTATGACCTATCTATGACCATCTCAGTGCCATACATAATGTATGTATATTTGTATTTATATAGTGCTACTTGTGCTTGCAGCACTATTCAGCAGTACAATACATAGTTACATAGTTAAATTGGGCTGAAAAAAGACAAAGTCCATCAAGTTCAACCTCTCCAAATTAAAACCCAGCATACACACACACACACACATCATCACTCTTTCAAACAAACCATATATGCCCATAGCTATACTAACTGTAGAGTTTAGTATCAAAATAGCCTTTGATATTATATTTGTCCAAAAAATCATCCAAGCCCCTTTTAAGAGCATCAACAGAATCAGCCATCACAACGTCCTGACTGTGAAGAACCACCTACACTGCTTCAAATGAAATATACAATTTAAAAAATTCAAATAAACACAAAATACAGTTAAAGATTAAGTGCTAAGTTCTAAAAAGACAACTGTGAGGAGGTTTCTATCCTATTGGGCTTGCAATAATAAGTGATTATTAGATTAGAATCTGAGGATGATATTAAGTGCTACAGATTACAGTGGTTGTCACTGCACCATAAGTGCTAGGATTGAATAAAATGTGATGCAAGTGTAAGAAATTGCCATCTTGATTTTGTTATTTAATAGCAAAGCAGTTGTCCAGGGAACTTAAAAGGTTTTCTGTGACTACTAAGTCCTATGTCTGCTGTGGGGACCATAAATCAACTTACTGCATGCGAGAAAACTTGCTCAACGGGATGTAGGCAAGTTGGGGCTTTATGTCAGCATCTTGGCAGTTGAGAGGGTTTCTGTGAGGGCAGGTGAGAACCCAGGATAAAACAATGCTGGACTGAGGAAAGGGGGGCTGGGCAGCTGGGAGGAAGGAGGAGACTGGGACAAGACAGCATGTGAGGACCAGAGGGGAAGCCATGATCAAGCTGACCTATATTCCCATTCCTTTTTGGTAACAATAATGTAGACTTGTATAGTTTGTAACTGTAAATATTGAAATTACTGTTTTAATCCAAGTGTAATCATTTATGTGTAACATTGATTTATCATACAATATAATCTCTTTAGTATACACTTATTGGTGTGGATTCATGTCTGCTTGCTCCAAACCAGAACCCCAGTAAGAGGGTTGAGGCATATTATCAATATATAATATATATAATTAACAGTAAAGTGTGTTCAGAAGTGCTTCAAAAGGTTGTTTTTTAGTTTCTGCTCTAAAAACTGTGGTGCTTGTGGGTGGTGCAGAGGAAATGGTGGAGTTTGCCAAGAATCACATGAAGAAGAGATGTAGTGCTGTGTAGAGGAACAAAATACATATGGGTGGAAATGCCATGTTTTATATACAGTACAAGCATGGGACTTGTTATTCAGAATACTCGGGACCTGGGGTTTTCGAGATGGTCCCTAACTGCTCTGCAAGGAAACGTTCATACTTTCAAATGGCAAGGGGAAGCCCCCACCTTACTTCCCTGACCTCGAGCATCTTTGCTTGTTACCCTGCACAGAAGCCAGCGACTGTGTAGAGATTTATATGCACAGACCCAATGCAGTCTGTATATTCTGTCTTGCTGTATCGACTTATATGGCAGATATTATTTGACTTTTGCTGTTTTGATCATTTATGACAATCCCTAAGCTTAACCTCCCAACTGAAGCCCAGACCACACTGAGCATGTGTGTAGTCTTGGTATTAGAAAGATGTATAACAAAGTTATAAAATGACAGCCCCCTGCGCCAACTTTGAAAGCATAAATCATTTCTCGTACTCGTATTAGGCTTCTAGTGCAGTAAGTTCATGTTTATATTTAGTATACAAAATACAGCATTTCTAACATTATTCTATTTTAGACTTTAGTTTCACTTTAAGTCTACTAGAAAATAATTTAAACATTAAAATATCCTATAGGATTTTTTGATTTATAAAATAATTATATCTTAGTTGGGATTAAGTACAAGGTGCTGTTTTATTATTACAGAGGAAATTAAAATAATTTGTTAAAATTTTAATATTTTAATTAAAATGGAGTCTACAGGAGATGGCCTTCACGTAATTCAAAGTTTTCCTCATAACAGATCCCTTACCTGTACTCCATCAACCCAAAGTTTCAGAATTTCTATAACAGTTCTGACTTCAAAATTGTTCCAGGGCGTCGCCAGGCTCAGTGTAATCTGGGTAGCTGTTGAGAATTTAATCTTTGGGTTCCCGCAAGTCAACAAGCAAGTTAAAGCTACAGGGCTGTTTATTCACTATATACACTGATGCTAACTGTTCTGGTTTTAAAGGTGTCATGCAATCTGAAACAGCCTTGTATGTTATATCTATAGTAATAAGTCAAATCAACTGGACTTGTAATGAACTGAACTGGGCTGTATTTTTTTTCTCTTGAAGAGAGTGATCGCTTCTTGGTTTAAAGCAGACTGGATTGCAGTGTTTATTAAAGATCCTTCTAAATTTTTTGGACACCTCTTAAAACTTGTGGGTATCCAGATTGGGCATTTGTTAAAACCGGGAGATGGAGAAACAACACCACCAAAACTACCAATGAAGGCAGAAAGAACTTGGTCCTCGCATATATGTATTTGGTGTATGAAAAACTTAGAAGGATCTTTAACAAACACTGTATCCTGGTCTTTTTTAAACCCAGCAACACTGAGGTAGCAACTGGTTCACCCAAAAGACCCAATTCCAAAGCATATTAACATTGTGTTTGCATTGAGTAACATTGTGTAAGCAGTGCAGTGAGGAGTGTTCTGACTTGTATGCAAGAGAGACTAAACAACAGTTAGACAAACGTATGGGGCAGCACAGGAGGGGCAACTCCTCTGGTAAGGACTCAGCTGTGTACCTCTAAAGGAGGAAGGGCACAGGTTTTAAGGCTGCCATGATCAGGGAAGAGGATTGGTTTTAGAGGAGTCAAAGAAGCCATATATGTGAAAACTACAAAAACATATTTGAATAGAGGGTATGTCTGCCACATACAATTATGTTTTGGCTCCTCTCCCTGGAGGGTGTAATAACAGCTCATACAGTAGCTTCAAATACAATCAACACTTCTAATACAATACACACTTCTCTAATAATAAAAAGATTATTCTGATTGAAGCAAGATTTCATGATATTTAACTGCAGAAAAATCATTCTGAATGAAGTCATTCTGAATAAATTCGGATGACTGGAAAAATGTCATCAAGAGAAAATATACAGCAAGTCCAGTAGATGTGATTTATTACTATAGATATACCTTGACCTGGATGAATAAGAACCTTCACAGACATACAACCTTGTAATGTGACTTTTATATTTATATATATGTACTATATATATATACAGGTATGCAGTATGAGCTCAGGTGCAGTGAATCAGCCAAAAAGAAGATGGGGAGCTACTGGTGGCATCTTCAGAGTCACAGATCTTCCCTGCTAAAGGACTGGCCAGGGCCGCCATTACACAACAACATTTTTGGGGCCCCCTGGGCCCCGCCCACAATGACACCCAAGCCCCATTCCTGATCCCGTCTACTCCACATCAAAGTTAAAAGACCACACAGATATCAGCACTAAAAAAGTAACCCCCCTCACATATTGATGGTCACTGCTCCCTTATAAGTAAAAAAAAAAAACATTCTCACCAGGGCCCCCCTAATAATTTTTTAAAAAATGGGGTCCCAAAGAATATTTAAAAAAAAAAAAAACATTGGTGCCAGGGCCCCCCTTACAAATTAAAAAATAATTGGGGCACCAAAGAATATTTTTTTAAAAACACTGGCGCCAGGGCTCCCGTTACAAAATAAAAAAAATTTGGGGCCCCAAAAAAATATTTTTTAAAAAACATTGGCGCCAGGACTCTCCTTACAAATTAAAAAAAATTGGGGCCCCAAAAAATATTTTTGAAAAAAACATTGGCGCCAGGGCCCCCCTTACAAGTTAAAAAAATGGGGCTCCAAAAAGTAATTAAAAAAAATATTGGTGCAGGGGCCTATAGAGTATTAAAATAAAACATTGGTGGCCAGGGGATTAAAAAAAAAAAACCACATTGGTGTCAGTAGAATTGAACTCGTGGCTTCAGGACTTCAGTTATAGCTGTTTTCATGACTTCGGTTCTTTTCGCAGCTTCAGGACATAAGTTTCGGTTCCTTTCGGGACTTCGGGTCTTTCCTCCTCTTCAGGACTTCATATTTGTTCGGCACTTCCACATTTTGCCTCTGGTCTTCGCGACGAGTGCACGCTTCTGCGCTCGTAAAGGGCTCTTTTTAATATTGCAGCGCTGGTCCCCCCTGTCCCCCCCCTGATGGCGGGCCTGGGACTGGCTTGCCTTGGGCTCGAGCCCTGCACTGGATCAGTTACCCATGGAATATCTGCAAAGAGGTTGGGTTCTGAGTAGAAAATCCCTGATTCCCTGACCATAATCTGTGGATCAACCTGCCTGGGTACCCAGCAATTGTGCAGGACTGGTTCCTCACACCCTCCCTAGTGCTGTATGACATTTTTCTGGATGAATTGGTGCCAGCGTGATTTAATTTCCAGTCTGTGAAGACATCACTTCTGGTTTCATGGGTCCCGGGTCCAAAGGTTAGTTTAACTTGTAGGGTCCGGGTTGGGTAGTTGCTTTGGGTAGGGGGATTTGTTGGGTGAGGGTCAGGTTAGGGGTCAGCTGGTTTGGGTCAGCACAGGTTCTTCCATTTGTATCTGTACAGTACTCTATCTTGGGCTAGTACAGAACCACAATACATATGGCATTTTTACCCTACTTCGTTGATATGCTTTAGTTTTCCTTTGAATGATTCTTTTTTTAATGAGAAGCCAAGATAATGATTCTAGCTTAGACCCAGGTTCAGTGCTCAACTATGTGTCCTTCTTAGTGCCTTTAAGATAATTATGGGCAGCAACTGATTTTGATAAAAACTTAAAAAAGAACAAGTGCTCATATAAAACACTACTAGCAATCACTGCTTCCATAGGTGTTCTTGCACCATCTTCATATTTTTCAATTTCACCACATTCATGTAACCATTTTGTATGGGACCAATAAAAAGAGAAAAAAATGTATACCCATTGAAATAAAAGATCCTGTGAAAACAGAAATCCTTTTTGAAGCATTTTAAAGAACATATAAGAGCAATGTAAAAAAAAATTGTTGTCTCATTATTTATTTTGTGCGATGTGGATTATCTAAATTTATAATTAAAAATTTATCATTTAAAAATACCTGAAATATTTTTCATTTTTAAGAAAAAAATGTTAAAATCCAAAAATGATTAACGTGCAAACACAACATTTATGGATGGCACTTACATCACATTTTCTCACCTTCAGATTGTGCCTTTTAAAGCAGTCATTTTATTTCTCTTATTTAACATTTTATAGTAACAAAACTGAAATGTTGAAGGAGGCAGATTAACAGTCTCTAAGGAGGGCTTTGACTGCAGAGACAGAACTTGCATTTCCATAAAACATCAAGCAAATTCATCCCAATCTGCTACCAGATTTATAAATACCAGCTGTTTATGACTTCACGCTTGTTTTCAAGGACAGATACCTTGTCTCAAGAGGCAATTCCTTAGTTCTGACATTCCTCATACCCATAGAATGCATTTCAGGCACATAAATTAAGATACAGCACACATAATGTCCTCTGCTAAAATTGGTTTGTCTGTCATTTATGATCATTATGCAGGAAGCAGAATGTCACATTTCATGGTGTGTCTACTTCCTTATAGTAGAACGATTCTATAGTTTGATCGATTCTGATGTTTCCCCATTAAACATGGGAGAGCAAAGAGTTGCCCCTCCCTCTCTCTTTCTCTCTATCTGGGGTAAATTCATCAAAAAGTGAAGTTCCGCCACTAGAGTGAAATTCTGCCACTCTCAATTCATTTCTATTGAATTTTGAAATGCGTATTTATCAATGGGTGAAAGTGAAATTTCACGCTTTGATAAATACACCTTTAAAAATCCCATTTAAATGAATGGAGAGGGGCGGAATTTCACTCTAGTGGCGGAACTTCACTCTAAACTTCACTCTGATAAATATACCCCTCTGTATGTAGTGCTGACTTAAAAGGCAAATTCAACCCCTCCCGTGCTAACCCCCACATATTGGCTGCTGTCTCTGTTTACTGGCCTTTCCCTCCAGAGACTGTAATCTCTCAAGTTTACAGTAAATGAGTTGTTAGCCTTTAGGTCATCTTTAAGTATGTTATAGGATGGCCAATACTGATTGCCGAATCTGTGGCTTTTCACACGTTAAAATAATTTTGACAATTTTTATACATCCGACTATTTTTTCCAAATGCATCAAAGTCATTGAGCATCCAGATAATTTTGACATGAGAGATAATTTTATGCATGTGAAAATTTTGACACTAATTTTTTTTTTTTTTGTGGGGAAACTTGGAAATTCGCCATGCCTGACGAATTTATTCAGTAGACAGAAAATAACTAGCACACGAGGCAGATATCATCAGGGTCAAGCCCTTGCAATTTTATTAGTGAACAACAACGTTTCGGGGTAAATCCCTTTGTCAAGCATGCCTATCCTTCCATCATTGAGCACCGGGCTTATATTAAACTGAAGGCCAGGGTGTGGGGGTTTGGATCTTTTTTAGACTACTGTCAAATTTATTCACACATCACTAATGGCCAATTCTAAGCAATAATTAAATTGGTTTTCATTATTTAATTTTAATAGTTTTTTTTTAATTATTTGCCACCTTCTTCTGACTTTCCAGCTTTCAAATGGTGGTCACTGAACCCTTGTAAAAATACTGTAAATGCTCTGTAAGGCTAAAAACGTTTTTATTAATCATCTTTGTATTCCTATTCATATTTCAGTGGCTTATTCAAATAAGGACCCTAGCAACCAGATTGCTGAAATTGCAAACTGGAGAGCTGCTGAATAAGAACCTGAGTCACTCAAAAACCACAAATAATAAAAAATGAAAACCAACTGTAAATTTTCTCAGAATATCACACTCTATCTCATACTAAAAAGTTAACTCAAAGGCACACAACCCCTTTAATGTCACATCTCACTATGTTGATTTCTGCTTGTTTATATCCTTGTTGCATGCATCCATTTTGTTTTGGTCAAATATGTGGACTAAGAAAGGACTGCACCAGGTCAGAAATACCAACATGCCTGGATCTGGACTAAGAGTTTTTTCAGAATTTCTACACCATTAATTCAACCCTAATTTATACTTATGTTGGTCATTTGACCTATGAGCTGAATGTTGTGTGTGTATATATATATATATATATATATATATACTGTATACCAGAGAACACCATAGCTTCATTGTAATCTACTTGAAAAAGGAACTATCTGAAAGCTTGCTATGATTACATTAGTTAGCCAATAAAGGTATTCCCTTTATACCATTTTCATTATTTTTTATTTCAAAAGGGTTCCCTTGTAACATTTTTACTGGCTGACATGGTACAGCAACTTTACCTGTTTTGAGGGGTCAATTGCAAAGGGTAATACAAAGTAAGTCTCAGGGTCTGAGTGCTCCTCTGTCCTTCATTTCCCTTTTAGTGCCAATGTCAAATAATAATAATAAATATTAATATTTCAAATATAAAATGAGACATTTTGAAATTCTAACTGAGCCTCAGACACAGCAGATCCATGTGAAGTTTATGGAAAGGTCTGGGAACCTAGCTGTTGAAATTGGCATTAGCATTTTTTAATCTTTTTCTCTGCTTGATTTCAAGTTCAAAAGGGTGAATAAGCACAGCAGGCATATGCTTTAAACTTGTGGACTTCATTTACAAAATCAACCAACATTAAATAATTTGTTGCAGAAAATCAAAAATGTTAATCAGCATGTTCCACACCACCTACATTGTAAAATTTAAAGATAGGTTCTAATAAAATTATCTATCATTGCACAAATAATGTTTGTAAACTAACCAGTCTACAAAAATTTGAATGATTTAAAATGGTTAAAATGATCATTCAGATACAATACATATTAACACCAGGAAATACACAGAAAGAATATAGAGTCCTAAACATATTAATGAACCCATGGATTATATGGTTTATGATTTGGTCCAATCTATTAATTTTGAAAAGATAAAGACACAGTTGACCTCAAAAATAAGTTTTAGTAACTAAGTAAGGTAAGTATTCCAAGACAGCGTTCAACTAATCGTCATTCTTTATTTTGTACAGTTTATTAGATTATATCTTATGCTTAAAACTTTGGAAGTCAGGGTGGAATATATAGTACTACATAAGTGCTAAAAAATAAGTTTTAAAAATATAATTTGTCTTTTAAACATTTTCTGGTGGCCATTTTAGGTACATTTGCAACCAGATGGTTTTATAGGTGTTGGTGTTGAAGTCAGTCAAAATAAGACGGCAAAACAGATAATAAAGACCAATAGAAAAATTAATTCATAAAACTGGCAATTGATTTGCAGATTATAGCCTGCAATGGACGAACGAACTCTGTGCCAATCGTATGACCTGCATCTAACCATTCAGATTAATATAAAGTAGTAGACACAAATCACATAATGTTCGAGCAATTAATTTAAAGACAGCAATGGTACGAAAGTTGTGTCCAACTAATAGTAGTGACAGTTTCCCACTAGTGATGGGCGAATTTAAATTCGCGAATCGCTAGCGAAATTTCGCCATAAAAACGAGTCGTATTTGAAGCGACGCGCTGAAAATGACCGGACGCGGGTCAGAAACAACGCGATGCGCGTCAAAAGCGTCCCGCGACTCGTTTCGCAAATTTTTCGCCAATTCGCGAATTTCTCTGGAAATTCGCAAATTTTTCGGCAAAGCGAATCTCGGGAGATTCGCCCATCACTATCTCCCACTGATATTGCCAGATAGGCAATACATGCAAAGATCTTATCAATAGCCAATATAAATCTTTTAACCTGTCCAATTGACTGAACAACTGATCACCATGGTACGAAAAATGTTGGGACATTTGACATGGTCTGAAAAGTGTATGAATCTTTGTTTCGTCCGATGGTATGTTTGCAACTATAGCCAGCTCAACATACTAAAAGTTAATTCCATGGTAAATGTCTGTTCTAAATTAATCTAAGGTAACATATACTGTGCACACATGCAAAAGAGGTGTTTTTAGTTACAAGGTCCTACTTACTTACATTTATCTTTTTCATAGACTGGCACATCCTTGTATGGTTGTGGCTCCAGTTTATTTAGAGGAGTAGGCCTTTTCTTGTCTTTAGATAGATATTAGAGCACATCCCACCACTTATCTGTAAGAATTTAGGCCAATAAATTTGACTTAGGAGCAGATTTATTATAGTTAGCGTTGTGTTTTCCACAAACAAAAATTCAATGTTCTTTTGGAGTCCAAAATAGATTTTCAGGTTAAAAAGTTTTTTTTAAACTTTAATTTTTTGAGATTTATTATACCCCAGCCTTGGAAAATAGCTAGAATTCAACATACACCATCTAAAACCTGTCAAGATCATGTAGGTGTCAATGTTAATAGCCTTCAGAGGGTTCTGCCCAAAAGCTCAATCAATTTGAGTGATTTGAGGGTTTTTTTCGCAGAAAACTCAATCATTTAGAGTCAAGCTCACTGAGTCAAGTTTTTTCCATTCCAGTAGTTATAAAAAAAAATTCTAAAATTGATGAATAACCTCCTATATATTACTGCACTCCTTTTTTATTAGGTTAGAATGAAACTTTAAACTGTTTACTCTGGTTGCAAACATTATTTGGTCTTTGATAATTTATCGTTTTTAAAAAAAAAGGGGTTATCCATTTATTGTCTGACAAGCTGTTAAAATACATTTTATGTTTCCTTGGTAAAATAATAGGTAAGATTAAATTTGGAGGGTTTGTAACATATGTAGTATATTTATTTGTGAAATGATCAATCATTGGTTATGGGATTAAGTATAATACACAGAATAATATACATTTTTCAGTGCAGTCAACATCTGAAAGTCATAAACATACATGGGTACTGTAGGTATGCTATAGACATGCTTGATTACTGTATCCAAAAGAGGACAATATTTCTCATAAAATCATTTCATATTTTGCAACAATTAAACCAATAAGGCATTAAAGAAATACAACTAAAGTATTGTTTCACTATTTTAAAGAAGCCATTATTAGGAATATTTAGGAATATTTGATCAAAGTCTAATTTAACATATTATTGAATGACATTGCTAAAAAAACTAATTTCCCATAGTGATCTTGTTTAGATAGAAATACGTGATCAACCATAGAGGCTAATTTTAGTTTGACAGCTGATACTATAAGGGGCAAATTTACCAAGGTTCGAATTTATTTAAAGTGAAAATTTTAATCAAGTTTGAATTAAAAAAATTTGAAATTCGAATTTATTTTGGGTTTATTTTACTATTGAATAGCCCAAAATTCTAATCAAATTGGCCAAGTTTGAAAAATCGAATTTAGAAATCGAATTTAAAACAAATTTGATATAACAATTTGGCAGATAAAACCTACCGAATTGCTATATATCCCTATGGAAATCTCCCATAGGATCAACTGAGTTTTTATAAAAAACTGAGTTTTTTATATTCGATTTTTCGAATTGTGTTAAAACCCCTCGAATTTGAAATTTGAGTTTGAGGGGTTTTAATTCTATAAAAATTTGAGGGTCGAATTTCGACCCTTAGTAAATCTGCCCCTTAGTGAGCACAGCAGCAGTAAAAAACAGGAAGAGAATATATAACTGCCAAAACACTGAAAGACAATACAGAGCCCTGAAAGCAGTAATTAAAAACAGACAACAGTAAAATGTATTCCTTGTATTTCGATAATTTTAGTGACAATATTACAGAAAAGCCACTTACAGTTGAGCATGATGTAATATTTTAATTGCATTAGCAGAGAAGCAGAAAAGAAAAAATCAAATTACATGCAAAATATTCTTCCTGCAAGATTAGAAAGATTATTTTTTTTACTTTCTGTTATATTATAATTACCATCTATATACAGTACATAGTTTACAGAGCAATGTGCTGGATATAGAAACTGTTCCAACATCACTGTTATTCACCTTTTTTAAATCATGGTAACCCTATTGGGAATACTGTATATACTAACATTAAGGGGCAGATTACTAATGGTCGAATTTTGTATTGAAAAATTTTTTAAATTTGACCATGTGAATAGTTACGGAAGTAAAATCCTTTGAATTTGAATATCGAATTCGAAGGATTTTACCGCTATTTGAATATTCGAACGATTGAATAGGAAAAATTTGATCATTCAATTAAATAATTTGATTGATTGATTAAAACCGAACTATTCGAACGATTTAAAATCAAACTATTCGAACGATTTTAACCCTTCAATCTAATTTTTCTTATTCAATCAAAAAAAAACTTTAAAACACCTATGGGAGCTTCCCATAGTGTTTTAAAGCAATTTGGCAGGTCCAAGTTGGTGAACTGGCCTATCAAATTTTTTTTTTTTAAAGGGATGTTCGAACCGGTCGAATATGGAAAATTTGATGGTCGAAGTTGCCTCATTTGCATATTCAAAATTCGAATTAGTAAATCGGCCCCTTACATTTACATTTTGTTCACAAATCAAAAATTTTCTTTGCAAATCTTTTTTTTTTTAATTTCTCAAAAACTTGGATTTATAAAGCAATCTCCTACACAACAGGGCTTGATTGTGAGGTGGTACAAAATAATCAATGAAGTAGATGTCAAAGACCATACCCATAAGGATATGATTCAGTGGGAAGAAATGCTTAGTAGTAAGAATCCAATACCCACCTGGAAGTGGATATGAGAAAACGCTAATTCAACTTCAGTACAGATGAAGCCACTTTGGATTGTGTGTTTGACACAGAATAACTAAACACAGATTTCCCATTTGTCCCATTTAACACAGAAAATTGTGTCACAGCATCACATTTAATTAAAGTGTTCATCATTGTGAACAATGGTGCTTTGGTATGAAAAGGTTAAATGCATTAAATGAGTTAAGATAACTTTAGATAACACAGTTTCTTCACTTAAACCTGAGTCATGACATTTAACACACAAATCCAAGTGGCTGCGTCTTAAAATCCCAACACTGTATCAATTACCAAAAATCACAAGAGTGTACAAAACCCACCGGGATACCCTATAGCAGGAGTACCTAAAGGGTAGATCAGGATCTACAGGTAGACCTTTAGCTGGTGGTCAGTAGATCTAAATATTCAACAAACAGCTTGTCTAAATCACCATTCTGTTTCATGCTTTTCATCAAGATATTTATTATGTTAAGGTTACATAAGAAATAGTTGTTTGTTAAATATAGCAATATACATTTTCCCATAAATCAGTATTTTAAGTAATTTTTCCATGGAACAGAATACTAATAATGCTTTTATGGATGCAGATCATAATGGGACAACATCACTAAGGAGCAGATTTATGAATGGTTGAATTCAAGGGTTAAAAACCCTCGAATTCGAACATTGAATTTTGGTCGAACTGACATCCTTCGTATTGGAACATTGAATTCGAAAGGATTTTTCCGCAATTCGACTAATCGAATTTTTTTTTTCGATTGAACGATTAAATCGTTCAAATCAAATGATTAGAATGATTTAAACCATCCGATCAAATTTTTTTAATTCAATCTAAATACAGTATGCTGGAAAAACCCTTTGGGAGCTTCCCATAGGGTTTAACAGCAATTTGGTAGGTTTAATCTGGCGAACTAGGCAATCGAATTTTTATTTAAAGGGCAGGTACTTCGACCATCGATGGTCAAATGATTGGATAGATTTTTATTCAAATCATTCGAATCATTCAAATCGATCGAAATTTTTAATATTCGATGGTTGAAGTACCCAAAAAATGTATTCGAAATTCGAATTTGAATCTTTTTTTCCAATTTCGAATCATTCATAGGAATTTAGTAAATTTGCCCCTAAAAGTAGACCTTGCATTAGTAAAGTATGGGCACTCCTGCTCTATAGTGTCTGGAATAGATTCTGTTACGAATCTACTGTCAAAATATGTGAACATATGATGGGAGTATACCCACTACCCCTTGTGGGTATACTCCCATCATATCTAAAGAAACTGTACATATACAGATGCAGTCACTTGGATTTGTAAGTTAAATGCGTCGTGACTTAACTCATCTATCTCATTTATCCCACTTAGCACAGAATATTGTGTCACAGCATCCCATCCAATTAAAGAGTTCACCATTGAAAACAATGGTGCTTTGGTATGCTAATGAAAAGGTTAAATGCATTAAATGAGTTAAGATAACTTTAGATAACACAGTTTCTTCAATTAGCCCTGAGACACGACGCATTAAACTTACAAATCCAAGTGACTGCATCTGTATATAGGAAATAGACTGGTAGGAAAATTGGGGGTGGGTAATATGTGATGTGTCGACAAATATTATACAAGATAAGGGAGTTGAGACAGTAAGATACTTTATGGAAAAAGAGGGAGAATTACCAATGACCATTAAATTTATTTTAATCCATCACTACCTTATGTTGGGGACACAGTTCTACACTCAAAAGGTAGGGACTGTGATGGGATCTCCATTTGTACCTGCCTTTGTAAATTTATTCAGACAGTGGAAGGAATTTATATTGTACAAGACTACAGGGCAGATTTACTAAATTCACATAAATGATTCGAAATTCGATCGAATTTTCAAAAAGATTTGAATTCGAATTTTCGAATATTTTTCTGGCCACTTCAAACATCGAATTTTGAAAATTCGACAGAATTGAATGATTCAAATAATTTGAATAAAATTCTATTCGAATATTCAAAAAATATACTTGCCCTTTAAATTTTAATTTGACTGCCTAGTTCTCCAGATTAAACCTACTGAATTGCTATTAAACCCTATGGGAAGCTTAGAAGTTTTTCTAAGTTTTTAGATCGAATAAAAAAAATTAGATCGAATGGTTAAAATCTTTCGATTCAAACGATTTAATTGTTCGATCAAATTTTTCTTGTTCGATCGATCATATTGTGCTAAAACCCTTCAAATTGGATATTTGAATTTGAAGGGTTAAAATTCAATCACAATTCGATTGGTCAAATTCTGGGGTTAATTCATCCTCGAATTTAACCAATAGTAAATCTGCCCCTAAGTGCTTTACGGAGAATATAAAATAATGCAAATTCTATGCTAATGCAAATCTACAGTATTGATGATTTTCTATTCATTTGTCAGGTTTCCAAAAAAGAAATACATGAATTCATAAGTGCAATAAATCAAAATAATTGGACTTTGAAGTTTACAATAAACATTGTATTAGTTATTTGGATGTGAGTTCCTATATTTCAGGAACCAATTAGATAATGGTAAAGAATAATAGAAAGAAAGTGGATTTCAATGTATATTTTCATGCTACAATTCATCATAAGAAAAGATGGCTACAGAATATACCATATTGGAACTGAAAAGGGCACATAGAAATTGTAAGAAGGATAAGTATTGCATGGAGGAGGCAGAGGTAGAAAGGCAGAAATGCAAAAATTTTTTGGGAAAAGGGCATCCACAGGAGGATTTGGATCTAGCTTTGGAGAGGTGAAAGAAAATACCAAGAGAGGTAATGTACAATGTATGAAAAAGAAAACAATTATTTTTTTAATTCAGGTACTGTAGCATTTATTGAGCAAATTCTTAATTTCAAATTACATTTTGTACAACACTTTTGTCTTATATGTAGAGGGAAAACAGTTGTTAACTTTAAAGAAAGTGATCAAAATAACATAATCGGCACGTTAAAAGCAATTATATTTAAACTGAGATTTATTACACAGTACAATTATAGGTAAATTGAGAAATAAACATAAATAAACATTTGCATTTAATGAAAGTGGATCCAATGATAGGAGAAATGTTAGGGAGTAGTCCTGAAATAGTTTAAAACAAAACAATTGAAAAGATTGCACCCAGTAATATAGTACAGAAGAGGAAGCAATCACAAGAAAACATAGCGTAATAAGAAAAACAATGGGATAAATGTGCAATAAAAATCTTGTTGAAAGTGTGAGCATTTGGGGGAAAGAAAAAAAATGGATTCAATCAAATGTAACAAAACAAAAGTTTGAAGCAACATGATGGTATAGTGTGACACTACATTTGTAATATATTTGATATAATGTACAGTACATTATATGTGGGGTACAATATGTTGGAAGAACAACTAGGAGATTAAAGGGATTCTGTCATGATTTTTTAGTGTAGTTTTTATTTCTAAATTACACTGTTTTACACTGCAAATAATTCATTCTACCATATAAAATTGAATTCTTGAACCAGCAAGTGTATTTTTTTAGTGGTAATATTGGTGTTTAGGCAGCCATCTCAGTTCATTTTAACTGGTTATGTGCTTTCAGAAAGAGTCAGTGCTGCACTATGGAACTTCTTTCTGACAGGCTATTTTCTTATGCTCAGTGTACTGAAGGTGTTGTAGTCGGTCCTGGATTTTTACTACTGAGTGCTGTTCTTGGATCTATCATGGAGCTGTTATCTAGTTACCTTCCTGTGGTTCTGTTGTTAAGCTGCTGGGGAGGAGGGGGTGATGTCACTAAAATTTGTAGTACAGCAGTAAAGAGTGACTGAAGTTAGTCACAGCACAAGTCACCTGACTAGGGGCTCCTGGGAAACTGACAATATGTCTAGTATGTGGAGGCAGCACTATGAACTGATACATTTTGAAAAAAACATTGTTTCCCATGACAGTATTACTTTAAGAACTAGATTCTCTGAACATATGCAAAAAAGAAAAGAAAGGGAAAGGGTTAGAGACCCATATACTTTGGAAACATTGTAAGGATTTTCATGATGGGTTAAAGTACAGATGCAGCCACTGGGATTTGCGAGTTAAATGCGTCATGACTCAGGGTTAATTGAAGAAACTGTGTTATCTAAATTTATCTTAACTCATTTAATGCATTTAACCTTTTCATTAGCATACCAAAGCACCATTGTTTTCAATGGTGAACTCTTTAATTGGATGGGATGCTGTGACACAATATTCTGTGCTAAGTGGGATAAATGGGATAGACGAGTTAAGTTTTTCTGTATCAAATGCACAATCCAAAGTGGCTTCATCTGTATATGAGTATTGAAAAAAACTATGATACCAAATTAATAAATGCATTGTAATTAATTGTGATGCGTGCATTTAAGGGAAATTGGGTGAATAATGAAAAAGGGAAGTGAGTAAGTCCTTGAGAAAGTGGGACGGTGCCTGTGAAACTCATCAGATAAAGGAACTGGAAAGTCTGTTTTTCTGGAGCTGAAAACCATCCTTGAAGAAGTGTGAGTCTTGTGCATGGAGTCCGGATTCTCTTAGTGAACAAATATTACAATAAGAATGAATATGGAGTAAACCGGAGAGGTGAACACATTAATTTGGTCTGATGAGAATGGAGGGGTTAATGAAGGATACAAAGAGTTTTGTAATGTATTTATTATAATTTTGGGCAGAAATGGAGTAAAATAATTACTGTCCTTATAAATGTTTCCCTGCTGCTGCACTTTATTTCATTTTTATATAAATAAACTTTCAGCCTGAGAAACCTGAGCCTGTCAGATTCTTCGAATTGCTTAATAGGAACAATTTTTGAACTTGCCAAATTATTTCACATTTCTCAGGAGACAAAAACAGGGCAAAGGTATAACTCGAGCATGAAATGAACAAATATATATATATATATATATATTGTAAAGAAGGGATCCGCACTCCAGATTCTGTGTTCAACAAGGTGTTTATTCGTTCACTGCTGCATCCAACGTTTCGACCCCTATTGGAGTCTTTATCAAGGATCCTTGATAAAGACTCCAATAGGGGTCGAAACGTTGGATGCAGCAGTGAACAAATAAACACCTTGTTGAACACAGAATCTGGAGTGCGGATCCCTTCTTTACAATATATGATCACCTTGACCCAGCACCCAGGCAGTAAACATTGGAGTTGGAGTGCAGGTACTTAATTTGACTATATATATATATATATATATATACTGTATCTGGCAACTTCTTCAATAAGAAAAATATTAAAATATGATTGTCAAAACTGTTTAATAACTGCCTGGTTCTAAAATTTTACTTTGCATAAACAATACCATGAGACATTCATTGACAAAAGTCAGATCATGGAGAATAATCTCTACAATCACTGAACAACATAGTATGGAGTTTAAAGGCTCTACTTTCTTCTGAAAAACTTATACGTATTACTGGTATTTACCAGTATGTTTTCTCAGAGAAGTTTGCAGGCCCAGATTTGTGGAGAGGCCACCTAGACCCGGGCCTAGGGTGGCAGGATTTAAAGGGGTGGCATGCTGCCCAACCACACCCACATTGGTTCAGAAATAAAAATTTCCTGTGTCCCAATTCCTATTGATGATGAAAATTTGAGCAAATAAAAGGGAGGGGACAAGGCGACACACGACAGCGGGTCTAGGGGCGCCCGTTAGGTAAATCCGGCCCTGGAAGTTTGTAGAGAATTTTCTCTTCTCTCATTGAGAGATTTTTGATTATATGCCTGAGTATTAGATGATTTTACTCAAAATACACTGCAGATCATATTGCAGTCATGCCAGTTTTTCCTGCTGAAATAAAATGGGTGCCTTAGTAATAAATATGCCAATAAAGTCTGTGTTTTTGTTTGCATTTCAAACATATTTAACCAATGGAAAATGTTGAACATGTTTCATTGAATAAATCAAATTTTTTAACAACCTGTTACATAGAGTCAAATTAGGGTAGAAAATGCTGTAATTCAGAAATATTTGTGCCTCAAAATTTTTAATCTTGTTCATCAATGCATGACAAATGTACTATAAATATGCTAATAAATCACTGAAAGACACAGACACATTAACAGCATTATCCAGTGGTATCAAGAAATTATAAACCTTAATCACTGTGCCAATGAATAATTGCCTAATTAATAGTGCTATTAAATTAAACTGGAACCTGCAAGTTAATTTACAGAGAACTTGGGGACTGTCTGATATTATTAAATATATGACCTCTTATGAAGTAAACATATGTAAATATATTTATTTAGTTAAAAAGGATGTCACCCCAAAAGAAAGTCAAACCATTTCTTTGTTATTTGCAGTAGCGTAACCAGTAGGGTTGAGCGAATCTGTCCTGTTTAGATTCGCTGAAAATTTTGCGAAAACGGTGAAATTTTGGGAAACGCATCGAAGTCAGTGGGAATTTTTATGTGAGACAATCTCCAAATGCATTGAAGTCAATGGGCATTTTTTTTATGCCAACTTTTATTGTCCTAATGCATTAAAGTCAATGGGCATTATTTCTTATGGAGACTTGTTTTGTCCTAATGCATTAAAGTCAATGGGCATTATTTCTTATGGAGACTTGTTTTGTCCTAATGCATTAAAGTCAATGGGCATTATTTGTTATGGTGACATTTTTTTTCTCCAAAAGCATTAAAGTCAATGGGGTTTTTTTCATATGGCGACTTTTATTTCTCCTAATGCATTAAAGGTGAATTCTTCCCTCCCCACACAAAACCCCTCTCTCCCCATAGGGCCCCCCCTCCCCCCCAGGCAAGGGTTTTTCAGGGAATTTTTCACTGTAGTTTCGGTGTTCGGAATTTTGCCTGAGAATCCATGGCTGGTGAATAAATTCTTTTATCAATAGTAACCAAATGTTACAAGACCCCACAGCAAATTAAATTTTGAATCACAAAACATTGCTAAGTTGACCTATTATATTGCTGCATAGTAACTCAGTGGGCCAGATTCAATTGAGTGAGAAAAGTGTTTATCACGTAAAGTCATGGACCACATTCAATTTGAAAGAAAAACTTTTCTCCAAATCCGATCCCAATTTTTTTTTTTACCATAGACTTCAGTAGAGTTTTCATGTGATAAAGAGAGACAAGTTTCTCTGAATTGAATTGCATCTCAAAATTGAATCTCATCTATGACTTTACATGTGATAAATCTTTTTTACTGAATTGAATCTGGCCCATTGTAAATAGTATTGGAGTTCCTAGGGGGTTGCGTTTCGGCCCCAGGGGTGATCAGGAGCCCCAACTACAACCCCCAGTTTGACACTGATTGGGCTTGCACACTGGAATTCCTGAATGCTTGTTGGGGATGTGTTTAAAATACCATGTTATCCCTATATATGACAACTTGTAAGAAAGGGAACAACAGCACCATTTATTGTACTGCCACATTTCTTATCAAAGGTATTACAGTTACTATACATTCATTTAGAATTGCTAGGCTGGCTTTCTAGCACAAGAAGACACCTGCTGTTATGGCTGTTTTGCAAAGTGCTTAAAGTGATGAGGCCACAGGATTATTCAACACTACTGGTTACGCTACTGCAAATAACAAAGAAATGGTTTGACATTTTTTGGGGTGACATAGACATTGTAGCAGCTACATGAAGGAGACTAGCAGAGTCTTCCCTTCCCAGCGCCTCAAGTTTCAGATGAAGTCCAAAATGTTATCTCTTGGGTCCCCTTCCTTCCCCTGCATGCCTAGCAGCAAATCTGGCTAAAGTTTCTTACATGTCTCCACGTAACTATCACACATGATATTGTCATCAGCAACATAACTCCAACTGAAATCATTTTCTGCCATTTTCTTACTTTCTAAAGACAATTAATAAGGTCAATTGTAAAAGAGCAGAAATATGTACAATGCAGAAATGTACAAGTAAAAAAAAATAATGATAGAAGTTAGGGAAGGAGATGCTGGAAATTTGTGGTACCAGATGTTAAATTACTCTTGGTATCGCTTAAGAATCATTGTCTGGATATGTTGAACAGCTGCAAGGCTGCTGGTTGGACATCCCAGGCCTACAGAACAGGATGGCTTTATGCATTCTGCTTTCTTCTGTATAATGGTAGGTTTGTTGTATGAGTAGAGGACATACTTGCAGACTACAAAGGGTTGCACATCCTGTAGACTTCTATTGGACAATTCATCCCTTTTTTTCTTCCCCAATTCTTTTCTATTCACCATTTTTTTTTCTTTACCTCCTTCTACATATTACTTTATATCTTATAATACCCCATTTGGTCTCATCAGGCCAAGATCCGAATCGTGTGGCACGAGCCTAAGATGCTGCAATGTGTAGCAACTAAACTAGAATAATGATATTGATGGAAAATACACCATAGGTTTTTAAAAACTATTTAGTAACCTTAAGGCAAGATCCGTTACTTTTTAGGTACCTTACCTTCTGCAGTATCCTTTGCAGGGATTTTGCAACTCCAAGTCCTCCATGATTTTGTGAGCTTAGGCAAATGCAATACATCATACATTTGTTATTTTTAAAAGGGAAATACACACTCATCCACTAAGTCAGCTGTATAACTGCTATAAAGCAGAGGGTAGAGTCACTCAAGCCATTTAATCTTCAGGGCATGGAAACAAATCAGAAACAGATGCTATCCCACTAAGAGGACCTGGGGGAAATTGAAAGCTGCTTCTACTTTAGAACTGGTTAACAAGTCTGTAATTTATTGATAGCAATGCCTGCTAATGTAAATGCAGGTTAGATTTAGGACTGGATGAAATTAATAATGCAGATTATAGCTATACAAGAATACAATTGTTTCCTTTAAAAGCAATCTTAAGTTTACAGTTTTATGAACAGATGAAAATGCTCTTTACCCCTTGATCAATGTGTCCTGGCCTAATTAGCATTATTTTACCAATCTCTTACTAACCACAGATCAATTGAACTAATTAATATTGATAGCAAATATTGGCTGAAGTGTTAGCAAATCAATTGGTTAATTTAAAACTATCTTAAAAACGTCCATCTTGGAACGACATTATTAAAAAATAAACAGAGCAGGGACAAAACAAGTAACTTATTGATCAAATGATGCTGCTGAGTAAAATGCCAGTAACTCACTTTCTCTCTGCTAACTGCCGGCTAAATATTTAAACGTTACAGTGGTTTCAAATTAAACAACATCCCACAGATCAGAGATTTTAATTAAAAATGATGCTTTCAGGGCAAGGTTAATTAAAGGGAAACAACCTCCGTTGTCATTTATTTATTAATAAAAGGGAAAATTGTAAGCAATTTATATTAAAAGGTTTTATGTTAATTTTCTGTCATATCCATTGTTGTCATTGTTTATGTATCTTTAGTTTATCTTAACATACAGTATGGGGGTTATTCTTCTGATATTTTTAATAAAAAAGTCAGACCAAACTAGAATCCACGATTTGACCTTATTTATTATTTAAAAAGCTCAATTTATTCGAATCAGGGGAAAACAATAAAATAGGAGAAAAACTCAATAAAATGCGCAAAATATGGATTGTACAATTTTTTATTAATTGCTTTATCTTTTGAGGGTATTTTCCTGAAAACTCTTTTTTTCAGATTTTTGCCCACAAAGCAGGGCCAGAACTAGGGGTAGGAAGAGGAGGCATGTGCCTAGGGTGCAAAGGTGGAAGGGTGCCAGGCTGTACCTTTTCTTTCACCTTGCCCCTAGTTCAGACCCTCGTTTCCATACAGCAATCTTCTTCCTGGCTGTTGCACTCTTCTGCGTATGCGCACACACGCTTCTCTGTGCGTGTGCATGCGCGCTCTGCCTGTGCCCTTGTCTGTGCATGTGCACGCACGCGTGCCCGTGCGTCCGCATCAGGAAGGAGCAATCTAGTCGGCCGGCTAAATAAAAGGTAATAAAGTTAGATTGTATATTGTCCATGACACCAACAGAAGAACCAGTGGAGAAACTAAAATAAAGATGCTGGCATTGGGGTGGCACTAGCATTTGTACAGTATATGTTGGGAGGGGGAGCAGGTCCCTTGATAGTTCAGTGCTTGGCCATCATAGGGTGTCAGGAATCCCCTAGTTTATGAAACGGGAAGCCCACATACTTGGGCACTTGTTGTTCCCACTTGTTGAAGGAAGTGTTGAGCATTTCTAATATTAGCTCTTCTATGTTAAAGTGAACCGGCAATGCTGGGGAGTAGTGATGGTCAAATCTGGGGCATTTCTAGTAGAAATTCGCGAAATGTTAAAAAATTTACGAAACGCTGCATCTCATTTTGGACCCAAGTGTCCCTTTTTGGATGCTGGCGTCCACTACCAGCATCGAAAAAATGAATGCCAGTGTCCAAAAACGGATGCCCGCTTCCAAAATGAGACGCTGGCAAATTTTCAACCAAGCAAAATTTTTCGTGGTGAATCACGGGAATTTACCACAAATTCGCCCATCACTACTGGGGAGCCAGGAACATGAAAGTGACCCAGTATTTCCCATGCAACCAGTGACAAGTGCAAAATTGGGGGTGAACTAAGAAGGCCTGAAAACATTTTTTGGAGCAGTGTCTGAAACTATCCCACTCGAGAACACATGTATGTCTGAACACACATTATATTGTATTTGTCCAGTATGTTTAGGGTATAATCCTGAATTTGTAATTAGTTTGTAATCACCAAAAAATGATTTCAGTGTACAAATGGATATGGTACATACATAACTGACTTCAGTGAAAAGCAATACTCAGGTGGTGAGTACAACTAACAGTTTTTGAAAGAGAAAGTGGAAAAGAAATTAGCCCTGACGGCTCTGTATGCATTGAAACATAACTCATCCTGTTTGGAGTCATCCACCTGCAAAAGCATCCAGGCTTGACTTTCCAATGTCTGACATTTTGCAATTACTCAAACACAAACACACTTGCCAAGCTGACTTCATGCTGACTGAAAATTGGCCGAGGTGTCTGTTGAGTTTCGTATTGAAGAAGCCAGTAAATATGTGATTAGAAAAGAACACAAAGCAACAGCTCAGATTCCAAGTGTTATTTAACAATTTTATGGAAACATAATTGCAATCCACCATGCTGAGAAATAACATTTGCTTCTGTTGAAAATAATACAATCTGATGAAGAGGAAATAGTATGAAGATGCTGTTATTAGATCTTATATGACATCATTTGTTTTAGAGAACCTTGAGATATATTATAAGCACCTACAGCACACATAGTAGCAGTGAAAGTACAGCATCTATTTTATGAAATGCAAGTCGCCTTAATCCAGGCAACATTATACATCAAATAAGACTTAAAATATTTTACCCTGGGGACCTGGTAGTAGTGGACAAATATTTGTTCTATTCACAGTCATCAAAATCTGCAAAAGAATGTATTTCATTAGTATTACAGATAGCATTTAATGCTCCATGCATCATTCATCCTTTGGAGTAATAATTAAATATATATATGTCAGTACGTACTACACAATGGCAAACTCACCATCCATTTAAGCTAAATAGCAAGGGTGTAACTTTAGAGGAAGCAGACCCTGCAGGCCCAGGAATTATAGGGACCCCATGAGGCCCTAATTCCTATTAAGTTTCAATTAATATTGGTAAAAAGTCAACCTCTAAACATTTTGGGGGTGGGAAAAATAATTTGTTGTGGGGCCCAGTAATATCTAGTTACGCCACTGCTGAGTAGCATTATGGCTCATCTCTGAAAAGTGTCTTGATACTGGGGTATCTCAGGAGTGTATTTTGGTCCGTTGCTGCCCTAGGTACTGGATCTGTGTGGTCCACACTGAATTAAAAACCTCAACTACTTCATTGCAAACCTTTACTAAGTGAACACACGCAATGTAATATTCACCAGTGACTGATTTTAAATTGCAAGTGGTGTTAAACATTCACAAAGACCCCATTTTAAATAATGCTTGTGACTTTTAATGACATTTCCCCTAAAGTCTCTCCATTTGATTTTAAAATGTTGTGAAGGGCAATTAATAACCTCTCCCTTAATTTTCTGATGGATTCTGCTGCTGGGTGCATCTGGAGGTATAGGAAGTGCCAGCAGTTATGGAAGATGTGTGGTAGTTGAAATTTGAAAGACAGATAAAATTGTATTTAAAGGGGAGACAATTAAACTTTGAGTGATTTCATGGATATAATTATATTTCTAAATAAATTAAGCATTCAGTACAATTTCAGAAAGAAGCAAGTTACTCTTCAGAATCCCCCCTCAACAATCTATCTTTCTCTCTCTCTGTCTCCACAAGAGTCAAAATAACATTTTTGTTGAAAGTTAGGTCTAATAAATTGGGTGGTGCCTTCTTATACATAGAAGATGTATTAGAGCTCACTCTTTCAAAATAACAGACTCACAAATTTTGTATATCTTCATTAAATATTTGTGCCAAAGTTGATTTTGAAAGAGTGAAATAAAGGAAACTGCCCCAAAAGATCTCACTTTAACTCCTACATGAAAAGAGAATGATAGTGAATATTAACTTGATTATATGAGGGTATAGAATAAATTATATTGAGAAAGTATATTTGTGAGATGAAGAATACAGATATAAAATGGCAGATCACTTACTGTAACAACAAGGCAATAGTGAAAATGGGTGGATAAAAATAAGGATAATAAATACAAATAATTTAAAAATCCAACCTCACAATCTGATTTCAGGTTATACAGTATAAAGACTCTCAGAACATTGAGAAAAAGTATATTTTTGTTTCCAGTTCATTACTTAATGCTCATAAAGAAGTTTTTCTAGTATCTTGAAAAATCCTAAATCCTGCTGAAAAAGGCCGAATCCTGAACCGAATCCTGGATTCAGTGCATCCCTAATTTAAAGAATACCAGCCTACAACTAAAATGTCCATAAACTGCAAAAAATCCAATTACAGTCAATTAGCACTGAGAAAGAACAGTACAGAAGATAAAGTCAGCACAAGAGCAAGGTAAAGTCATGAAAAAATGGAAAAGCAACATTAGCATGCAGAAGACCATATATCTATGGATTTTTTTTTAAACCTCCCATGTCACCAAACAGTCCAAACCCATAAAATGAGTCTTGTAAAGGTGGATGCTATTTGTCCATATTAACTTTAATGTATGCAGTAATCATGTCCCCTCCCAAATGCCTTTTCTCCAGAGAACTTCAGACTCTACACTTGGGAGTGCTTCTTCCAGAAGACAGACACACATCAGGTCAAATCAATGCACCAAATGAAACCATATAATATCTCACAGGGTTTATAAGGACATTCAGAAAACCTGAAGATGACTGATAGGCTTCATAAAGGGAATCTAAAATTTTGCTTCTTTACCCATAGAAAAAGTATATTTTCTAGTTAAAGTATAGCTTTCCCCTTTTGAAGAGATGTTGAAATGAATGGGGGACATCTAGGTGCCGGTCATTTAATGTATATTAGTAGTGATGGGCGAATTTATTCGCCAGGGGCGAATTTGCGGCGAATTCCCGCGATTCGCCGCTGGCGAATAAATTCGCGAAACTGCCCAAAAAATTTGCCAAAAAAAATCCGCGCGTCAAAAACGACACGTGACTCGTTTCGCGAATCGGCGAAAAATTCGCGAATTTCTCTGGAAATTCGCGAATTTTTTGGCGAAGCGAAACGCGCCCGTTTCGCCCATCACTATATATTAGTTAAAGTTAGTTATATTAGGAAGATGTTATTTATTTGCTTTTTTAGATAATCCCAAATGTATGTATGTATATATATATATATCTGTCACATGGAAACTAAGGCAAGGAGGATGAAATTTTCCACAAAAGGAAACTTGAATCTAAACGTTTGAAAATCTCTCTACTAATGGATGAGAGGCCGATACTTGCCAATGACTAACACGGGGTCACCAGTATTTATTTTTATACTCATCTTATCCTGATTGGCAATATGCTATCTGATTTTAAAAAGTCATTGTCCTCACCTACATTACTATCCCCTTCCTTATCCATCATGTTTTTGTTCCTTTTAGCTCTGTTTTCTTTTGTATGTTGGTTTGTTTCTTCTTTGGGGTTTTTTTTATTGATTATTTAATATACTCACTGCTCTGATGGTCATAGTCCCATAGGCCCATGCTCTTTGCCATGAAATGGAAAATGGAGAAAAAGTGCAGATACAATATGATTAAAAGAAAGCCTGTAGTGGGGGAAACACAGAACAAACTAAAGCTGGACATGCTCAGGAACCGACTGTGAGTGGTTTCAGGGAAGACAAGTCGAAATTATCTTGGCATGTAGTTACTTGTAAAACAGTACTGTAGCAAACAAGAAGACTAATCCAGGGAAATAATAAAAGAGTGCTCTTCTGGTAAGTGTTAAAATGGCCTAGCATGGATGATATTATTAAGAAAGTTCTAAAACTAAAACATCAGTGTTTCAGTGCAGGAAGGGGTCCATTACTTTTAGGCAGTTATTTATCAACATTACAATTCAAGTATTTATTGAGGTGGAACTCTTTTTGCAGCAAAAAAAAATCTGATTTTAAAACCTGATTTTTTGAAATTTCTTAAGCAGACAAAACTCAAAACCTCAAACATTTGGCTTCTAAAAACTGGTAAATGTGTAGAAGTTAATGGGAGTTATTGTAGTAAAATTTGTGATATTTTTCAATTTAGATTTTGAGATTATTTCAAACTTTGGCAGCCTCCTTGAAAATAATGGGCAGAATGTGATTTCACTGTGATTTAGTTTTTTCATGTTTTTTTCAAGTTTTTGAAATCCATTTTTTTATGAAAAAGCACACATTCAGGATTTTCTAGTTTTTTTTCAATAGTAGAAAAAAACTCAAAACTTATATTTTGATAATTAAATGAAGTGCAGCTTATTTATGGGTTTCCCTAAAAATATGGGAATAAGTTATTTTTCATAATAGGTTGCATGTTTAAATATGATTTTAACTGATTCAGAGATTTGCTTTATTCTATTCCACTTAAATATGTAGAATGTTTTGCAAAGGTTAATGCTGTTATACTTTAATATTTTTAAGAAAAATATTATTTTGCTTTTACATAGAATAAGACCATATTATTTAAATAAATGTTGTTCATACAGTGAGCTGATTCATTAAATGACACAGTGTGGGGAGATTGTGATATTTATTCTAAGTGGAAGTAATTCATATTTCTAAACTTCACTTTGCAAGAATAATCGAAGCATAGTTTGCAAGGCAGCATGACAAAGAATTGCTTTAGTTTGCAAAAATAGTTTTAACCTTTGCTGATGAAGCAATATTTGCAAGTAGGTATGAAATCCAACTTCCCTCAGAGTTCTCATTAGTTCATTTCATTCTTTCTTTTTTCTTTCTATTCTTTTTTTTGCTTGTTTGCTTTTCTCTTCTGACTTTCTTGATTCTCGTATTGTGAACCACGTACAGTATTGTAAAAGTTATATTGTATATTTACTATAGTATAATGTAAGTCAGTCTCTAACCTCAGTTAATCAGTGGCAAAGAATGTTCTGCTAACCAACACCAAAAAGATTGTGAGCTGCTGGAGCAATATCTTAAATTCTTAAAGGGGAATTAAACCCCCCGGCGCTAACCCAAACCCCCCTGTAGGCCCCCCTCCCTCCTCCCCCCCCGACCTACTGTAGCTTTCCCCTCGGGCTATTGCCCCTAAGTCCCTACTTACCTCTTAATGCAGTTCCCCTCCAGCGATGTTCACAGAGGCCATCTTCTCTCTCTTCTAACTGATTCTTCTCTTCTTCTTCTTCTCTTCTTCCGGAATCTGACGGCGATGGGCGCGCATGCGAAGTAGGATGCCGGTACTACTGCGCATGCAGTAGTTAGAAGAATTGGTTAGAAGAGAGAGAAGAGAGAAAATGGCCCCTGTGAACATCGCTGAAGGGGACCTGCATTAAGGGGTAAGTAGGGACTTAGGTGCAATAGCCCGGGGGGAGAGGTAGGCGGGGGGTGGAGGAGGGAGGGGGGCCTATGGGGGGGTGGGAGGTTTGGGTTAGCACCGGGGGGGGTTTCATTCCCCTTTAAGGGCTGTATTTGCCTTGGGCATGGTAGACAAGCCAATATTTTTGGAGTAGTTTTTTATGAGCATTAATTTTCCTTTAAAGGAGTGGTTAACCTTTAAGTTATTTTTAGTATGTTATAGAATGACCAGTTCTTTTGAATTGGACTTCATTATTTATTTTTTATAGTCTTTTATTATTTGCCTTTTTCTTCTGACCCTTCCATCTTTCAAATGCTGGTCCCTGGCAGCAACTAAAAAAGAAATGCTCTGTAAGGTTACACATTTATTGTTATTGCTGCTTTTTACTATTCATCCTTCTATTCAGGTCATATTTCAATCTCTTATTCAAAACAATGCTTGGTTTCTAGGGCAATTTAAACTCTGGCAACCAGATTGCTAAAATTACAAAACGGAAGAGCTGCGGAATAAAAAGCAACATAACTCAAAACAGCAAATAGGAAAAAATTAAACCTCAAACTGGGGGTAGCAACACTGTTATGGATGGTAAAAGTCAATATATAAATATGTAAATGTACTTTAGCAACAACTTTGATAACAATATATAAGAGATCAAAATAACAGAAATTAAAACTGCATTGAAGATTCATGTACAGTATATCTCAGGTACAAACAATATATAAGCCAGCACTACATGCACAATTTCAGCTCTAAACAAAGAAACTAAAGCCATTAAAATGACTGGTTAAGAGCAGCTTACAGACATTGATTTATCCGTCCCACTTGAACAGTTTATTAAGGCACTGAATCAATATATAAAAAAATAATTGGAATGATGCTGGGGCAGTTGCCAACAATAAGGCAGACTTACACATAAGAACTGGCAATGGATTGATACAGCACAGGTACCTATGATTTCAAAAATACCAAATGTTATCAAAAAGATTGAGATTCAATTTAGCCTTTCATAAAGGTATTTACTGACTGGTGCTTAGTAACATATATCTAGCAGAGCGTGCCTATTGTCAGGGATCCAAATGTCAAGGAAAAATTAAATCTTGAAAAAATTAAAATTCAGAAATTCACTACATGAACATTTATCAAACTCATATTTGAGAAGTCAATTACAAAGCATGCACAAATCACCTTACATCTGAGTATTTATGCACTGTTTAATCATTAAGGAACCATAGAAATTATCACATCATAGTAACTAGGCTTTGATTGGTTATTAGTTTAAGTTGAGTTTGACTCAGTCTCCCAACTTTATTCCAGTCTGTCCAGCTCCTGCTGTCCTCACACATACTGCTCCACGGCTGCCCTGTCTCTTCATCCAGGCTCCTACTTCTGTCTTGTGTCCACATTTATACAAGCTTTTAGGGTCAGACTGGGATGGCAGGACTCTGGGAAAAAAACAGATCTGATCCCAACTGCCCGGTTGATTTCTCCCCACCCCAACCAATAGAAGAAAACCACAGGTATGTGCTGATTGGGGAAAGGTGGAGACAGGTTGTGAGTGACTCCTGATGGGGGGCCCTTATAAGGCAGCCCCAGTGGTCCCAGACCCCCCCCCCCAGTCTGACACTGAAAGTTTTTACAACCTGCCCACAGCTAACATCCTAACTGATCAGAACATAAAATAATTGCAACCCCATATTGTTTATTGATAAGACATTCACATCCCCACACAAGCACAAAAAATTGTCAATAACTGTAAATTAAACATAGTTTCCCCTAAACTACACTACATATTATAATATATTATATTATGCACATTGTTTTCATGTTAAAAATAACTAGGTTATTAAAGCTCCATATTAGTGATGGGTGAATATGTGCTGTTTAGCTTCGCCGCATAATTTGCACAATGGTAAAAAAAATATTAAGTTGGCGAAAAAGTAATGAAACACAAAGAAGTCAATGGCCGTCCAAATAATTTTGACGCGCAAAGTTGTCACCAGTAAATTTTTGCCGCAGTTTCACAAATGCGGAAATTCTCCATGAATCCATGCCTGCTGAATTTATTCGCCCATCACTGCTCCACATGCATAATTTGAACATCTCCAAATGTCTGCTGACACATTGGGCCACTTTAAGTATGATGAGAAAAAGCTATCTTCTAATTTAATTTCATATTTCTCAATAGACTTCAATGGAATTTTTACATGAGAAATGGTTTCTCACCAAACTGAATGTAACACCTGTTCCCTCATTGTTAACTTAAAGTACTTTCCAAAGCACAGATCAGTTCCTATTAATAACGCTATTAACGCTAAAGGATCTGTTCATTGCCTTGTTATTTGGGTATTTTCCTGAGACCTAGCTGTTTGATTCCTATGGTTTCCCTTTAGTGACCTTGCCTGTCTTATGACCCTGTTGACCTCCACCTGCCCTGACCCATTGGCTTGACTTTGGCTAAGCAACTCTTCTGCCTGCCTACGACCTTCACCTTGTTGACCACACTTCTGCCTAATCCTACCTGGTACCCCACTTCAGTTAGTCTCACTGGCTATGCTTCACTTCACAGCCCACTGTTCTCACTTCAGGTGGGTCTGCGTTGTGTGAGGCGCTTGTGGACCATCTACACTTTTGCTCCTTCCTCGCTGGATCCCACCGGTAAGCCTGACAGTGTCATAATCTCATTCAGGAAATGAACAACTTGATGAAAAGGCCTCATTTTGTCTCTGTATTTATTTATATAATGCAAAGAATATGAGGATAGTAAAGCTTTATTTTTGGAAAACCTGTTGTTTAACACATTTTTGCTTTTTTGATCTGTAGATGATTGTAAAGGAGGAAATATGGGCCAGCAAACATGTAGAAATAAGTAGGAGCTGCATAAAGATTGCATCAAAAATATGTTCTACTTTTAAGGAAAATCATAGTTTTGTCCAGTAATGTTATATTAAGTTTAATAGGTTCCTATTTAAGTGGAAACCATCTTTACATCGTACTGTATTTACATTGTACATCGTACTGCCCATTAAATTTGCTAAAATTAAGAATGGTGCTTTAATGGCGTAATGGTTAAGAGAGCAAATTTTAAGATGAAGATTGGAATGATTTGTTACGGTTGCCATAGTTCTCCAGCATGGAACAATTTGCCTATCCATGTGTAGTGCTTCAATTATGTCATGTTTGGCATACTTCTTTATAAGAAGAGGTCTGAGTGTTTAATTTTCTGATATGCAGTTTTGTTATTGCTTTGATACAGTGACCTTGGTTCACCATGAAGTGTCATCTGCCATCAAAATGTCCCAGAATTAAATGTTCTGATGACTTTTCTAACTTTGTATAAAATTAGCTGCATGATTAGATCCTCAATTGCATTGGGTAAGTTAAGTTCCTAACTGAAGAGAGTAGCAAGGATATGAGGTAAGACCTGGTGGGTAGAGCCATTATAGATATTTCAAGGAAGCCAATGGTGGGTGGAAAAAAATAGTAAGTAGTGATAGGTGAATTTGTCCTGTTTCACCAAAAAATGTGAGAATTTCCAGCGGAATGTGAGAAACACATTGAAGTAAATGGGTGTCATAATTATTTTCAGGTGCGTCAATTTTGATGCCCACAAACTTTTTATATGCACACAAGCCAGGCATTATGGAGGTGTAGGTATGGGGTGTGGCTGTGGCGAAGGGCTAAACATCTTCTAAGGGGTGGATCAGTGGACCGGCTTTAGCCCAGACCCGGTTCAGATCCAGACCCAGTTCAATTCCATCTTGTATGTTTTTCAAATGTTATACTTACAGTTGCTTTGGTTCATTCTGAAGTACCATCTTACAATCAAATATGGCATAGTGTTTAAGAGTGCCGCTGGCTAGAAGTTCAATTCCTGCTTTCTGGGATAGTTTTACTTATAGAACTAACTAACTGAGTAAAAAATGCAAACTTTCATGATGTCTTATATCTCTTCTTCGTCTTTAAGCCTGAAGAAGAGATGTAATACTATCATCTCAAATGCTTTCACTTCCTCAACTAGCCAATAAAGCTACTGCCCATCAAATTAAAAAAAAAAAAAAATAGAAAGAGCAGAGTTTCTATTGTGTTGTGGATAGTGGGGCATCTTGAATGAATTGTTGAACGTTTATAGCTTCTTCCCACATCATTCTTTTTTGGATGGGTTCATTACAGTGGCCATGGTTCAGTATGAAGTACTTTAATATCCGCCACTAATGACTAACAAAGATTGATACTTAAGTGGTGTAGTGGTTGAGTGCTGCCCTGTAATATAAAAGTTGAGAGTCCAATTCCTGTTCCTAACTCTTTAGTTTGGGATGGTTTGCTTACACTGCACTGGTTCTTTATATTTGTCCAATACTCAGCTAATTTGCCAAGCTTTCTGTCTAGTCTAGTGTCCAGTGAGGTTGTTCTTTAAGGGGATGATTGAGAGTTCAAGTGCAGTTTCTTCCCACATATTTACTATTGGCATGGTTTGGTTATAGTGGCCTTTGTTCATTATAAAGTTCATTACATCTTTGAGTCTTAGAAATAAATGCATAGATATATGACCACCTCCCACCCTTAACCCTTATCCAGATTGTCAACTAGGGTTGACAATCTGTATAAAGATAATCACAATTAGACAATTTCTAAAAGGGATCAATACTTGAAATTATGTAAGGCATAACAAGACCATGTCAAGATGACCTATATTATAAATGTTGATTTTTGTGTGAAACCTTATAATAATGTTATGAATATATAACAGCATTCAATAAAACATTATTGCAGTTACATTCCAGTTCCAGTTTTTTTCCACTTGAAATCGGTGAGTAACCTGAAAATATTGCTGTTGGTTATGTGAGTCTTGAAAACGTAGCATAAAATAATGCCATAATTTATTACCATACATGACAGAAGTTAAAATGCGGCATTTGTATAAAAATACAATGGCCAAAGAATTAATGTTTCAAGCAAAATCTATTGTATAAACTAGTTTGTATCTGCAAGGCTAATTTCAGCGGAGTGATTTACTTATTTTACTTTACTTGTGTGAATAATTCAAGCCAATTCCTAGACCATAATGGCTCAGGAATTTCCATACACAATAGAGCACATTTTAAAAACCAAGATGCCCTTTTCAAAAGTCCAGTTGGAATAGTCATGTGTAACTAAAAATGCAATTATGAGTAATTCTCTTTTTATTTTTAAATAGAATTAATCTTTTTAGAGTATTGATGTGTTTTATATGGTAACAAAATACCAAATTAGAAGCACCAAATATTATTCACTATATAGAATGCATTTTAATATTCTATCTATCTCTCTTTATCTATATATCTATAATGTATCCCAAAAATATTATAAATAATATAAATGTATTTTCATATTCCATCTATCCATCTATCTATCTATCTATCTATCTATCTATCTATCTAGCTATCTATCTATCTATAACTATCCTACCTGTCTATACAATGGGAATATATATCAATGTATGTGAAACAGAAAATCCAAGAACACATGTTAAATTGTGAGATACAAATAGGGATAAGTGTATTTTTAACCTGAAAAAGAATCACAGCAAAATGTATAGTTTGGTGAAAATGTATGTGAAACTGCACTACAATTTCTCCATTTGTTTTGTTTGAGGGGGCAAAAATGCTTACTGACTCCTATGCATTTGTCACAATAAAATACACCCTTGACTCCAATACACCAATGAGAAAGAGTGCTCTAAGCATTTGGAGCAATAAAAAAGCAAGAACAAGAACATTCAAAGCAAAAAAAGACCTTTGTCTCTATCGCATTTGGTGAAATCTTTCCATTTCAAAAACATTTTGGCTAAGGACTTAAGGGGGTTATGTAATAAAAGACACTAAGTTTTCCCAGGAGCAGTAACCCATAGCAACCAATCAGCAGGAAGCATTTACTTGTCAGCTGTTCAAAAGCAAAAATTTTATTGGTTGTTATGGGCTCCTGGTCCCGGACAAATATTGTGTATTTTATTACATTTGATTAAAATTAATTTAGCAGAATTATTATTACTTTAGAGTGTGTAGAAGAATTAAAGGTACTTCTGTTTATCAGTTATTGTGAAAAAATCTTCATTAAAAACAAAACTATCTTTCCCAGAGCAAAGAATGTGGGTTTCCTGGTATGGTATTTAGTAATGAAAGAAAACAAAATGGGTTTTATGCACATACATTTTGATTTACTGTAACTACTTTCCTTAAGCTATGTTTGGTCTTGTTGTGTCTATAACACGAGAGATCTCCATGATCTCATTTATCCTCCAACTTACTTGCTATAAAAATATTTTCATACGACTTAACCGTTATTGTTTGTGTAATTTGTAGAGCATGTATGCTACATAATATAACACTGAAAACATATCGAACAATTTCCTGCTGTTTAATTGCACATTAAGTTGCTTGGTGGGAAAGATTCCTTAATGAATCCAATCATTCCATTGAGAGAAATAGCATGGTTCAAATATCACATGGTGGCCACGAATTATTACAGATGCACATGGAATTCCTCGCAAGGAAAGCATCCAGTACAATGAGGTAAATTTATTTTACATGAAGTTGTCTTTTACAAGAGACAATGATAATTATAGGAATGAGTGGTCAGGGCTTTGGAGGGCAATGGTGTCCCCAAGGCAGAGATCATATCTGTGCATATCCTGCACTACTCAGTATCATCCAAAGTTCTGTTTAGAATCAATTCTAATTGTTTTGTTATTATTATGAATAATATTATTAAATGCCCCCCAACCACCATGCAAGCATTACAATCCTTACAGTTTCATGAATGACAGTTTTAGCACAAAGTCTAACACCTCCTTTCACGTTTAACATGCAGCTTGGCTGACTCTTATTAAGAAACAAATCTACTTCTTAGCATTCTAGCTTCACATATGATTTTCAGTAGCAGTTCCACACATAAACTGTTATTTTGACACTTTATATATATATATATATATATTATATTCAGTATAAAGTCATAAATGTAAGGAGCTTAACTTTGTACCAGAAGAGTTCCTTAAGAGTTCCTATGTTCAATATTGAGTTGAACAGGTTATCTTGATGGTGACAATGTTCTTCAATATAATGAGGAGAGCCTTTTCATCCATGAGTGTAACAAAATCTAATTATAGAATAGCAGTCCAAGATAAAGGAACAAAGGGGGAGAAGGTTATAAATGGGAAAGAAGTATTGGAAGGTCTTCCATTCAAAAGGTCTTCTACAGATAAGATATCAATCCTCACTATTGAAACAGATATTGATCTTTTATGAATGGTACAGGGCTGCCATTTCTCTTTAAATGTAGCGTGTTTGTCTATTATCCAATATAATTCTTAAAGTACCTTATAGGTGATGGTGTTGATAGAAGCTTTATGGCTGGTGTTTCTTACTGATTCATTTTGAAAATCACTCTGGTGTATTTGGGTGTTGTGCGAATGTGATAGGGACTTATATTGTAAGCTCCACTGGCAGTAAGGACTGATGATGATGATGATTATTTCTATAAAGTGCTGTTGGCAATGTTGTACAGGTACTTTGCCAGAGTCTGTTTTACCAGGTTCTACCTGGTGAATTTATAAGATGAAGATACATCCTCAACATTATTATGTCAGTGACATCATATCTTGTATGCCAAAAATGTCATAAAAAAGACAAAACATTGGTGTTTTTTTTCATATTATAATGGAGGATTGTGTTTACAAGTTGTAACTATTACAAATATGTTATTTACACTTATTTTAAACCTTTTAAGCTCATGCCAAATTAGTTTTAGGGTGGGCTCATGTCTAGGACAATAGAAGATCTCTTTTGTCTTTATTTTGCTTCCTTGGACATTTTTAATAATAGGTGGCCATGTCCATCAATTTCACTAACAATCACTAATAAAATCATATATAGTAACGTAACGGGAGGGGGCGGGGACTGGTGCAGTACATGCAGCTAGGCCTCTGCCCCCCTCGGTGTGAGATTCTCATCCCGGCCACTGCTGCCAGAAAACGGCCATGGCGGCCGTAAAAAAAAACAGTGCACAAGTTGCTGGGGGTCCCTGGCCCAGTTGCACCCCCTGCTCCCCCGGTAATTCCCACCACTGGCCATATATATATATATATATATATGACCTGTATAGACCAGCCACATTTGAAATGATGTAAGCATAAGTATGTTAACAAAGTTTCCCAAGCAAGAAAGTAAGGCTAGAGAAAATTTGCTTAGAAACGTTCACGCTGATGAAGTTTTTCCGCCAAAAGTACTGTACGCCAGTGTTCATTTGCTGAGACGAAACTTTGCATTTTGATTAATACGTGTATTTACAACAGTTGCACAAAGTGTTTCCCAAATCAAACATTCGCCCTTTTGAAATTAGTCCCATGATGTCTAATAATTTACATTTTTCTAATTGGTTTCCTTTTCCTCTTTAATTAAAAAAAAACTAGTGCATTGTTCCTAATGGTAACCAACAACTAAATATAAAAAAAGATAAGAAAAAAGATTAGTTCGCTCCTGCCTATCCTTTCCAGTCCAATTGAGGCTCCAATATGTTTTATTTGTGACACGATCGCTCAACTAAAGAAACCCCCGGAAGTAATATCCCATTGAGCAGACTGCTGAAATGCAAAATAACCAAATTAGGAATGGATGACAATGAAGCGTGACTCGTTTCGCGAATTTTTTCGCCAATTCGCGAATTTCGCTGGAAATTCGCAAATTTTTCGGCGAAGCGAATCTCGGGAGATTCGCCCATCACTAGTTGTGCAGAATAGGGGAGAACACTATTGTATACTACATGCAAAATGTAAAACTACTATCTTGTAATTAGGCACTTTAACAAAAGTTGGTGGAGGCTTTTGGAATAAGTAAAAATACAATACGGTATGTACATGTTTATTGGAGTAACAGGCTCTTTAAAGGAAAAGTGACACAAGAAAATGTTCTCTTTTCCAACACATGGTGCTATTTAAGACACTTGAATGCACTATATGATATTTCAGCTTTGTTGTCTGTTTTCTCTGTTGCCCTAGACGTTGAAGCACTTTTGACTTGATGGTAACTAAGCTGTATGAATTGATGCTGGTGGTCACATTGGGTTTATTTAACATTTAACTGACTTTTAGTAGACTTTAGGTATGAAGATACAAATTACAGAAAGACCCCTTATCCAGAATATCCCAGGTCCCAAGTTTTCTGGATAACAGGTCCCATGCCTGTATCAGTAAAGCATAAACATATAAATAACTAAAATTTGATTTGGTTACAATTTACTTTTTAACAATAATTACAGGTCTGTTAAAGGTATGAAGATGAAAATGATTTAATAAAAAAGGGATTGAGAGTACTTTGATTTCAAGCAAAGCAAGCTGTGATTGAAATGTGACTAATCATGCATTGATTAAGCAAGGGAGCACCAGCCTTTGCAAAATTAAAGGTAAACAAACAAAAATCCATTTCTTTCTAAAATGTATCTACTTGTAAAGACTGTATTACAGATTACATTTAACATAATGCTACCTGTGACACAAGCAATGTTATTTATTGTATTTGCTTAAATGCCCCTGTGGACTTACATACATCGGCCAAACAAAAAGATCTCGCATCAAGGAACACAAGGAAAATATACGTAATTTTAAAAAGGGTACAGACACACAGTGTCAAGACATTTCAACACTGCTAGTCACAATCAGTCCCAGCTAAGATGGTGGTCTTGGAAGTAGTCACCCCCTTGCACAGGGGTGGTACTATCAATAAGAAGTTAATACAAAGGGCAGCTTATTGGGTTAAGAGACTAGACACATTACAGCCAAGAGGCCTGAATGATAGCTGGAGTATAAAATGTTTTCTTTAATGCTGTTACAATGTTGCCTGTAGTTGACATGTATGCTTCATTTGTTTCTCCTTTTACAGATAAGGATCTCTATGCCCAAGATAGACACAACATACTAATATGTGCGGCTAATGGTAAGATGTTTGGGCTTTTTCCCTCCTTCATTGTTCAAAACAAGGAATATCAAGCTTTTCTAGTGTAGGCCCAAGAAGTGGGCAGTTCCATGTGTGTAACCCTTGGATTTTGAAATAATTTCTTTTGGAAAATGTTTTTCTTTCTAATATGTTTTGAACACCATGGACTATATATTCTACACTTGATGTTTGCACATTAAACCTTTGTGATATGGAGATGATTTGTACCTCATTAAGGCACATCAACACCCTATATGACCTCACTTCCTGTCTACACCTATAAAAGTTTGTAACCATATCGTACTCTTTAAACTTGATAAAGGGCAGGCAGCCCAAAACAAGTTGTGAAAATAAACCACTTTGAGTGCTTTCTCTCAGTTCCTTCAATACTAATTGGACCCGTTATCCAGAATGCTCGGGAGCTGGTTTTTAGGGATATGAGATATTAAAGTCATTTGGATAGTTTGGCTCCAATAACAGTACAAGGTTCTGTTTTAATATTACCGCTAAAAAATAAATATTTTTTAAATATTTTGAAGGAATTATTTGAATGGAGTCTATGGGACATGACCTGTAATTCGGAGATTTTTGGATAGCTGAGTAGATTCACAATGCAGCTTTTTAAAGGTTTATACAGTAAGGGGCAGATTTACTGTGGGGCACATTTACTAAGGGTCGAAGTGAAAATTCTAATTCAATTCTAATTTAAAAAATTCTAATTTCTAAGTAATTTTGGGCTACTTCGACTATCAAATAGCCCAAAATTCTATTTGAATTGAAAAAATTTCAAAGTACTGGTCCATTAAAAATCCTTTGTATTCGACTATTTGCCACCGTAAAGCTGCCAAATTGCCATTTTAACCTATGGGGGACCTCCTAGAACCTGTCCTGAAATTTAGTTCAATTCGAACGATGTTAATTTGATCAAATACGGGCATTTTCGATCCAAAACAGCCATATTCTGTCGAAAATGACCTTCTAAAAAAATTAGATGGTTGAATTTCTAATTTTTTACCATTTGAAATTCAATCCTTAGTAAATCTGCCCCAAGGGTCGAACTTTGAATGGAAAAAAATTCTAAATTCAACCATCAAATTTTTTTGGGGGGTCATTTTCAATCGAATATGGTCATTTTCTATTGAAAGCGACTGTATTAGATCGAATTAAAATTGTTCAAATCAAACAATCGAATCTTTTTAAATAAGATTTGATTTCTCAGGACTTAGAAATTTTTTAGGACAGGTTCTAGGAGGTAGGCTAAAATGCCAATTTGGCAGCTTTAAGGAGGCAAATAGTTGAATTAGAAGGCTTTTTAAAGGGCCAGTACTTCAAAATGAACCTATTTTGATCGTATAGGTCCGTTTTCGATCGAATAAATATCCTTCAAATCATTCAAATCGAACGATTCAAAGGATTTTGCACAAAATCATTTAAATTCTTGGAACTTAGAACATTTTTCAGGACAGGTTCTATGAGGTCTCCCCATAGGCTAAAATGGCAATTCGGCAGCTTTAAGGGGGTAAAGTGTCGAATTATTTGAAAGGGAAAGTACTTCGAAAATTCGACTTGTCGAATATTCAAATTTAATTAGAATTTTGGGCTATTCAGTAGTTGAAGTAGCCCACAATTACTTTGAAATTCAAATTTTTTTAATTAGAATTTTATTTGATGTACTTCGACTTTTAGTAAATGTGCCCCTCAGTCTCGTAACATCCCAAAGTACAACAGAACCATGTGTTCAGGAACTTGGTGAATTAGAGATCTGTTTTAAGTTTTTTACCATTGTCACAGTGCTGTAGGATAATCATAATAATTCTTCATATATAATGATATATGGAAACTATTTGCTATCTTTACATGTAAATACATATACAGGCATGGAACTTGTTATCCAGCATTCTTGGGACCTGGGGTTTTCCATGTAAGGGATCCTTCCATAATTTCAATCACCAAACCTTAATTCTACTGAAAAAAGAAATCAATTTAAACATTAATTAAACCCAATAGTACTCTTTTGCCTCTAGTAAGCATTAATTATATCTTAGTTTGGATAAAGTAAAATGTACTATTTTATTATTACAGAAAAAAAGAAATCATTTTTAAAAGTCTGAATTATTCAGTTAAAATCAAGTCCATGGAAAATGGCCTTCCCATAATTTGGCTAACGAGTATCCAGAGAACTGATCCTATGCCTTTACTGGGGTTTTATTTTACTTTCTAGCCACATAAATTTTCCATTGAAAGCTCAAGAAACTTGGAGATATTGGAAGGACTTTACAGGTCTTGCTCCATTCATCATAAGCTTTTCTTTGAAGGCATGGCCATGATAAATTTCATTAGGGAATATCAAATAAAGCATTGTATTGATTACACTGGGCTTTTACTTCCTGATGGAGTTTGCTGTTGGATTAATCCATCAAAACGTCTAACATAATCCATTGCCGGGTGAACTGGCCCTTTCTAATAACATAACATGACATATTATACAATGCAACATTAAATAGCATGACCTATTATCTTGCATCCAACGAAATGGGAATTTAATGAAAGCAACATACAGAAGATTTTGATGAATGCCCCCTAGAATAAGCTAATTTCCCCTAATAAATGTACAGTTTTTCTGAGGCAATAGTAATCACTCTCCAGGGAATAAACCCATGATTATATCCAAATTCCGAACAGGGTTTAGGCCTGATTTGTGACTGATAGTTGCTAGTGGTGGAGGGAGAGCATGCTCTTGTCAGAATTGGGTACCTTGGGCTCACCAAGGAAATTGAGCTCAGGGACCCCCTGCCTGCTAACAACAGTTCCCCCAACCCCCTTACCCCTAAAAATCCCTTCCTGGCAACACCTCCCTACCCAAAAAGGCCCACCAGGATTTTTATATTTCTAGAAGGGCTTTCACTACTTCATGTACCAAAAATATTTGCACAAATTCCACCTTCCAGCACTTTCAGATAGATAAACCATTCCACAAGTACTCTGAAATGCTGAAGTCAAGAGGTTGAACTAGTATGGATCTCTTCAGTATGGAGGGGGTGTGCTCCAAAGTCAGGGGAGAGATTGAGAGAGTCAACAGCTGAACCAGCCCTAAACTAACATCTGTGTGCACAATGTACTTGTAAAATCTAGCAATGATAATGAAAACATAAAGAATATTGACACCAGCAGACAGGAAGGCAAAGAGGGCCCCCTGTTTCTATGGCCCACCAGTTTTTTCCTTGCTGTCCTGGTTGGCCTGTCCAACCCTGGTAATATCATGTTTTTTATTCTGTCCTGAAGTGGGTGACATAAAAACCCAACCCTATTCCCCTCAGCAATGTGGAGGAAGAACCAAAGATTTTGCTAATCTTAGCAAAATGGGTGAACGCATGTTAAAATTGAAATAATGGCAGGTCCAAAATGTAATATTATTTTGACGTATTCCTAAAACCATTAAAACCTACTTGTATTGCTCATTGTTATTTGTTTAATCCACTCTGACACCCAAAAGTAAAAGTATATATATATATATATATATATATATATATATATATATATAGATTTGTAGCAGGAAATTCCACTTCCTTTCCCCCAGAAAAATGTGGGGTTCTTGTGTAATCATCAAAAACAATGGAATGTCTATCCCTGGGTGGACCAATATCCTTTTTGTGGGGGTAGTGTTTTTCAAGGATACATGCTACTCATGATGATACAAATATTTTTTTCTATCACAGCTACCATTATTATTTTTTATTTTGTCACAAACGTGTATTTCGTAATCATAACATTCTTTGTTAGCTTTTGATTTCCTATTCTCTTTCTGGCAAATGTATTCCAAAGGATTCTGATGTTTCTTAATTTTGATATAAAAAGTCTTCTGAAGAACAAATGCTTATACGGCGATAGCCATTTAATGAATAAAATGATAAATGTTTTAAATCAGTGAAATTATGTCTTCAAAGAAGAAAGTGAATTATGATCCTTATTGATAGTTAATTTAAATTAGGTTCCTAGTGTCATTTCATCTTCATTAAATGCTAAATTTATTAAATTAAATGAAAATCTGCACATTAGTCCCTGTTCCTTTTAAAGATATCCAGTATATTCATATACTCAGTTCTCACTGTTTCAGAAATAATGATTGCTGGCCAAACTATAAAGCATATTAACTATATTTAAAAGGAGTCAATGAAATGCGAAATGGAAAAGGGTCCAATTCTTAATGCTATTTATTTTAATGGACATGGCACATGCTTCTTAACACCTGATGAACATGTTCTAGGCTATATTTATAATTTCTCTATAATTAGCCATTTCCAGTCTATTTGGATATACATTAGACAAGGCAGCTATTACCAATAAAAATTTTACTTTGCAGCCAGTTAGAGATCAGGGTTTTATGCATCCTATATATTTCACCATTTCCCTTCTACTATGCTCTTTCTGATTGAAATCTTTAAATGCAGTGTTCTTCAGGTGATCTAGTTGTCAGTGCTCAGAAGTGTACTGATGTCTCTATATATACGAAGCTTAAAGTTTAAATCAGGACATTGGACAAAGGGCAGGGATTTCCTTCCTTCTATAGGGTCATTTAGTGTGCATTCTACAAAGTCCAATTTCAGATACAAATCGTTTTTATACATAATGCAGCATTTTTGCTTGTAATTACAGTGTAATTCGAAAAATGATCCAAGAAACATCAAAACAAACACAATTGTGCTTGCATTCCAACAAACTTGTTCCAAATTTGTGTCAAAATTGCAATAGTGTCCATAAGGGTTGTATTACTTCTTGAGTAGGCATTCAAAATAGCTTTGTTTCCAATTCTGGTGCAAATCTGGTGTGCCTATTAATTCATCCTGCTGTGGGAATCTTGGCATTACCACCTGTTCAAGATGGCCCTAGATCTAGTGTTCCCCAATGTCAATTGGTGCACTTGTACCCCACTTATCACCAATGACAGGATGGGCATATTGGCAACCTTAAAATCAAGCTCACATACATGGAGGAATTGAAGCACTATTGTAGGTGAATATAGAGGCAAACTTGGTAAAGCCTTATTTGTTGGAAGGCCTACTATGGAACCCAGACTCGGACATTAAACCCCTATAGAACTTTATCCCCACTAACCTACACTATGCTACAATTATGGAACCTACTTAAATTTAAATACCGGCTGGCATCAAAACCATTATTTCCCTCAAAGCAATTTTGGATAGGCCTTCACCTGGTGGAAAAACAAAGGATTGACATACACTTACCAACTTACAGATGGTTCCAAGGCACTACACACAGCCGAAATTATGCTTGAGTACGAGGTCCCAACTACTGAAAGTTATCGGGCAATGCAGCTTTCACACTTTGCCTTGCACTTATGGAATAAAAATGCAGTTTCTGGGACATAAGCTAGAAGGCATGAATAATTCAGCACAACATCTAACGCAACATATCTGTATGGCAGCAAAGATTCGTATTGCAGCACAGTGGAAATCAACCAGCCTCTCCTTTACCAAAGTCTTGGAAAAGATTGAGTTCATACATGCTAATGAACATTTGACATACCAAATAGATAAGCAAGCAGCCGTCTCCCCATAGGCGCGCATGCGCAGAATGAAAAAGCGGTCACAATTCTGGCTGCTTTTCATTCAGCGCATGCGCATGACGTCATTAAGACGCGTGCCTGTGGGGAGAAAAAAATAGTGAAACCCCCAACCGGAATGCGGGCTCTATCAGCCCGCACTTTTGGTTGGGGGTATAATTTTGCCCCAATAGGTGCCCTTTAAACCCCTGCTCTGGAGTTTTGTTAAATAATTTATGTGCAAAAAACGGTTTGTGATTGCGAAATTGTATTACAATGTGGACTTTCTGAGGAAGTCGTTGAGGTCTTGGTCAGTCAAAAATTGCTCAAACATTGTCGCTAAAGGCTGCAAGCATCTTTGTGAACTTTTTTTGCGATAACAAAGCATATTACATCATCACCCTAAAACTTTCAAATGTATCTGAATTTATTTTATATTTGGTGGACATTACTTGCTCTTTAAAATAAACCCCATGTTTATGCTCTTCTGCTCCTAAACCTTTCACCATTATAATGTCAGTGAGTTACCAAGACACAAAGTGCAGTTTTGATCACACAATTTTTGTAGAAGTCAATGGCAGATGTCCCTTTTAAAACTGGAAGATCATTCTTTGATTCATGGTGTTGGGGATTTTTTTTAAAGTTTTTGTTTTGTGCAACAATATGAAAATGTCGCAGTGCAACAACTTGGAAAAGCTTGCACTTTTTGGAGACTTTATGAGACTTTTCATGTTTATTCTGACTTTGTAATAAGTTTTATGACATTTATAGTTTTAGAGAAAGTGAGTTTAGTTGTGGTTTAAAAAAACTTTAAAATAAAATCTGACCTTTGATAAATAGGCCTTCACATGTAACTGTATACATACTGTATAACAATACAAGGAGACATCCCTGGCTACAGCCTACTCTTATTCTAAAAAGAATTTAGTCAAGAAGACAGATTTATGAAGAGACGCAAGAGCTGGAAAGGGCCAGAGGGTAAGAATTTCAGTGCAGCAACACTTTTTGAAGAACAAGTACAAACTGTATTGTGCTGGTTGATTTGTTAGAACTGAAACTTTATGCTAAGTACATTTAAAGTTGATCTGTATTGTTCCATTTTAATTAATCTATTGTGTCTGAATGTCAAGGCCACTCTTACAAAGAGTAACATCATCCAAGCCTACTAAGGGAAGCTTCACGGTATGAATGTTTGCCCACAAGAACTGCCTGTGGGAAATAAACTAGGGATGTATTGGCATCATTCGGCAGTGCAGATTTAATGCAGTCAACAAAATGTAATTTGTTCAGGGGCCCTGCAAAACCATATATGAGCGTTCATCACTTATAAACTCATATTGAGCAGCAGGTAACTATTTTCTGAAGGTAGTGGTTTGGTTCATACAGATGAAGCCACTTTGGATTGTGCATTTGACACAGAAAAACTTAACTCATCTATCCCATTTATCCCACTTAGCACAGAATATTGTGTCACAGCATCCCATCCAATTAAAGAGTTCACCATTGAAAACAATGGTGCTTTGGTATGCTAATGAAAAGGTTAAATGCATTAAATGAGTTAAGATAACTTTAGATAACACTTTCTTCAATTAACCTTGAGTCATGACACATTTAACTCACAAATCCAAGTGGCTGCATCTGTACATTGTTTCTTCCTACAGCATGTTGCAGTAACAATAAAATCCTATACAAGTCAGTGGGAGCTTTTGGGCAATTAGCCAATGAAAAGAAATCCAAAACCCCCAGAAATTATAAAAAAAATTACAAATAGGATAATTTTTGTCCATTTTTAATCATTTTGTTTGAAAAATTAAAACAATTAGAGGTTTTCGTATTCAGATCATTAAGCATTTTTTTTGTTTGTGCTTTTTTATATTCATATCTTTTAATAAATTACATGACATTTGTGGTTTTAGAGAAAGTGTGTAACAAACTGCTTAGTTTGATTAGTTTCATGGAAACAAAATGACTTTTGTGTTTGCATAGGGACTTAAAACTTTCATAAAACAAACGTTCTGTGATGTTTATTGCTGTGATTCTTGCAATCTTGTAATGGAGCATTCTGGCCATATATCAGTCCAAGATCCTACATTGCTATTGAATTTCAAGCATTAACTTAATAAATATTAGGATAGCTGCCATAATGAATTTTTTGTAAAAAATGTTTTTCCAAAATTATATATTATCATAAAAATGCATACATATTTAAATATTGGACCCTTTGGTAATATCCCTATATTTTTGTTTATTATTGTGCGGCCCATAGTATGTTAGCTCTCATTCCTTGCCAGTGGCTATTAGTATGGCCACCTTAAGTCTCAGCAAAAACTGTTGGAAAAGAATTATAAAAAAAGTTCACTTCTTAAGAATTTGTTTGACCTATTATGAAAGTGTACAATCATATTGTGAAATTATTGGTTATTATTTTCAATTGTTTTATAAGCATTACCCAGTCTCAATAACCTTTAAAACTGAGATTTCAACAATCCATACCTAGAAGAACATGTTAAATGTGAGCTGGAAGTGACCATGCTTTTCCATTGTATTTTTCTTCCAATGTCATTTGTAGTGCTTCAGGTTCACAGCAGGGAGTGCTGACTGGGCATTTGTCATCAGATAAGATTGATCACTTGGCTAGACTGTGCTATGTGATAGATTATATCATTTTATTTTTGCTCAGTCTAGTAATTAAAAGGGGGATTTACCTCCTAAACATTACCTAAGGGGTTTTCGCATTTTTAGGAAATAGAGCAGGTCATTTTGCAAAAACATAAAACCTTGCTGATGAAATATTGGTGTGAGCAATAACGTAATGCTAACAAGCTAAAACATTACTCTGGCTTAAAATTACTGCTTGGGTTATAAACTAATGCCCAATTAACATTTGGATTCTAAATATGAATTGGTATGCAGTCACATTGGTGTGGTAACAATAATTCCAAGCTGTATGCACAATTGTTACAATTTTCTCTTGAAATACTTCTTAGAATTTATCTTGCCTTATTTAACAATTGGATTTTCGAGCTTGTTAACTTGTTAACTTTTAGAGCTTGTTAACAATTTCTGAGGCAAATTGACATGATTTTTTATGCAACCTGCCATGTGCGGTAGCTCCAGGGTTTTGCAACATCAATAGGCCCACTTGCACACAGTTCAGCAGTTGACATATCATGGATACAATGGTACTAATGGGCGTATTTATCAAAAAAATCTAATTTGTGAGCTTTTAGAGTTTCTTTCTACTTCGAATAAACTCACAATTTCAAAAACTTGAATGTTTTCTTTTGTTAAAAAATCATAATATGAAAAACCAAGTTGACAACAATCATAGAAAAAACTTGGATAATTCAAATTAACGAGTTTACAAGCTGAAAAAACTTGGAAATGTCCATGTCATGGTCGGCACCCAATACCAGAACAAATGCCAAGCACCCTGGTCTCGGCTCCTGCTTCACCAGTAGTGTGACCACCTTTGGCTTCAGGAGGAGCCCTCAGTTACTCAGATGCCACCTGGACTAAAACGAGAGGTACAGGGCAAAAGTTCTGGCCAGCAATGGGGCACAACTGTATTGAAAGTCTTTAAGGCCGAAGGTCACGGTACAGGCAGGAGTAGGCAAATTCGTGGTCAGACAGGCTGGGTCGAGGCAGGCTGGGTCGAGGCAGGCAGATAACTAGGGTCGTCAGACAGGCAAGGGTCAAACCAGGAGATCAATCAGATAAGGATGAGGCAAAGTCGGTGGTCAGATAACAGGCATGGGTAAGGATACAGATTTCAGAATAGTCAAAAGCCAGGCAGAGTCAAACACGGTATTCAGGAACAAATAGAAGCTTAAATGCACTGGTCAGAGGTACCAGGAACAATTTCCTATCATGGGCAATGTGAACCCTGTAAAAGTCCCCTTTAAATATTTGAATTTGGCGCCTTTAAGAGGCGGAAGTGTGCACCGTGCGTGCACTAGCGATCGGCCTGAGAAAAGAGTGGTGCGGCGGGCGTCCCCACCGCACCGCTGGGTAAGATTTTATTACAGTCCAATTTATTCCAATAAAATAGCTTAAATTTTTCCTAGGACTCCAATTGACTTTTATATAAATTTGCAAGCTTTTAGATGCTGAGGGTTTACATTCAAGTTTTTCAATTGTTTTGTGCTTAATAAATACCAACCATTCGAGTTTAAAAAAATAAGCTCAAGTTTGTGAGTTTTTGTGCAAAAAATAAATTTATAATTGGGGTAATAAATCGTATTTGAACTTTGATAAATCACCCACTGGATTGTCTCTGCTATCCTGTGCAGTTCTGGTTTGTATTGTTTCTATGGCGACCTCTGATATCAGTCTGCTTTTTATGTCTCTAGAATGGTAGTTTCTCCTCTCTCCATAATCCATAAACATTACCGGCAGTCTTTATGAGTACTTTTGGACAGGATCAATAGCCATAAAGAGCTGTAAAATCCCCTTGGCAATAAGACTAAAAGAATGGATCCCCCACATAATTGACATTAGTGTGGGTACTGTATTTACCAATGTCAACACTCTCAAGCACACACACACACAAACCAGAGGATATTTATATATGCCCTAAAGCATTTATGCAAAGCTTTCAGTATTTATTCACGTGTATAGAATGTTTCTAGTCCCTTCAACAATTTAATTTAATTTTATTACATTCTTTTAGCCTCTTTCATCAGCATATACTGTACTGTGCCATGCTCAACCATGAAATTACCATGTATCCCAAAACTTTCTTTCCTTTTCCACTATAATCCAATTGCAATTCCCGGGAACTCAAGAGCACATCACTATTGTAATTATTGATTTTATTCACTAATGTTTATACTTCTAGACTGCTAATTATATCATAAACCTATTCATGGTTTAGCTTAATGATTGCCCAGAAGCATAGACAGAATTTTGTAGATAAATCCATTAAAGTTAAGAGAACAATTTAATAATGTTCTGAATCAGTAAAGTACATTGGATTCTCAATGATGCTATAGAAAGTTAGCATGCATTAAGGAAGATTATATAATATATTGATCAATATTTAATGGGAACCCACCTTTTTTTGCAGTGAGATGATGAGAATATTAATACTACTATTTGTATAAGAAAAGGAAAGATCTATATAATAACTGTAAAGGGACTTTGCGTCAGTATAGTGCAAATTTATGAGTGAAAGAAAGAGAAGAAAGGAACCCCTTACAATTAAACAAATGTTCAAAATTGATTGCCTAGTAGGATCCTTCTCAGTAGGACCTTTTGATACTCATACAATTCTAAACTAAATAACTTATTAGTTGGCAGTTATCTGTGCTCCTCCTCTTCCCATCAAATAAATATGTAAAGTGCTTAGTGCAATAAATTAGTGTATTAATTCATTCAATAGATAAATAAATGTATACAATAAAGTACAACTGGAGAGCCTTTTTCAAACATTTAATGTAGTTAGAAGAGCACAGATAGCTCTTCTAACTATATTAAATGTTTGAAAAAGGCTCTCCAGTTGTACTTTATTGTATATGTTACGGAATTGGAGGTGGCGACTCTAGCAATCTGTTGCAGAGCTGAAGTAAACCTTTTGACTAATTGTGGATCAACAGGCACTCCATTGGGCGATAAATAAATGTACCATGATTCAATCAATTTGTAAAAATATTCATCAATTTCAAGGCAATCAATTCATTAACCTAATTAATTCCTATCAAAAAAGGATTAAATAGATAATATTATTATAAAAGGACCAGTGCCATGATTAAATGCCAGTTCATCCAGTTAAATGAATTGATGTAAATAATTCATACTTAATAAAGTTAAAATCTTTCTGGTTGCTTCAGAGGTTTTTGTGGTTAAAAGAGTGAAAATGAAAATTCATAGAAGTGGAGAAGTCCCATAGAACTACAGTATCTCAGTTGAATTTCTATCTGAGGGACCCCACAAGGTGGAGAAGTCAGGGTGTCCAGAACTGTGGTCTCATATATTTACTAAGCTTACTGAGGTCAGAGAGCTATACTAAAAAACTAGTGATGGGCGAATCTACCCAGTTTCGCTTCGCCGAAAAATACTTTATGGAAATGTTCATCAAAGATCGTATCCAAAACTCTTAATCTACTTATATTCATTTGGTTAAGATATTTCGTTATATTGAAACCCGTTGCCATTATGGTCCTGAGTTCAAGAAACATATTATCAAGGGAAACGACAAGCATAGTGGAGGAGCACAGAAGAGCATGGTGGTTCATACAAGTGGAATCAGCTGTAGTACTTACAATAGCAGTTTTAGATTGGGATAATACAATGGAGCATATTTTTAGAAAATATAATTTTTCATAAAAATGGTTTTATATAAAAAAGTAAAAAAGTACCATAAAATTGTCTGTTTTTAAAGACCTTTATTATCCTTTATTCATCCTCTTTTAAATGTTTTATCTTTGATTATTTAAGACACCCTAGGTCAGGTATCCCCAATCTTTTTTACATTCAAATTTATGTTTGGTATATAAAGTAATATCCTGTGTAGACCTTTGTTCAAATACCATTTACAATCTAATTATCTGTACAAAAGTAGTTTGTATGTATGTAAGTATATAATATATATGCATGTATATGTTATCACAATATCTCAGCATGCAGACTACATCAACAGCAAAAAGTCCACTTTAAGGAGGGCATAAAAATAGCAAACCTAATATATACATTTAGTGTCACCCAGTTGTGCTCTTTACTTTCTAATATAATTAGGTTACTGACTAATATAGTCAAGTCGTATGTAGACTCAGCAAGGCACAAGTCGTCTATTTAACAGCTGGAGGCAAGAAACCCTCATTCCAATTTTAGATATTTTATACATAAACAAAAAAAGAGTTATCTTAATGTAATTTCTGTAATTTCAATAGTAGCTATTGTCTTTGTTTTAAACTGAAAAACCTTTCTATTTTTTACAGAGTTTATTCATTTAGCTTGTTATAGATAAACAAAGGAAGAAGCATGGATGTAGAGGAGACAGGTAGATGTACCATGTAAAGTCATTATAACAAAAACATATCATAAGATTGAAAAGCTCAACACAAAGCTGCCATCATGCTTGGTATCTTGTTAGACTAATGCAATCAAAGTGCACATTAATTAAGTAAAAATTCTAAAGGCACCTTCCCTAAGTGCATGACAAAAACTTTCTCCTGCCCTGCCTTATGTAATAAGCTTTATCATAGCTCTGGTGGGCCCCAAGGGGGGGGTACGGTTCCAGGTGTAATCACATACGCTGCACCCCTTGTATTTACTCAAATGTATGTAGTGACTCATGTATTAGCAGAGATTATTATATATTGTGTGCTATTTAGTGGTCACATCAGGGTTAATGACAACTTTTGTCAACAATAATTTCTCTGGGCACCCTCAAGTTTGTAAATCAGCCTAATCAGGGCTTTATTCAACTGAGCTGTCCAGCCTCATACCATGGTTCCTTTATGACCCATCAACCTTATTACTAATAGTTTTTTAACACAAGACAGTATAAAAAATGTGCATAGCAAAATATTGATATTGCTTAGCAGCAGGAATTGTTCCACCTAGTCCAGCAGAGACTTGATGGGACCAGGGAAGGCCTGATTTGTAAGTATTTGTTGTGTTTGGTAGCCGAGAATGAGGAGAGTATAACAATGCTTTATTAGCAGGTCATGCAGCCATTACATAACAGCAGTAAGTCTTACTTTCACTTTCAAGTTGTACAGAAAGTCCTATGTATGCACAGTGCCACCTGCAGGCCATTTGTATAAACACCACATATTCCCCCTATAGTAGGAAAGCATTTGGACAAATATATAAACAGTAACAATTAAACCGTATGCATCTTAAGCAATATATACATACTTTACATGACATAGTCCTTGGTCCATGCAGGTAGTTTCCTGATTCTCTCAGTATGCCTTATAGGTTCACTTTCCTCTGCCCTATTGCAGTTGGCATCAGGAGTAGGGAAATGTCCTTCATCAAATGGAACATCTCCAAAGTCATATCAATTTACGCTGTCCCTCTGCTCCCAGGCAATGAATAAGTAAAGCACGCTTTCTAGCTGCAGAAATCTCCCCTTGGTCAGCAGCAATAATGTAATTATCAAACATACGGATCCAAGCAGTAAAAGGTATGGTAGGCTCACCAGGGTTTGGTAGAAAAGGTGCAGCCTGCTGCAGAGGTAGAAAAGACATCCTTGTCGCCATTTGTTGTGTTTGGTAGCCGAGGATGAGGAGAGTATAACAATGCTTTATTAGCAGGTCATGCAGCCATTACATAACAGCAGTAAGTCTTACTTTCACTTTCAAGTTGTACAGAAAGTCCTATGTATTCACAGTGCCACCTGCAGGCCATTTGTATAAACACCACAGTATTATATCACTTTTCCCAGTATTTGTTTATTTGTGGCAGATTCCAGGTTATGTGAAAGAAAGTAGCCCCAATGTACCCACATCTAGGACACCAGACATCTGAACTGCATCTTGTATATTTTATATCAGAGTATGTGTTATTTGGGAGGTTTAGTGTTAATAACTGAGCTTGTGAATTTTTTTTTTCTACGTTGATAATACCAGGAAAGGTTCATCCCTTGTTTCCAGCCCTCTCTTGCAATTAGATGAATGTGAAAAATTGCCACTGTTTGTTTTGACATCTCCCTGTAGTAACTTCAATTCACTACAAAGAAAGCATGATTTTACATGGCTTACATAGATTAAATAAATATAAATATATATATATATATTGTTTTCTTTCTACTAAAATAACTGTATACCTGTGTAACTAAAAATGACAACTGAGGGGTAGATTTATTGAGTCGAAGTGAAAATTCTAATGAAAAATTTTGAATTTAAAACTATTTTTGTGTTTAAAAAATCTCCCATTTCTTTGAAATTCGACCCTTGATAAATCTGCCCTGAATGTCTGCTGAATCCTCTCATCCCCCTTTTCTTCTGCATACATTTTCTGGGTCATTAAAACACAGAATTCAGCATTACAATCCTATTGTTTAATAGGAATTAAATGGTCACAGCCAAAAGTGCTACTATTCTACTTTTAATATTTAGAATTCTAAATTGTTTACTCATAGGTGAACCTAAATGACACTGGAATTAGTGGTTAACTTCTGTTGGAGGATTTTCTAGGGTGATAGTAGGTGAAAAAGTAATCAGTTTCATATTTTATTTACAGGTATGGTACCCGTTATCCAGAAAGCTCTGAAATATGGGAAAGGCCATCTCCCATACATGCCATTTAAATATTTCACATTTTAAAAAATGATTTCCCTTTTCTTCATAATAATAAAACAGGACCTTGTACTTGATCCCAACTTAGATGTAATTAATGCTTATTGGAGGTTTATTTAATGTCTAAATTAATAGACTTAAAGGATTTGTTCAGTATAAAAATAAAAACTGGGTAAATAGACAAAAATGTTTCTAATATATTTAGTTACCGAAAAATGTAATGTAGGCTGGAGTAACTGGATGTGTAACATAACAGCCAGAACACTACTTCCTGCTTTGCAGCTCTCTTGGTTTCCACTGATTGGTTATCAGGCAGTAACCAATCAATCACTTGAAGGGGAGCCACATGGGTCATAATTCTTGCTTTTAAATCTGAGCTGCATGTTGAGGATCAATTGCAAACTCACTGAACAGTTATGTCCCATGTGGCCCCGTTTCAAGTCGCTGGCTAACTCAGTTAGAGAGCTGAATAACAGCAATAGTGTTCTGTTTTTTCTACCCACTCCAGCCTTTCTAAATTACATTTTTGGCTAACTAACTCCATTAGAAACATTTTTTATTTTGCACAGCCTATTTATTTACCAAGTGATTTGTACCCTGAACTTTTCCTTTAAGATATGGAGATCAAAATTACAGAAACATCCCTGATCCAGAAAACCTCTAGGGCCAGGGATTCTGGATAAGAGGCCTGTACACTATTTTAATTTTACACCCGTACCACAATAGAATAGTTAAAAAATATTTCTTTTTAAAATAGTATCATTTTCCTTTTATTTATAAATTGGTTCTTATAAACCACATATGGCGATGAGCTTTTGTATAATCATATCTCAGAATAATATCTCTGAAAGGTTATACAGTAATTTCCTCATGGACTTGATACTAACTGCTGGGAATTACAGAGAATAAACATCTGCTCAGTTTCACTTTTTGCTAATCTACGAAACTGTAAGCTTTATATTATTATGCGAGTAAAATTGTGTTATGTGGTCATGGATAATTGCTTCCATAACTCGCATCACCTGTATCCTAAGATCCAGTCCATTTTAATACTATGTTTAATTTATACATGTTGTTGGATCAAATGTCTGTAGTCACTAAGAATGCATAGGGGCAGATTCACTAAAGGGGGAAATGGCCGTCGCTAGTGAAAATTCACCAAAAATCTCATCCGCAGGACATTGCCAGTTCACTAGCAGAAGCAGGCAACAATTTGCTAATGAAAGAGACCATCACTAGCGTCCATTCACACTGTTTCTCCAGGCATTGGAACCCTAAGGATGACCCTCCAACTGCCCTAAGCTATCTCCAAAAGGCATCACATCATGCTGACTCTGCTTGAACTATCTGTGTTGCACTCCTTAATAATGGGATTCTGATTTGTGCAACAGCAACTTATTTATTAAAATACAGTGCAGGATACAAGCACGGCTCTCTCACTGTACAGCTCAGTCTCTACTTCTGGAGCTGGCCCCGACTATGTGCTTCTTTTTTTTATGACAATCTTTATTAATATCAACAACTATCAACACACTGTCCTGAACTATTTGCTGCAAGAACCTCCTGGAGTCCTTTTTTAAACACCGTAGCCTTAGTAAGTTGTAATTCAGCTACACCTCCCCTTTATACCTTCCACTTAGTGAAGGCCTATGCCTGTATGAGTCAAACGTAACCAATGGTCTTTCTGCTTAGCTGTGCAAAGGCTTGATATAGCCAAATTAGGGTTCTACTAGTTAGTTATTTAACAGAAGGCAGAAGGAGAAGGGTAACTTGTAAAATTTTATTAAATTTCATTAACTTCATTAAATGGGACATTATAATTAAAACATAGAAAACATAGAACTTTTGGTGAACAACACATGGAACTCATTTTGAAATTTCTAATTTTCTGTGCATTTTGTGCTGAGCACTATGATAAATTTCCAGTGCCTGTTATATATAAAATGTATAATATTTAAAAAAAACACATAGATAGTGTAATGCTTATGTGTAATTAATTACTTTTCACTTGGGCTTTGCTTATCTGGTTCATTGTAAAAAAAACTATTGATATTATTTACTTCTAATATCTGGCAATCAGGCGACTTTCCAATTAAATTGTGGCTGAGATCCATACACTTTACAAACCTCAGTGTATAAATAGTATAGAGTCTGGCACATTGCATCTGCAATAGGCAAAATGCCATAACAGCAGATGGTTATGAAAGTAAACAGACTGCAATTCTGAATGAGCGTTGATGTTAAACAGTGCCCTTGTTGGCTCTGAGGAGACTTACGTACACTTTTTTCTTTTGCTTAATGAGAGTGATCATAAACATTTATTTTGTTCCATATACTAATAGAAACATTTCCAAAACTATCTACAATATAGTGGCTACATACAAACAGAACAGAGGTCTATATTAGTTTGATGAACGTATAGTAGGTTCTTCTGGTACATGGTCTATGCTAAGAAGCTACAGTATGCTAAAAACATTATGTCCAAAAAAATTATAAAAATATTATTATCCAAGGCTGAAAAGTTTTGTGCAATCATAAGTACCTCTTTAATTTCCTAAAAACTATTATACAAGAACATGTCTTCTCTTTTGGAATTCTTGATTGTCTTCATTTCAATTTCCCATAATTTTTCTTTGCTCCTCTTACTATTTTACATGGAATGTAAGAAATTGAAACTGAGCCAGATATGAAAGTCAACCAGAAATGTAACTATGAACCAGTTCTCCAATGGTCAGCCACAAACAACTCATAAAACTGCACTACCCTTTGCAATTTTCAGAAATTGGGCTTCAGGCTTTCTTATTTGAAATTGTGTCTGCCTTAATTGAGGGTGGGGAGACTTTAATATTAATGAATATACTAGATGGACCAAAGCTTGTGGAGCAAGTTGGGTTCCAAGATAATACTTTTTAATCTTTTTAAATGGCTAAATTATTTAAAGGGATTCTGTTTTTCAAAATACATCAATTAATAGTGCTGCTCCAGCAGACACTGAAATCCATTTTTCAAAAGAGCAAACAGATTATTTTATATTTAATTTCTAAATCTGATGTGGGGAAAGATATGTTGTCAGTTTCCCATTTGCCCTTAGATATATAACTTGTGCTTTGATAAACGTTAGTCACTCTTTACTGCTACACTGTAAGTACACTGCATCCTCCTCCTCAGCAGTCAATCAACAGAACAATGGGAATGTAACAAGACAACAGCCATCAACCATCAATACTACAATGGGAATGTAACAGGATAACAGCCACCTTACACAAGATAACAGCTCCCTGGCAGCTATAAGAACAGCACTCAACAGTAAAAATCCATGTATAACTGCAACTCAGTTACACTGAGTAGAAGAAAGAACAACAGCAGCTTAACTGAAAGCACTTCCATCATGAAGTGCTGTCTTTTTCTTAAAGCACAGGATCAGGCACAATGCCCTGAGATGGCTGCCTCAGCACTAATATTAGAACTAAAAAAATGCAGGAATAACAAATTATATGGCAGAATGAATTATGTGCAGTGTAAACAGTAGAATTTAGAAATTGAAAGTACACCATAAAATCATGACAAAACCCCTTTAAAGAGTTTCTAAATACAGTAGGTGACAAAAGACATATGTATATATAATCTGGTATAATAGTAGAACAAATAGTACAGTGCATCAAGTTCAGGTGGAATGTTGGCAACAAAAAGCTAAAAATCAAGCTATTTTTAAATAAAATTCATTATAGCATTTAAATGTTTAGTGGTATACTAAAATAGCTTGGAAAGCCATACTTGATGCACTGAATGGCCGAAGGGCATGTGAAGAACAGCAGAGTCACTGAAGGATCCCTGGTACAATATTGCTTTGAAGTCACTTGGCAAGCAGAGAGTCATGGAAGAATGTGCTAAGGCCCAAGGGGTTTGAATATAGGGAAAAGTGTGAGTGTTCGGTAGATATTTTAATGACGGGATGAAGGTCATGTAGAGAACAACCTTTGACGGTTGAGGGAGCTTTTGCTTTTATGCATTAAATAATTTTGGTATGTGAATGACAATAATTTAGGAGGTAACCCCACCTCTTCTTGGTTTGAGTAGAACTAATCATATTTATTTACTTGCTTTTAATGAAACTCAAGACATCCAATGAGATACAGTCCTATACTTCTTAAAATTAAATGTCATTGGGGTTGTGGGAAATATATATTTATATATGGTAAGAATGACATCTTGTGTTCTGCACAGTTATATTGCTTTTTAAACTAGCAAGCACACGTGACAACACAACATTTATACGAATATGCTATACATATAAGCTAGGTTTGTTATTTTTTTTCTACCCTGTACTTAGATGCATTTGCAATCAGAGTAAAACCTTTCATCTTTTCTCTTTTGCCTTTAGGGACATGCTTTGTGTATAAGGAAAGTGACATTGAAGTATGTTTTTTCAGATTTAATTGATGTTGTCAGGTCAGAACAAAAAAACTCCTGGGAATGGAGTTCTCTTACTGTTCCATGTTTATATAATTTTTAGCATGATGTGGAATCAATGTTTAAACATAAATGGGTGGTTCTTGATGTCTTTTCATTGATTAGGAATTTGTATATATTTTGAAATTTAAAATGATTAAAAAAAAAAATATATTAAATTGACCACCCACAAAGCATTTTTTTTGTATTGAAAGAAAAAGTAATTATAAGCTGCTCTGCATTATATGGGTATGGAAGACCTGTTATCCAGAAAGCTCTGAATTATGGAAAGGCCATCTCCCATAGACTCCCATAGTACCTTCTGTTTAATCCAAACTAAGGTATAATTAATCCTTACTGGAAGCAAAACCAAAAGAACAAACTCAAGTACAATCAAAATAAAAACTGGAGAGTTTCTATAGAGGTCAATTTTTTTAAAAACAGTTGAGATTTTCAGCCATGTTGTTTTGTTGGCTTTTTTTCATGAACTTATATTTTAATAGATAACGCCTCTAAGGGTCCTATTTATGAAGGGTAAGTATTAGGGGCAGATTTATTAAGTCTCAAGTTGGGTTATTCAAGTTTTTAGAGGTTATTTTTGAGTCACAAATCGATTTTTCGAGGTAAAAAAAAGCACATTTTTTTTAGATTTATTATTACCTGACCCTGTAAATAACTTAAACCTGAAAATACACCATCTAAAACCTGTCAAAGATGTAGAAGTCAGTGGCAACGGTCCTTTGAACCATTTGAAGATGTTAATAACCTTCATAATAATTGGGTGTTTTTCGCTGGGTTTCACGCAAAAACTCAATCAGTTCCAGTAATTTACGTTTTTTTCACTCTGAAAAGGTAATGAATTTGAGTTTTTGAGTTGTTAACCCCATCTTCACAGATTCAAGCTTTTTTCTTAAATTAGAAACCATTCGTGTTGTGGGTTCATTCAAGTTCTTTCGAGGTCTAAAAAAGCTCTCATAGCTCTAAAATTCAACCTTTGATAAATAACTCATTTAATGTTTACTATGCAGATGGTTTCAATACAAAGAGCAGTTTGCCAAAACTGTAGGGAAGTGAAACAGTAATAGTAGTACTGGAACAATTTACTGAAGCAATAAAAGATTACAGCATCCTTAATCATTCAATATCAATCAAATGATTGTGGCTGTAATAAGATATAGCATTAATCATTGCTTCTTTTTACAAAATAAGTCCTTTAAACTCATAAAGAAAATGTATTGTAGTAGCATTTAACAGAGCCTTAGCTGGCCTACAAATTCAGTGAAATTTTTGTTGAACAGGAAAGGGAAGTTTGTTTATAAGTAAGGACAAACGTAAACAAGTAGTCATGCCCAAAGTTGCATGAATTTCATATTGGATTGGATTTGCACCAATGTTAAAGTTTTATTTTAAAAAATGCTAACGTCCTAAAGAGCTGATATTTAGTGCAGTGTACTCTCAACATATAAATTTAAAAGCAAAAATAAAAACAAGAATGTTAATTGACTTTTGTCAAATTAGATTTATTTTATTGGGACTGACCAGACCTACATTTACAAATATACCTCATTTACAAATATACTTTTTATATTACACTTGTGCAGAATCATATATTTGCTACTATTGTCTAACTAGCCATAAAATTATCAAAACTAAGGGGCAGTTTTATCAACTGTGGCACAGTATCTGGGAAAACGCTAGAAGGAAGGTACCTATCTCCCAGAATGCAGTATAAGACCCAACAGGTGAGTAGGATTACAGAGGCCTGAGTGGGGATAGAACGTAGCTGCAGAGAACAAGGCCAGTGTTGTTAGTCTGTCAATGAACCAGACTGTTTGGGTTTCATATTTATTAAGCACAAAACATGTGAAAAACTTGAACGTAACATTTCTGCATTTAAAAACTTGCGAGGTCATGTAGTAAGTGGTAGCTTGCAATTTGTTTTTTTTTAAAGAGTTTGTAGACTGATTGAAAATGATTATTATAATATGAATTCACTCCAAGTTTGGGTTTTACAGTTTTCTTTGATCAAGTTCTTTTTAATTAAAATGTTTTTAATAAATAACCAAAAAATTAGACTTTTGCAAAATGTTGCGTTTATTTGAAGCAAAATATATAAAATTCACAAATTAGAATTTTAATAAACGGACCATAATTTTTGAATGCTTTTCGTTTACTGCCCTGGCACAATTTATCTCCTATGTTCAATGTTCCCTCTAATTCCTTTACTACAATGCATGAAAAAAAAATATTTTGTGCACACATTTTAAACTTTAAACAAAATTCTTTGTGTGCACCACAATTTGTTTATGTGCGCTGGCCTCAAAATTTGTATGTATATGCACAAGCACACAGCTTAGAGGGAACATTGCCTATGTTATGATCTGAGCCCTAATAATAATATTTGTTCTTCATTATTGTCTTTGATGTATTTGGATGTTATTTAAAGTTTAAGAAGTCAAATAATGTGATTTAATACCTAAATTGATATAGAAAGTGGACTCGTCACCCCAAAAAAATATTAAAAATCATATTTTATCACATTAGTCAAGCAAAATGAACATTAATTACACTATATAAATTATTTTAATCCTTTTTTTTCAGTCTGGGAATTCATAATTATAGCAAGCAGGCAGGAGCCATTTTGTGGATACTTATTAAGGCAAGCTTTGCATCATCTCAGAATCTTGTTTTTGCACCAGAATGGGGGACCTGATGTCTATCCCCATGTCCTGGCTACACAATTAAATGGTTAAGAGAACTGGGGGACTGTGTGTGGAGCAGTGACATCTAGGAAGTGCTGAATGGAAAGTGAAAGTAAATATGAAATTGGATTTCATGTTTAATTTGAAAAATACTTTTATTATACAGATTTTTGTGTCTGGATGACGGATCCACTTTAATGTGAAAAACATCCTAGCCATTATTCTATTACAGAAAGCTCCAAATTACGAAAAGGCCATCACCCATAGACTCCATTTTATCCAAATAATCCAAATATTTTAAAATGATTTCCTTTTCTCTGTAGCAATAAAACAGTACATTGTATTTGGTCCAAACTAAGATATAATTAATCCTTATTTGAAGCAATACCAGCCTATTTTATTTCATGTTTTTCTAGTAGACATAATGTAGGAAGATCTAAATTGCTGAAAGATCAGTTATCTGGAAAACCCCAGGTCCTGTGCATTCTGGATAACAGGTCCCACACCTGTACCTGTTTTTGATAATACACATAAATAAATGTAAAAATAAGCATACAAATTCCTTTTCCTTTACACCTACTGTAGCACTTCTTCTCCACCTGTTATTATTTTCATAGTGATAACGTAAAACATTAAGTATTTCATATTGTATTATTGTTATTTATATAATTATTTTATAATGTTTTTCAATATTTAGTCTATGAATACTTCTTACTACAGCTTCTGCCACAATGTAATGGAATTCTGAGTGGTACTATTGAGTAAAGTATATTTATTGAATATACCGAACTGCAAAACAAATGCAGCATATACAGTAGTCATAAATTAAAGACATTTCGTTTTATTTATAAATCATATAAGCATGGTTTTATATCTATCCTAAGAGCATTTTCTCTAAGGAATAAACATATCTTGAAAATAAAAAACAAAAGCTTGAAAAATACATTGTGAACAGACATATGTAGTACTTTTCAAAGCACTAAAAGGTGAATACCATCTCACACATAAGAAAATTGATCAAAGGAGTTGCCCTCAAAGGGGTAATGTAATACAATGAACTATATTTACACCAGGTCCTGAAACCCACAGTAAACAACAAGGTATTTGCTTGCAAAAAGATGAACTGCTGAGATTGCCTGGTGCAAGCTTAAGATACAGTATCACCACCTAATCAGTCAATTCTCGTCAAGAAGGGAATATTCTGCCCCTGAAATATTGATACACAAAAAAAAGTCCCTATGTGCATAAAACATGGTGTATGAGCACCACCTGGAATTTAGGGACACACACCCAGACATAAGGCATTCCACAGGTTATTTTTAGACGTCTGCAATAAAATGCCCCATTCCTCACTGTTGACTGGTTTCTTTCCCTTGTTTGTACTTCACAACTGTACTGTCTATAAATCCAGCCACGTTCTAATCCCTAACTTTGCTTCAAAGTGAAACCAAGCAACATAATGTTTGAACATGCATACTGGAGCTCATTTACAAACACTAGGCACATTTGCACCTGGGCAGTATAGCAACCAACCTTTATCAGCCACCTGCAGGTTGAACAACAAAAGCAAACATTTTATTGGTTGCCATAGGTTACTGTCCAGTATTTATAAATGAGCCCCAATGAGTTAATAAAATGCCATCTAGTACACACCTACTGTAGGTCACAATATCCTGTTTGACATCTTGTGACAGTATTGAAGCTTTAAAAATGCATTAATGGATGGAACACAAATATCTTCCCTATGGAAACTAATAAGAATATATCTATATCAGTGCTGTCTAACTTCTGTGGTACAGAGGGATGGAATTTTCCTGGCCTACATGGTGGTGGGTCTATAATGCAAGCCACTGTCAGCCATGCCCTGTTTTAAACCACACCCACTTAAAACCACACCCACGTTGTCACAAGAACTTCCAAGACCATGTCCACATTAATGGTGGTAGCACACAAAAAAGACAAATGGTTGGTGCATAGGGCGGGCAGAGAAGGCACACACAGGGAGTATAAGGCAGGCAAAGTACACCCAAGGAGAATAGGGCAGCCAGAGTATGGTACACCAAAGGAGCATAGGACAGGAAGAATATGGCACACACAGGGAGCATAGGACAGGAAGAGTATGGCACACACAGGGAGTAGGGTGGCAGAGTATGGCACACACAGGGAGCATAGGGTGGGCAGAGTATGGCACATACAAGTAGCTTAGGACAGGCATAGTATAGCACACCCAATCAAGCCCAGATTTGTGATGAGGCTACAAAGGCCCGGGCCTAGGGCGGCAATATTTTGGGGGTTGCATGCTGCCCAGTTGCATCATTAGGAGCACTGAGGACTTAACAGTCCCCAGTGCTTCTGTGCCAGAGAACGCCATGGCCAGCGCTAGGACCCTGTGGCCATGGAGGGGTGGGGGGCAGCGTGAGAGGAAGAGGCCAGCACAAGGACCGTGAGGCCTCGGGGCGCCACTTCAAATCTGACCCTGCATCAATGAGCATAGAGCAGGCAGATTATGGCACGCCCAGGGAGTATGGGGCAGGCAAAGTATGACACACAGGTAGCATGGGGCAGACAGGGTATGTATAGACAGGGAGCATAAGGAAGGCAGAAAAGAGCAGGAGGTGAAGGAAGTATAGAATGACTGCCAGAATAAATGGATGGGGAAATGGTCTAAGTGAGTCAAACATCTGTCTCTGTGAAAAAAAAAAAACAATATATTTATTTATTTTTGACAGTTTATGCACCTTTTTACACTAAGGGGCAGATTTACTAAAGGTGGAAGTGAATTTTTGAATTAAATTGAAATTTAAAAAACTGTAATTTTTAAGTAATTTTGGAATACTTCGACTATTGAGTAGCCCAAAATTGGATTTGAAAAAATATGAAAATTCGAATTTCAAAGTACTGTCTTTTTAAAAAACGTAGAATTTGACAATTCGACACCTTAAAGCTGCCAAATTGCCATTGTAGACTATGGGGGACCTCCTGGAACCCTTGCTGTGATTTTTTTCTACATCCTTGAAAATCGATGGATTTCTTCAAAATCGTTCAAATCGAACAATACATTCGAACGATTCGAACGATTTTTATTAACTTCCAGTGGTGCCCATGTACAATGGCCTGACTTCTGATGATGTCACTGGCATTGAATGGTCAGTGATGAGGTCACTGGCTTAAAGAAATAAGAAATAAAGAGAGCTCTTTAACCAGCTTCCTATTCAAAGGAGAGGGAAGGCTTAGTATACTAAAGGTAGTGGAGCTTCATACTAGGTAAGTGGATTTTTTCTGCAGCATGGTTCAGCTTCTTTTTTTAGAAAAATCCCTAAAAGCCCAAATGAAAGAAAAATGGTACAATTGCATAAGAACAGCTACTATTGACTTCTTTATGACCTTAACAACTTTTAGATGGTGAAGTTTTGTATTGGTGGTTTTCATGTAATAAATCACATTTTTTTTGTGGTTTAGAATAATTAGTATAATCCACAATGTTTAGCTCTTAAAAATATGATCCAGGTAAATGAACAAAATATGAATGGGCTGTTTAGATCTAATTTAGGGGATTTTAAAATGAAACGGGTTACTAATTATATAAAATTATGTCCTATCCATTATTTCTATTAGATATTGCTTAAATGGAGATTTATTTTTCTCCACTCATTATGCATCTGCACACAAATTTTTATGTCAACTTCTGAGGTGTGCATTCAAATGGAGTGATTTGCAAGAGCATGCCCCACTCGGCAAGCACTTGTTCCCCCAGTCTATAGCGTAGGTAGAAAGGACAGGGACCTGTTGCTGCCTACGACCTCTGCTAGTCTGTAATTTGTGTATCTGAATGACTTATCAGTTAAACCAATATGGGCGGCCATACAGGGTCACTTGCATGCACATATTGAGTAAGGACACTCTTGTACATTACATCACACAAATCCAGCGATGTCCATGTGTCAGTGCTTTTTCATTTTCAAGGGTGGTGTTGCGATTGCCATTGTAGGAGATCCACCTAGAAAAAACTATTTTAAAAGCAAAACTCCCCCAAAATAATTAAACTTATGTTCATTGCTTGCAGAATTCATCCTGGCATGTGTTTCTTAAATATTAGTCATTTAAATGTGTTTTACATTTGTAATCCATGATTAAATATTGAAATATTGAACAATGATGGCATGAAAGTTTTTATAAAGCACTGATTTTATATTTACATATATATCATTCAACATTAATATTCTTAATGAACAAGTATGAGCAATTTCAACTGTGTTAAAATCTAATTTACTATAAATTAAAGGTTTATATAATAAATGTTTTGTGCACATAACTCTCTGGCCCATTTTCATTTATATAAGAATGGTGCTTAATCAAAAAAGAGGCACAGAACTGGATTTTTCCTTCATGCTGCCAGAATAAGCATTGGGCATAATCAGTGGCAGCTTTTACATTCCAGACTTTTAATTTACATTAGAAATCTTGATTGTGTGATTACATGACTTATTCATGCAGTCAGAAGTGTCCTACATTTGACATTCTATTGTCATCTGTTGCTTCCTGTGTAGATGTCTGCAAAGAATTATATTGTAAATGATTTACCACATGCACAATATTTATTTCAGTTCTGTAAATACAAATATCACAATTAAATTAAAGGGATACTGTCATGGCAAAACATGTTTTTTTTCAAAACACATCAGTTAATAGTGCTGCTCCAGTAGACTTCTGCATTGAAATCCATTTCTCAAAAGAGCAAACAGATTATTTTTATATTCAGTTTTGAAATCTGACATAGGGCTAGACATTTTGTCAATTTCCCAGCTGCCCCTGGTCATGTGACTTGTGCCAGCACTTTAGGAGGTAACTGCTTTCTGGCAGGCTGTTGTTTTTCCTTCTAAATGTAACTGAATACTGTAGTACGCAGTGGGACATGGGTTTTTACTATTGAGTGCTGTTCTTAGATCTACCAGGTAGCTGTTATCTTGTGTTAGGGAGCTGTTATCTGGTTACCTTCCCATTATTCTGTTGTTAGGCTGCTGGGGGGAGGGAGGGGTGATATCACCCCAACTTGCAGTACAGCAGTAAAGAGTGATTGAAGTTTATCAGAGCACAAGTCATGTGACTTGGAACAGCTGGGAAATTGACAAAATGTCTAGCCCCATGTCAGATTTCCAAATGAAATATAAAAAATCTGTTTGCTCTTTTGAGAAATGGATTTCAATGCAGAAGTCTGCTGGAGCAGCACTATTAACTGATGCATTTTGAAAAAAAAACTATTTTTCCCATGACAGTATCCTTTTAAAGATAAAAAGATCCCATGCCCTCCTGGAAGTAACTGTGTCTGAGGGTTTTTATTGTTCAAAGAAATTTAAAAAAAAAAACTCCTCCAAAGAACTTCTTATCCATATGACTAAGGCACAGGGCCTGCACCCTCCAAGAACTATAAAAAAAAATTCTGACACAACAGAGCACTTGCAAGTGGTTAAAACCTCTGTTTGAAAGCAACATTTGTCAAGTTTGTAAAAACCTTTGTCAAGTCAAGCATGCCTTTTCATCAAGCATGCTCCCGAAATGTTGCCTTCAAACAATAAACAAAGGCCTTTACCCTGTTTTCATATACTTTGTTTTGTTGGTATATATTATAGTACTGGGAGTTAGTACTATAGTACTGGGACTGCAGAACCTCCATATTGGCCACCAGGCTTATCATAAAGGAAGAGGCAAGGGTATGGTATTGGTTCATTTCATATTGACAGACCAGGGCAGGTATTTAAGTAATCTCACCTATAGACAATATTTACTATATAGGAACCCTGTACAAAGGGTAGAAGCTTTAGGGGTGACCCACAGGTACCTATATGGTAAATATAAAATTTCTCAAAAACAAAATCCCTTCAACCTAAGGGGGAAGTGAGGCTATTCTGTTAGGGCAAATTAGCAGTCCTCCAATGCATTCGGTGGTTGCTTACTGCATGTCCTTTGTTGCTTTACCACACCATTCAAGCCCCTGAGTAATGATGGGTTATGCCCCATTTCCCTTAAATGAAAATATTGTAAACCTACTGAAAAATTCACAAAATAGTGTAAAATTGAAGTCAATAGATGTTTTTTCACAAGACTTTTTTTATGTGCATTACTTTTTTTCTCACTCCAATTACATTAATGTCAATTGGCATTTTTTTCTCAAATTTTTTCTCACAGCAAATTCATGGGTGGCAATAAAATGTGCTCATCACTACCCCTGAGTATTGGGGAAAAGGGAGCGTAGTTGATTTACTTGAGCAATTGTCTTGTCACTGCAGCTGACATGGAGCAACAATAAGCATCATGGCAGCAGCATTATAAAAATTACAATTTATGTTAGAGCCATTGATATCCATTGTTTTTCTAAGCTTTATTTCTTGGTTCGTGCAATCATCAGCCATTTTTCAACTGCCCCATAGTGTTGACTTGAAATTAAAATATAAATGTGTGTAATAAACAGAATTTACATTTTAAGTTATATCAGGGTGAGGCCTCTTTATGGTTCTATAGATCATATGCAATCAGGATGCTCAGAAAAATATATTCTGTTTAATTCTAATATAAATATGCCAAAAAATTCATTTTTTATTTTTTTTTTAAACGATTGGTGTATATAATTTGTCAGCAATGCAATATCATGGCTGATTTAATGTCAATCTAACAATACATATTTCCCATTTACTTATTAGTTGATGGCAAGCTGAAAAATAAAAAAGGCGGCATGGCACAAGTGTATAAAATAAGCAGGCGCTCAGGGTGCAGCTTGGCAGGAACATTGGTATTTAAAGGACAAGGAAAGGTAAAAAAAATGAAATCCCATTTTTACTTTATTTAATGAAAAAGAAACCTATCTCTAATATACCTTAATTAAAAAATGTGTTTCTAAGAAACCTGACTGTATGCAGTGATATTCTGCCTTCATTTACCAGGTGCAGGGAGAAAGATAGAGTCAGATTTAAACAGATAAACTGGGATTCTATTTGGAGGATTATTTTGCTGCAGTCACTGGTTCTGCAGAGTTGGAGAAAGTTTATATTAAACACCACAAAAACTATAAAATCCACATTAGATTACATGACAACACAGGGCCCAGTGCAGTTTATTATTATTATTATATTATTATTATTATTATTAATCAGTCTTGCTGTATCGGCTTCTGGCAGATATTATTTGACTTGTGCTGTTTTTATAATGTATGACAATCCCTAAACAGCCCAGACCACACTGAACATGTGCACAGTCTTGGTCTTGCAAAGATGTATAACAAAGTTACAAGATGACAGCCCCCTGTGGCCAACTTTGAAAGCATAAATCATTTGTTTGATTAGGCTTGTGGTGCAGTAAGTTCATGTTTATGTTTAGTATACAAAATACAGTATTTCTAATCTTATTCTATTTTAGACTTTCCTTGTCCTTTAAGCTTAAGGTGGACATACAAGGACAGATTTTGCAGGGCATTTAAACAGATTGAGCTTCAGCAACCATTTATGTATGGTACCCCTGGACAGAACTGGGGTTAATTTTTCTAATACTCCATAGAATCCAAGAAAAAGACGACACTCTGATCAGGATCAGGTTTATTCGGGATACAATGCCTTGTATCCCGAATAAACCTGATCCTGATCAGAGTGCCGTCTTTTTCTTGGATTCTATGGAGTGTTGTAGCAGGGGGAAGCTGCGGACTGAGCACCTGATCAGATCTGTTTTGAGCAGAAGAATAAGGTGAGCGGTCATTTTTGTTAGTTTAATAATTTTTCTAATACATCTCCTAGGTAAAGGAGACCCCCACAAATATATACTGTCTAGCTGTCAAAATCTAAGTCCAGCTCTCACATATAGAGAGACACATTTCTGAGAGAGGATAGTTAAGAATAACTTTATAATTTTTCCAAATACAGTGCAGAGATTGTAATTGTTTCCTTTTAGAAAGTTTATTATTTCCATGAGGTGAAGTTTGTATTGGAGCTGTTATTATTTAAATTGGTTCTCCTTTAATGGCACACAGGGATATTTGTGGCATTTTGCCTATTGCATTTTTAGCAGTCCAGCAACACCCACATTCTTTTCATGTACCCTTGCTTTTAAAAGTGAGATATTTGTTTTGTCAAAACAAAGCAGTGTACTGATCTGTAATTGCTCTTAATTACACATTTCTTTTGACTTAATTAGATTTTAGCTATGTTAAAAATAAATGGTTGCTTCCAAGCCTTTTCAGCAAATAAGAAATCATGCATGTCCTTTATGAGGTAAACTAAAGACTTGTTTAAGCAATGTTGAAAGAATAAACAACACATTCAGAAAAAGAGCTACGTTAAAGTGTATTAGCGGGTTTTGGTTGCACTTTATAGATATAAATATAATTTGTGTTGCATGACAGAAAAATGTAGTCTCCCTTTTTTTTTCCTGCAGGGGTCACCAGGAACCATGGTGCATTAAATTACCAGAAACAGTTACATTCTAAACAATATCTCAGAAAAAAACATTTATAAACAATTGTCCTGACAATCATTCAATGCCCAATGTTGCATAAGGCCAAGATTCTATAGCAACAAGATAGACTGCAGTTTGGTACCACTTCAGCATCCTCTAGTTAAACATAGCTTTTATAGTTAAAAAAAAAAAAGCTAGTGATGAATGAATTTTTTTGCCACAAATAAAATTTTCTGGAAAAAATGCCCATTTACTTTAATGCAATTGGAGTGAGAAAAAAGTTGTCCGTAGACTTTGTTTCATAAATTTTTCAGCAGTTTCGGAAATTTTTTTACAAAGCAAAACAGGGCAGCACCGAGAAAGGCACAATATTTCTTGCTTGTGACTGCTTACTGTATCTTTTTTCTCTATAATCGTAAAAAACTTTTACTATTTTTACACAATGATAACTAAGCTCCATAAATACACACAAACTTTCCAGTTAATAGATGTATAGCATTCACTATAAAAATATACAGGTGTGGGACTTGTTATCCAAAACGCTCATTACCTGGGTTTTTTTGTAAAAGGGATCTTTTCCCCTTTGGGGGATTATCAAAGGTCAAGTTTGTGAGGTTTTATCTACCTAATTGATCCAGTTATCAGCGAAAAATACTTGAATAGCTCCAATTAATAGAGTTCTCAAGTTCAAACCACCAATATAAAACCCCAAAATCATGAAGGCTAAAAACATCTTCAAATAGTTCAAGGGGCCTCTACCATTGACTGCTACATGACATTGACAGGTTTTAGCTGGAGTATTTTCGGATTCAAGCTTTTTGCAGCTTCAGGCATAGCAAATCTTGAAAAAATCGAGTTCTTACTGAAGCTACCCATGAAAATTTCTTTGGCAAAAACACAACTCAATCATTGATAAATAAATGGCCATCCCATAATTCAGAGCTTTCTAGATAATTGGTTTCCAGATAACAGATTCCCATATTATTATTCTATGTTACACTGGTCTGCCATGATTGGTATTGTGGATTGTCAATATAGAAAAGGTTTTTGATTGTTTGTTCCATGACTACTCTTTGTAAACAATTCTCAAGGCCAAATAGGCTTTTTGTAAACTAAGTTCACTATCCCCTTGAGAATTTGTTGAACTATAACAAATTATAACAATTCTAGGACATGTCCTCAATCAATCCTCCCCACTTCCAGGTACAGCCAGACACGTTCCCCATCTCTCTGATATCCTGCTCTGATATCCATTGAGTCCATCCCTTTTGGCGTCTGCAATTTTAGGTTTGGAATTAAGGTCTACTATACATTTCAAAGTCTTGTTTATGCTCATCAAAATGGCTGTTTCACTGCATTTATTTTGAGGATCTATGGTAACAAATGTCAAAGTATGCAGGAATGGTATAAACAAGTCTGATTTATGTCATGCCTTAAGTCTGAATTTTTTTTTAACTTAATTAAAACACAGGTAGTTAACTATAGGGCTCTATGTAAATGAGGTCCAGGCTGTTGTATTTTAAATCGTTTATTAAATGCAAATATTACAGCCTAACATTTCATAATAAATCCGATATATGATATATTTTACTTTACTTTATCTAATCAAGCATAACCATAAATTCAGCTCTGGTTATTGATTAGAAAGGATTTCCTGTAAACTTAAAAATGTGAGCAATCACGGCTGTGACTTAAAGAGATACTGACACCTGAAATTAAACTATTTTTTACATCTATTATAATATTGGCATTGAAAGCTACTTCTAACTTTGCCATAAAGTATTTGCATGATGCTTTTACATTACCTGTCTGATCCCCCATGTTCCTGTATGAGGGGGCTGCCATATTTGTGCAGCAGAAGTCAGAGTGTCAGAGAGTCAGGCTTAGGAACTTCAGCTAACAATTATATAAAAAAACAAACCTCTCAGCAAAAAAATGATCAACATGACCTATAGGTAACATTTAGGGGCAGATTTACTATTGGTCGAATTTGAGGTTTAATAAACCCTTGAATTCCACCATGTGAATAGATGGGGAATAAAAATCCTTCGAATTCGAATATCGAAGGATTTTACCGCAATTCGATTGGTTGAACGATCGAATAACAAATATTAGATCGATCGATAAAATTGTTTGAAATTAATCGATTCAAAAGTTTTTAACCATTTGATCGAATATTTTTATTCGATCAAAAATAACCAAACCCAATTCGGTAGCTTTTATCTGGCGAACCAGGCAGTCGAATAAAAATTTAAAGGGGAAGTACTTCAACTGTCGAATAGTCGAATATTCAAATAGATTTTTATTCGAATCATTCGAATAATTCGATTCAATCGAATTTTCAAAATTCACTGGTCGAAGTGGTCTTCAAAAACATTTGAAAATTCGATCGAACTTCGAATCCTTCATGTGAATTTAGTAAATCTGCCCCTTAATGTACATTCATGTGTTAAAAAGTCATTTTGTAGTGTCAGTATCACTTTAAAGTGGACCCGTCACCCAGACACAAAAATCTGTATAGTAAAAGTCCTTTTCAAATTAACAATGAAATCCAATTTCAAATTTTTATTAAAGCATTCATAACTGTTTTAAGCTCATTTAAAAATCTCAGCTGTCAATTAAATATTGTCTGCCACTCCTCTATGCCTTAGGCCAAGGTTCCTGATCCCTGCCTTAGGCATAGAGGCGGGGCAGGCAATTACTTTGACTTTCCATTCAGCACTTCCTAGATGTCACTGCTCTCCCCACAGTCCCCTCTCTCTTTACCATTTAATTGTGTAGCCAGGACATGGGGATAGACATCGGGTCCCCCATTCGGGTGCACAACCAAGATTCTGAGATGATGCAAGGCTTGCCTTAATAACAGTGTCCACAAAATGTCTCCTGCCTGCTTGCTATAATTATGAATTCCCAGACTGAAGAAAACAAGATTAAAATAATTTATATAGTGTAATTAATGTTCATTTTGCTTGACTAATGTGATAAAATATGATTTTGAATATTTTTTTGGGGTGGCGGGTGCACTTTAAATAGACAATTTAAATAATTAGGGATGGCCACATACTTTTGGCCAGCTTCTTAAAGGGGAATCATCGTGAAAATGAAAATTTTATATAAGCTTTAGCATACTGAACTGTACCATTTCTGAAATAAATGAATGAACCAATATATCTTATAGGAGGGCTCCGTTTGCCTAGAACATGAATTAGGTCTTACTCTGTTTAAATCATCACCTGCCTCTCTACATGCAGGATTTGTGCAACAGGCAGTTATTTTATTAGATTTTGTTTGTAGTGAAATCAATTATGTGAGTGAGCTCTAATACATCTTCTAGGAAAGAAACCCCCCTAAAAGATATATTGGATCATTCATCTGACACCCATCTGCTGCATGAAGAGAGAATGAAGAGAAACAGATGCTGAGAGAGGGATAGTGAATTTAAACTTGAGAATTTTTAATTGATTGTATTTAGAAAGTTTCTTACTTCAGTATGATGGATTTATAAAGAGACCCTTTTGAATACAAGGAAGCACTTTTTCACAAACAATGAAGCATTGCCCCATAATTCCATAGTTATTGTGGTTTTCCTTAAAGTAGCATTTTCAAATGTGGGCAGCAACATTTCTGGCCTTTTGTATTTCTATATTTAATATGTTATTTTTGTCCAAAATGTATAACCTTATTTGCCAATTATGTTGCCCATTATTATTAAAATATACTGCAAAGTGGATGGAACATATTGTTTTGCACAATTTAGTATCATTAGCAAACACAGAAACAATACAAAGCTCCCTCAAGCTTATTTATGAATAAAATAAAAAGCAAAGGACCAAGGACAAACCCCTGTGGTACCTCCCTAGCAACATTAGTTCAACTAGAAAACGTTCCATGGCCTCTGGGTTCTGCCTATGTTCCAGTGCTTTTTAACTTATTCGTTAAAGACTTTGGGGCAGATTAAGATAAAGACTTCACCGATTTATTAATGGGTGCAGGCATCACTTCACTAGCAGAAGAGATAGACGCTAGAGGTGAGACACACTTTATCGCCTGGCAACTATTTGATCTGGGGAATGGACGTTACTCCTCAAATTCCCTAAAATGCAGATTGTATTGAATGTTACCTCTTTCACCAGACTTGCCTTCACCAGCTCAGACCAGGCAAAGTGCATTGGAGTGCATAGAACATCTTCAATCTTCAGTTACTTATATCATATTCTGAATGGAAAGATCTAAGTTCAAAAAACAATGGCTACTTTTCCTTTTTTCATGGTGATAGGATGCAAAAAATTTTTGGATAACGGGTTCCCCCATACACATTGAACATTGTTTTACAGTGCGCTCATGTGTAGGGCATTATAACAACTCTATTGACTTTATTAAGGTTCCCTGGGCATGTTTACTCATCAGTGTAAATGTAATGTATTAGATCCACCATGTAACATAAAGAGGTCCATTCAGCTTAAAATTTCTAGCTGTATGCAAATTAGCCTCAGCACAAGGCCTCTAATGAATTTGTGCTAGGCAGAATTGAACGCGAGCACATCTTCGCTTTGATTTGTTAGCATTGCTGAAGTACAGTAACACAAGTGAAACTTCACCAGTGTCCGTCGGTCAGCATGAAACTTCGCATTTTGGTAAATTAGCATTGCCCCAGTGAATTTTCGCTGATTAGTAAATTTGTTGGCATTCTAAGTACTGTCTGTGTGTCTGCCAATGGCAAAAAAAAGTGTGGTTTCATGTTCACAAGGCATGACTTTATTCTTGACTTTTATTCTTTATGAAGACAGGTTATTTGAAATTTTAATGAAAACAGAAATGCTGCAAGATGCTTTTACAGTATATTTATCGAGCAAATAGGAATTAGCCTTGTGTATATGATAAAAAGGCCTTCAAACATTGAAAAGCATCTGACCAAACTATCGAACGCAATGCGAGTTTTTAAGATGCAGCAAAATTCTGAGATAGTTGAAGTAAGTTCTCTTGCAGGTATGTTATGCTGTCCACACACCTGCTGATAAAAAATGCTTCCATTCCTGTCACCTGAATTTGAAAAGATGTATTATACTGTATACAGATGCAGTCACTTTGGATTGTGAGTTAAATGCGTCGTGACTTAACTCATCCATCTCATTTATCCCACTTAGCACAGAATATTGTGTCACAGCATCCCATCCAATTAAAGAGTTCACCATTGAAAACAATGGAGTTTTGGTATGCTAATGAAAAGGTTAAATGCATTAAATGAGTTAAGTTAACTTTAGATAACACAGTTTCTTCAATTAGCCCTGAGTCACGACGCATTTAATTTACAAATCCAAGTGACTGCATCTGTATCTTAAGGGTGTAGTTCACCTTTCAAATACTGGTTGCACGCTAAACAAAATGAAGAGAATTCAACTGTAAAATAACAATAAGGTAACATATAAAACTGGGTGAAGTGTAAGTAATAGGAAATAAATTAAAAAAAGGTTTCTGGTGTAGTTTTTGAAAATAGAAGAAGGCTGTGTGACACCTCTATCCCTAGGTCTGTACATTTGAGTTCCTACTCTGCTAGGAATCACTTTGAATACTAATTCTTCTGCTCTCCTTGTTGGAGCTTTTGGCTGCTCACTAACTGCCCTAAGCCTAATTCTGACTCCTCGCTTATGACCAGGAGCTTTTCGGATAAGGGTCTTACAGTAATTTGGATCTCCACACCTTAAGGGGGTTATTAATTAAAGGTTGAGTTGTGTTTTCCCAAACATTTTGAGTTTTTCGAGGGTAGTTTCACTAAAAACTATAATTTATTGGGATAACACAAACTCAATTTTATAATGTATAATGTCCTGAAGTTGCTTAAATCCAGAATCCAAAAATACTCCAGCTAAAACCTGTTGAGGTCATGTAGAAGTCAATGGCAGAGGTCCCTTAAACTATTTGAAGATATTTTTTGCCTTCATGATTTTTTAAGTTTTTTGCTGTGTTTTTTAGCCTATAACTTGATAAATTCGAGTTTGTTTCCCCGATTGCATTCAATCAAATTGTTTACATTTGGGTTTTTTTTATAAATAATCACACATTCGAGTTTTGAGTTTATTCAGTGTTAAATAAGGATCACAAACTCGACCTTTGATAAATAACCCCCCCATGTCTACTAATAATAAAATTAAACCTTAATTAAAGATTGATTTGCATCCAATAAAGATTAATGATATTTTAGCTAAAATCAACTTATTATTATTATTATTATTAATAATAATAATAAAGAAAGAGGAAATAATTCTCTGGATAACATGTTTTCAGATAACTGATCCCGTGCTTGAATGGTGCCAACATTTGAGGACATTTTAGTGCACTACACTTGAGGTTCATACATGAGGCTTCTTTTTTCTTATTTTTATATTGTATTTTACTTTCTACTTGAAGGTTGGTTATTTGGCTTCATTCTCAATATTCTAACCTGCCTTAGTGTCAGTAGCTTAAATGAACAATGTTTTTCAAATTAAAATGTTCAAGCAGTTCCAAATAATAATGTATAGCAGCTGCCTGAAGCAGATTGGACCATAAAGGAAAGTGCTAACGTAAGCAGCAACACATGCAATTAACATGGAAATTTTATATTTTTCTTGCTTACAAAGTAACTGGAATAGAGGAAAAATGAGCTAATGATGAGTTTAGTCAAGCATTGCACAGTTCATTCACTTGAATTTCATTACATACTAATTAATTGCTTCTAAAGTTTAGGGGCAGATTTACTATTGGTCGAATTCGAGGGTCAAATTTGAATATCGAATTTGAAGGTTTGTACTGCAATTGGATCAAATAAAAATAGATTCGATAGAACGATTAAATCGAATTTTTTTATTCGATCTAAAAATCTTAAAAAAAACCTATTGGAGCTTCCCATAGGGTTTAATAGCAATTTGGTAGGTTTAATCTGGTGAACTAGGCAGTCGAATTAAAAGTTAAATGGCAAGTAATTCGACTGACGAATTCGGATCTTTTTTAAAATTCGATCGAATTTCAAAATCATTCATGGGAATTTAGTAAATCTGCCCCTTAGTATTTAAAATTAGAAAACAAGTTTGTTTATATTTACATACAAGCTTTCTTGGAATTAACAACAACAGGAATGGAAAGCAAACCAAAGATAAGCTACATGTGCACACTAGAATAGCACAGGCCATATGTTTCTTATGTACACTAGAACAGTGAAAAAAGTATGGGCTATACTCAGTCCTAGACCTAAGCAAATCATAATTTTTGTTTAAATATTAGGTGATAAATTAAAATTAAAAGGCAGAATCAAGTGTATACAAAGTGAAAACATCAACATATAAAACAAATTATTGGAGTCCATATAATGTCAATATTGAAGTCTAAAAGGGAGATTTCTCACCATTCAAATAATTTTTTTAACCACAAATCAAATCTTCAATGCAAGTTTTTGAAACTGTTGAATCATTGAAAATGATAAACATTTGAGCTATTCAAATTTTTTCCCCAATTTTGTTTATGTTCAAATTTTTTAATAAATAAGCATTCCATTTTATTTTTAAATCTGAGTTTATTTAAAGAAGAAAAAACTCTAACATTATACAAATTCCAATTTTGATAAATACATCTTTGGAATTATAAAAAGATGATACTTTTATCAAAATTGCTAACTAATTAAAAAATACAGATATCTGGAATTATAACGAGCCAGACTTTATCTGCAAAAACAGAGACATGTTGGTTAAAAGTGTTGTCACTGCACAGTGGTGCAATGTTTAGAACTGCTGCATTGCAGTCCTGGATTTGTTTCCAGCTTTGGAGTTTGTATAAAGCTGTACTTAAATAACTGGAATGGCATGTTCTCTTTTATGGCAGCACCAAGGCATGTGCTAGATTTTTAACCACCTTCTTGATCCCATATATACAGTATATATATATATATATATATAGAGAGAGAGAGAGAGAGAGAGAGAGAGAGAGAGAGAGAGAGAGAGAGAGAGAGAGAAAACTCCAGCAGTATATTGTGTTGCATGTAAAACCGAAAGAGAGGACGTTGATCCCTGGAGAGCGGTGGTGATAGATTGTGTAGGAGCACTCCTACAACCGTAATTCCCCTCTCCCTAGCTGACAATGGAGATGAGGGTTGTGTAGTGAACCTGCCACAGGAAGAGCCTGGGCCAAGTGCTGATGTGCCCCCATGACTACATGTAGGCTGAGATGTGTGCACTGACTGTATTAAACCCCCCAGACTCCAGTGTTAACACAGTGCATGAACATTTCCCTGCTAAAAGTGTAGCCCACTGAGAAGTTGCTGCTGGCATGAAACTGGTGCCAGACAATACTGCAAGAATCGTAATGGAATGCCCTGACCTGGGTGAGATCACAGCCACCATTTTGAGGATAGTGGTGACCACATTGAAGGTGGACGTGTGTGAGGGGAAGATGGTGGAGTTGGCTGCGCAGCCCACCATTCGAGATGCCATAGAGATGCTGTTTTGTCCCCCTGCCAAACTGGAGAGTCATTAGGGTGATATCCCATTCACCACGGCTGTGGTGATCAAATTGTTACCACCGGACTTGGAGGCAGTACTTCGGCTCGGGTGCCGCTGGAAGATGCGATTCCCCTAATGGGGACAAGGGATGATTCATCTGAGAGAGGCTCATATGATGGTTGCCTTTCCAGTGCCTATGGAAGGTGATGTCAGACCCAAAGAGCCATAGGGGCCCCTGCATGCCAGATCCTCCTGTTACGGAGACAAGGGGAGTCGAGTCGATTGCGAGAGAGCTTCAGAAGTTAGGGGTGAATGCAGATGTGACTCCCAGTGCCAATTCAGCCCTGGTAACATCGGATGACAAAAGTCTGCAGCCCATTCTGGGGCTAGGTGGAACAAAAACCCCGGATGCCTGTGAGGAACCCCAAGTACTGGATGAAGCTCAAGCTGTTTGTGAGCAAGATGTCCCTGTGGGGTAAGTTGCCCCAGTTCTACCTCTGAGGAGGAAATAGTCACAGCTGACCCCCAGTTCCGGTCATAGATTATGGAATAGACTGGTTTTAATTTGGCTTGGGCCAATGTTGCCAGTGACCCCAACTTGATGAAAATGAGCTGATGATGAGGATTGGAAGTCAGTTTCAGACAATGCTGAACAAATTTGGTGTAAGTGTCAGAGGACTGTGGTCAGCTAACCAGTAAAGTTGGTTAACCCCAAAGTGAAGGTATGTTTAACCCCCAGTGAGCCAGGGGAAATCACACATGTCTGAACTGTATCACCTTGAATGGGGAAAGATACAGTATCCCTGGCAGGTGAGAAGGACTTGGTGGCTAAAATCCCCAAACCCAAAGAGGATTCCACCTTAGTGACTGCCTCAGGATGGGAGGAGTACGAGGAAGAGACCCAAGAGCCGGAACGAGGACCCGCTCCTAAAGTTGCCATAGCTCGCAGCTTCACTGCACCTCCCAAGATATGTCCAGAGAATAAAAAGATTTCTGGGTCCTGCCTGGACAAGCAGACCCCAACATTTTCTGGTCTGTCGCCTGAGTGCAACGGGTCATAAAATTTCATGTTTACAGAGCCTGTGTTACTTTGCCATATGCTCCATTGTGGGTGTACGAGAAAGTGGTGGAATCCTACTAGAACTGGGTCATTGATGAGATTCTAAGAAAGGAGAAGATGCGCCACAGTGTCCTCACAAACCCAGATGAGGTGAGGCGCAAGCAGGATTGAAAAGGAGTGCTGGTATGGCCGCACCATTGTAAAGAACGCAGTCAAGAGTTGTAGGAAGTACAATGCCACCAAGTATTTCTTGTTGGAGGTCTACTAAGGAGATGGGCAATGGGTGGAAAACCCAAATCCAAAATATTACAACCCCTATGAGGACACCAAAGCCCATTTCCTCAACATGATTTGAGTCGTGGAGGTGTGAAACCTTTGAAGGAAATTGCCTCCAGTGATGATACTCCATTTGGAGTGAGTTTGCAGTTGTTTTGAGCTGCATATTACTTGTCCCTTTAAAGTGATTAGACTTTCTCAAGGGAAGGATTTTTTTTTCTATACTCCAGTTGCAGTTAAGTTAAAAAATTAATAACTTTCCAGTGTACACCTACCTGTTGGTAGGTTCATCCCACTATCCTTTTACCCTCCTAAGTGTGTATAAAAGGACTGTGGGTTCGGGTATTATATGGACTGGAATGCTAAGGTATCTGAAATGCAGTATGTCTAACTTGTGCCTTCTTTTGCAGCTATCCTTTGACAAGGGCACCTAGACAGTACCCAAGAAGTGGTTATACAATGTGATGAATGTTATGGCATTGCACTAATGATTTTCAATGTGGAGCTAATAGGCACAGTTTAAGTGACAGTAAAAGAAAGGCTGTTTTCCTTTCAGATATACCATTGTACCTGGGTACCCTCAGGAGGGTGACCCTGAAGAGGCTTTAAGGTAGTGGCTAAATATTACTTTTTGGTAAACTGTTTGGTATGAAGGTACTGTACTAAGCCTTAAGTAGTGAAAAGGCTTAGACCAATGTTCTACGGTATAGAGATAGAATCTCCTTAGTACAAGTAAAAGGTTTCTGGCTTGATGTACCTTAACTGCTGGTTTCTCAAGGTTTCTAGCATGATGTGCCTTAATTGCTTGATTTTCAGGTTAATCATTGTTTCCTGGTAGGCCCATGGAGAGGCTACCGAAGAGGATGTTAACCATACAGTGAATGCAATATATTTGTTAATGTTGCAATAGTATGTTTGTGCTAATATTTGAGTATGTTCCTTGCTGGGACATAAAGATTTCACCAGGGGAGAATGTAGGGGACTGGTAAATTAGTCTCCCAGTATTATTTCGCAGGCAGTCCCCTAGTGTTATAGATGCCTAACTAGGTCCTAAAATACAGTTAGGACTTGCCTAGTAAGGATAGGCTACTCACCTTAAGAGGTCACTCTAGGATTGACAGATAGACAGACTATTTAGCTGAGCAGCTTGAAGCTCCTCCGAGGAATGTGAGTAGGATTATGATCCCGGGTACTAACTGCCCAGAGGTAGGGACTAAGTGTACAGATCTAGGGATGTGAGTTCCACTTAGGGAAAAGGCTGAAAGCTGGGTTCACCCCGAGAGCGGCTGCTGTGTACATTGTCCCCATCTCTGAGGGGACAGCTACTGACCAAAGGTGCTGTGAGTACATGCCTATTGTTGATGCATGATCCTGCTTGCTCTGTATATACATGCCATTGTGGTTAAATTGCTTAGTAAATATGTTCATTGGTTAAGTTATAAGAACCACTCTTGCCCAATTATAGCACCCTGCATAAAGTTACAGTTATACTACACCCTACCTCCACACCATTACGAGGGCTTACTCCCTAAGAATTACGGTCTCATCCGGAGCACAGTATTGGTTGTGAAGACTATATAGAGAAAGGTGCACTAATTTTACTATAGCGCTACAATTGGATGACAGTTATTTTAAAATAGCGCTAAATATGGACTACATTTTATTTATTATTTATTCATTGCTTATGCACATTTCTAGGCAAAATTGTTAAATTTATACAAGTAAATGTTGGTTTCACTTTGACAGAGAAAACATGAGCAGGAAAGTGGGTGTTGGATGAACAGCGAGACAGATTGTTTAATATTTTGCCACCCTTAGTGCTTTTATTGTGCTAGTAGCAATTAGCTGCCTGTGACTTAGCACCCTAAGGAAATATATGTTGAGCAGATGGGACTGCATAAAACGCTCATTCATAATAATCATGTCACTCTTTCTGCATATCTTTAAACGCAGAAAGATTACATTCAGAAATCTAATATGAATAACAATTGATATCAGATGACCTTGTTGTATATAAAAAAAACATATTCAAGTTGAAAGCATTGCCATGGGGTGATGTTTCCCTGTCTGTAAACTAAGCTGTAGATGATGTGAAATGTCTAATGACTTATACATGTCAAGAACATCTTTCATGTTTATATTACGCCAGGCGCCCAAAGACAAACTTCCAGTAGGAAGAGAGAGGATGTGTCACGGCAAAACCACCCAGCTCTCAAAATCCTTTAGGCTAAAACAATGGAAGACAGCAACAGCGGACAGATTGTCTGAACATTTTAAAAGTCCAAGTAAAATGATTTCTTTTTAATCATCATATTGTCAGTGTGATCTGTCATTTAAAAAAATATATATTTTTGCTTAGGAAAATGTTTCTTTATTAGATTTCTGTAAAATGTCAGACAGTGAAACTATTATGACACTGCAGACGTAACTCGATGCCATCCACTTTTTTTTTTAATTAGTATGTCTGAAAACAGACTATGGAATTGTGAATGTTAGGCCTTTGAAAGTAGAAATGAAATGATTATCATATTAAATGTAGATGTTGTAGGAATAACTCGAGAATTGAAGGATACTGGTACACGCAGAAAACCAAAAAGGCCTTTTTGATGCAGCTCTGGTAGCCCCTGGGTTGTTCTATGTAATAAAAACAGATATGAACTTTACAAACCGAGGACGTGACCTAGTTGTAACCAAGTAATTATAAAATAATGGTCAGGATTCAGGTAACAGATATAGAAGCAGAAGATTTATAACTTACAGCACCTAGGGTCACGTGGGTGTTGCAGTTACATAAAGGGATTTACAAGGCAATGGCCTAAGCAAATAGTTCCCTAACACAATGCAGAATTATAGAATATGGAATATGAGCAGAACGTATTAATGGACACCGCTTATTGTGAATAACCTCCATGTTAAACTAGAGCAAAACTGATGTTGCAACACCACTTACATAAATCCACTCCCATTATTTCTATACAGGTATGGCACCTGTTATTCAGAATGCTCGTGTCCTGGGGTTTTCTGGATTATGGATCTTTCCATGATTTGGAAATGAAGTCTACTCGAAATTCATATAAACCTTAAATAACCCCAATAGACTGGTTTTGCTTCCAATTAGGATCAATTTTATGTTAGTTTGGGTCGAGTACAATGTATTATTTTTTATTACAGAGAAAAAGGAAATCATTTAAAAAAATGGATTAGTTGGATAAAATTGAGTCTATGGAGACAGCCTTTCCATAATTCCAGTTTTCTGTATAATCAGTTTCCAGATAACGGATCTGGTAACTACATATGTGTCTATATATATATATATATATATATATATATATATATATATATATATATATATATATATAATAAAACAGTAGCTTGTACCTTATCCAAACAAAGATTACTAAACTAACTGCCTTAACTAAATTAATCCTTATTGTAAGAAAACCAGGAGATTGGATGTATTTCATGTTTAAATGATTTTCTAGTAGCCTTAAGATCCAAATTACATAAAGACCCATTATCTGGAAAGCCCAAGATCCTGAGCATTCTACATAATACCTGTTTTTTCAAATCTAAGGATAATTTAAGAATTTATTTTCTAAATAAAGGAAAACTATACCCCCAAAATGAATACTTGAGCAACAGATAGTTTATATCAAATTAATGTTAAAGAATCTTACCAAACTAGAATATACATTCAAGTAAATATTGCCCTTTTACATCTCTTGCCTTGAACCACCATTTCATGATGGTCTGTGTGCTGCCTCAGAGATCACCTGACCAGAAATATTTCAACTCTAACTGCAACAGGAAGAAGTGTGGAAGCAAAAGACACAACTCTATCTGTTAATTGGCTCATGTGTAGTGATGGGCGAATCTCACCCGTTTAGCTTCGCCGGAAAATTTCACTGGAAATTCGCCAAAAATTTGCGAAACGAGTCGCGCGTCGTTTTTGATGCGCGTCGTGTCAATCGCAGCGTGTCGCGTCGTTTCCGACGAGCGGCGCGTCATTTTCAGCGCGTCGCGTCAAAAACAACGCGCGACCCTTTTTTTGGGCGAATTTTCAATGCCGAATTTTTGCTGGTGTTTTGCAAATTTATTCGCCAGCGGCGAATCGCGGGAATTCACCGCGAATTCGCCCCTGGCGAATAAATTCGCCCATCATTACTCATGTGACCTAACTTTATAGTTTGTTTGGTATGTTTGTGTGCACCGTTGAATCATAGGATCCCTGGAGGCAATTTTCTATTTATGATTACCCAATGGCACATGCTACTAAAAAAGTATATTATTATGAAAATGGTTAATTTACATGAAGAGTTGTTTTATGCAATATCTTTTTATAGAGACCTACATTGTTTAAGTTTATAGTTTTCCTTTAAGGGGCTGATTTACTAAAGGTCGAATTTTGAAGTGTAAAATATTTCGAAATTCGACCATCAAATTAAAATCCTTCAACTTCGAATATCGAAGTAGAAGGATTTTTCACCGAATTTTGCATTCCTGCGGGTGAAGAAAAATCATGCGAACCGAACGATTCGTATTTTTTCTTCAATAAAATAAAACTTAGGAAAATGGTCTAGCAGGTCCCCATAGGCTAACATAGCACTTCAGCAGCTTTTATTTGGCCAAATAAAAAAAATCAAAGGATTTTTAAAGAGTCGATACTTCGAATTTCGAAGTTGAAGGATTTTACTATTCGATCGTTCAAATCAAATGGTCAAAGTAACCTATTCGATGATCGAAGTGTTTCAAAAAATTACTTCGAATATCGAGTATTCACGTCGACCCTTAGTAAATTAGCCCCTTAGAATGACATACTGTACCTGTATAATATCTACATAATAATATATACAGATATGGGACCTATTATCCAGAATGCTTGGGACCTGGGTTATTCCAGATAACGGATCCAGAATGTGTGTCTTCATACCTTAAGTCTACTAGAAAATCAATTAAGCAGTCAATAAACTCATAGGCTGGTTTTGCTTCTTTTGGGGACTGGTAAATTAACCTCCCAGTATATTTAGCAGGCAGTCCCCAAGTGTTATAGACACCTAAGTGGGTCCTAAAATACAGTTAGGAGGGGGAACTGTTTCCTATTCCTGCTCTAATCCATGCCCCTTGCTTTTACTCACAGTGACCAGTAGATGTCACTGTGCTAAAGTATAAAAACATTGTAAGCCATGCTTTCAGGGTCCATCTTGTGCTGGCTCTGGCCTGAGCAGACAGGCAGAGCTTGAGTGGAACCTAGACAGGTCTAGTATAGATAGGCTACTCACCATTGTAGGTCACTCTAGGAGTGACAGATAGCTAGGAATATTTAGCTGAGCAGTTTGATGCTCCTACGAGGAGTGGGATTAAGATCCCAGGTACTAATTGCCCAGAGTAGGGACTAAGTGTACAGACCTAGGATTAGAAGTGTCTCCTCAGGTTCCACTTAAGGAAAAGGATGAAAGCTGCGTGTAACTCTTCAAGGCTGCATGTACTTTGTATCTCATGTGTGAAGGGGACAGTCTCTGACCAAAGGTGCTGTGAGTATTGCCTATCCACTGTTGATCATGTATGTGCTGATGTGATTGCTGTACACTCCAGTGATGATTACAGTTGCCCTACACCCTGCCTCCATGTCGTTGTGAGGGTTTACTCCCTAAGATTTAAGGTCTCATCCAGAGCAATATATTCGGAGTGGAGCTCATAGTCAGAGAAATGTGCACTCAATTAACTATAGCACTACACTTCCAATAAGGATTAATTCTTAGTCTTAGTCTGGATCAAGTACAAGCTATTGTTTTATTATTCACCAAACCTCCAAGGAAAGACGGCACTCCGATAAGGGAGACAGGTTATATTTCTGTTTAGGGATGCCTATGATTAAGGGATTGATTCCCGAAACGCATAGGGCCTAGCATCCCTTAACAGAAATAAAACCTGTCTCCCTTATCGGAGTGCCATCTTTCCTTGGAGGTTTGGTGAACTATAGCAGAGGGATGATGCTGATTGAGCACCCGACAGGGAGTTGTGGAGCAGACAAGAGTGGTGAGCTCTGAGCGGTCTTTTCTTGTTTGATTGTTTTATTATTACAGAGAAAAGGAAATATTTTTTTTAAATTTAGATTATTTGGATAAAATTTAAACGATGGGAGACGACCTTCACTTTATTCAAAGCTTTCTGGATAATGGGTTTCCGGATAACAGATCCCATACTTGTACTAATATATAAAAGACTAATTTCTCCTAAAATGCGAATACATTATTTTACCATATAAACCAGGAAAATATATAGCATATATTTAATGTATATATATATATTTCATTTAGAAATACTGATACAGCAGCCTACAAGGCAATATATTCACAGACAGATGATTTAAGAGAAAACACATAAATGTAAAGTGCACTTAAAAACCCATTAGCGCTTTTCATGTGCTGCTTCTTCTGTGACACTCGCCTGTTTCAGCATATATCTTACTGCTGCTGATTACAAGAACATCCAGGCATATTGATAATAGCATGCAAATGTGTTCAAATGTAACCCCTTGTTTGCTGTAAGACCACTTTGTTCAGCTAGAAACGATAAAATCTAACAGAGTCTGTCAGGAGTCTATTCCCAGCTATCTCTCCTATCCTTATCACTGACTAACCTCCTTCACAGGTTCCCTGCTCCCCAACTTCCCCAGAGGTGCAGATCTCCTCTGGGGCAGAACACTTTTCTGGGACCTTGTTGATCTCAGGCTCAATTGTAGCTCTTCCTGGATCAGATGCAGAAGGCCAAAGATGAAGTTCCATCCCTTTCCATTCACTATATTAAAGTGTGGCAGGAAGTGATCATAACACTACAGGCCAATAACAGAAATATGCAAATTACAAAATAGATGCAGGAACCTTTGTCCAGCAACAGCAGCATAAGGAAACATAGGGATTTAAAGCCATTTGATATATTAAACACTATTGATCCCTACAAAAACTTGACCTTTGGTGGTACAGTATATTGTAGGCAAAACATTTGAAGAATATTCCATTTTGCCCTGTAGTATTTTGTCTACAATAACCACTTAAAGGACATGTCAACCCTTTTCACAAAAATGTAATCAATGAACAGCATCTCTGAAATCTTTAGATAACTGCCACTCTGGTTGTTAAAAGGTTAACAGTAAGGCTGCAGTATCCCCTTAATCAGCTACAAATCCTTCTACTACACTAAACCACTCTGCCCCCTCCCTCAGGAATTTCCTTTGGCTCTTGGCTCAGTGAGCATGCTCAGTTCCTCTCAGCTCAGATTACATAACACACCCTCCAGACTAACAGCCAATGAAGAGAGAGCATCGCTGGTTCCCATAGAAACTGTCTGATGCTATTTTTTTCTCCTAACCACCTCTCCTGAGCTCAGCGTAATAATTACAGTGCTCAAACCCAGCAGAACTTTTGTTTATCAAAGTATGTTGTGCCTGTGTAAACCTGCATTCTGCATTACATGGACTTTACATACATGTCTTATTTCTGATGATAATGTATCAGAGGGAAAATGGCCGCCAGGTGAAAGCTGGTATTTGTTTTAGGAAAATGTGATGGCGCTGGCAAACAGAGAGGGTATATGCAGTACAAATGATGCAGTTTGGGAGCGGAAGATATGCCCATCTTATATACAGGGTAGGAAAATGTAGGCTTTACATGTCCTTTAAGTTCAAGTTTGAATGCATTCAGAATACATTCTGAAACTACTGAAATCATTTCATTTTGCTGGGTCACTACAAACCGTAGAACCAGAATCTCACATAATTTTTCTTTTTTTTATTGAGTTTATTGCTTATGGTACAATGTTATCTATATAAAACAACAAGAAGAACAAGTCTGTGCTGTAGCTCTACCAAAAAAATAGAATACATTTCAGTAAAAAAGAAAAAAGTAACAGGAGTTTGTGAGGGTCTGGTTGAAAGGGGTCTCTTGGAAAGGTTTGCGATTTTACCTCATTGATCTTTATGTCTGTGTAGGCTAGGTGCTGAATGTTTACTTGGACGGCAAAGATAAGGGCATTGTAGGGGGTTTTCCAAAAACTGTAGTGTATCAACTGCATGCATAGCATCAATTTCTGTCAGTAGACCAAGGCAAATGTTCTTGGCTCCCCCCGTTCCTGAAGAGATGAGAGGTGGCATCCCTGCTGGGTACCCCTGTACAGTGAGAAAGATATTGCTTGTCCATCCATGCATAAAAAATATTTGGTTGGGAGAGATAAGGTTTAATATAAGCTAGTTATGCTGGGTTGCTTGGAGTTTTTGCATCTTTGTTCGTTTAAGAAATCGGCTAGTAGGATTTATATTGCAGTGGGACCTCTCAGATTTGGGAATTATTGTGATCAGTGACTCACTCATTGAGGCCAGCAAGTCTGCCACCTCTAAGATTGCATTGAACAATGTGACCAGCAAAGATATTAATGTGGGTATCGAGAAGTAATCTATGCTGGGTGTCTTAACTGGATAGCAATAAGGCATCATTTTTGGGTGGTAGTATGGATGAAGTTTGAGGGGTTTAACTTGGAGTAATCTCTAATGAGTAGGGATGCACCGAATCCACTATTTTGGATTCGGCCGAACCCCGAATCCTTCCCAAAAGATTTGGCCGAATACCGAACCGAATCCTAATCCTAATTTGCCTATGCAAATTAGGGGTAGGAAGGGGAAAAAATTTTACTTCCTTGTTTTGTGCCAAAAAGTCATATAATTTACCTCGCTCGGCCTACTTTGCATATGCAAATTAGGATTCAAATTTGGTTCGGCCAGGCAGAAGGATTCGGACGAATCCGAATCCTGCTGAAAAAGGCCGAATCCTGGCCGAATCACAAACCGAATCCTGGATTCGGTGTATCCCTACTAATGAGTCCATAAGAATTCATCTACTGCTGTATCCAATACAGGAATGTTGGCTTAAAGGAGAACTAAACCCTAAAGAAGAAAAAACCCATCTTCCGGGTCTTCGGTCATCTGATAATGCAAGTGGCATATTGGTGCATGGGCAGTTGGAGCAATCTCCCGGTTCGCGACAATTGCGCATACGCCAAAACTGATGGAAGTTGTAGAAGCGCCAAGAGAAGACAAGAAGATTACCAAAGACCCAGAAGATGACTGCTGTGAACTTCGATCCCTGTACATGCACCAAAGGGTGAGTAATGAGGGGCATTTGCCCAGGGTAGCAGCTAGGCTGGGGGGGAGGGTCTATGTAGTGTAACTTTGCCGCAAGCCTAGTGGTGAATTAACGAGGAGTTCTGAATTGGACAACGGCGTGCCAAAATTGGACAATGGCACACCAGAATTGAACACCAACCCCTCCAGACCCCCTCCCAACCTCCCCCAACCCCCCGGTCCTTTTTGCGCTACACCAGTCCCTGGGCCAAAAAAGGTTAGGAACCCCTGCTCAAAGGGATGTTGCAAAATAACTAGTCATATTACAGACCGATTTATACCCTGTAAGACATGGCACTAAATCACCCAAGTGAAATAAAATTGTAAATACAAGCCAATTGGAATTGCACACAAGCAATGATTTCTAGTGTATGTTAGGGGTATGTTTTAATTCCCTATTATGGGCTAAGGTAAAGGCAGTCCAAATGCTACCACAGGGTGCCTGCACCCTATTATATTCAAGTTCATGTGCTTTAGAATAGTTCTCTCACAAACGTTTTAGACCTATGCGAGGCCACCAATGAGGTATTCATCCTGGGCTTACTGGCTGTATTATAAGTCTAAAATGAATTAGAGATCTAATGGGATAGGTTGCAATGAGATGTCATGCACTAGCACTTTAATTAATTCTAATTTCTTTGTATCATTCTGATCAAGAGGAGATTTCCTTTCTTCTTTTTTACCTATGTCATGCTACTATGTGAAGGAATTCTACTAACATTTTTTTATTAATTGTAACCTTGATCTGAGGATGGAACTGCTTTAGGACACCACGTTTCTCCAGAGTCTGCTAGCTAACCTTTAGTTCTTTATAGGTGACTATTTATCTATTTATTTCCCAAGAATAAATTAAATCTGCATAGATTCCTGCAAGCTATTTTGGTTTATGGATTTTGTTCACATTTTTTCTACTTAGTCATTCTGAAGCCTAGCTTATTTTCTTTCTCGGAAGAAGACTTTTGTATTTATTACGCTGGGCACGTTTCGTATATGTTATCTTTTTCCTGAATGTGCTGTTGCCATGCAACCAAACTTTTTGGCCGATCCTTTGGATTTCAAAGCTAAAAGGAATTTTGTAACAACACAAAAATATTGTTTCAACAGTTCTTAGCAGAGCACTCAGTATTACCAATCGTGACAAATGTCATATTTGTGCAAAAATATATCATTCTGAAGTGCGGTTTTATAATAAGCTGAATGGTTAAGAATTGTGTAGAGTTTCAGAGGAGGAGTAATATGCCCAGACAAGCCATACGGCTGATAAAAGTATAACATTTGATCACAAAAGTAGTAAGCAGCATAGGACTAATATGCAACAGAATGCAGTGTGCAAAGAGCAAAAAAAGAGTCAGCAATCCTTTTTCCGATAACAAGGATCACCACAACAGAGACCAAACATTTAGACAAGAGGAACATATGATGACTGATTCTATTAATGCTTTTAAGAGGGGCTTGGATGACTTATTGGGCAAGCATAATATCCGAGGCTTTTGTGATACCAAAATCTACAATTAGTATAGATATCGGTAAATATAGTTTATGTGAGAGTGTGGAGTGGTCGGTGTGAGTGTGTTGGGTTTCATTTGGAGGAGTTGAACTTGATGGACTTTTTTCAACTCAGCTTAACTGTCAGTCCGGGGTCTGCTGCTTACTACTGGTTGCAGGCCTCTGCAATCCATTTCATTAAGGAACACTCTATCCAAATTGGGTGGACGGGGGGAGGCATGTAGGTGCCCTTCTCACCAACCCTCTACCTGTCCCCTAATTTGTGTGTCATTTTTGATAGGGCTCATCTGTGCCCTGGGGAATATCATATTCTGCTTGACCCACTGAATATTCAGTCCAGTGTTTGGAGCATACAAACAAATACAAGAGGTCCTCTGTACTTAACCCATTATCAATATAATTAAAACATTGAGACATTTTGTGTATACAGCTACTAAAAATGCCTTACCCTTTAAACAAAACAGGCAGTGTTTGTCCATATATTGCAATATATTTAAGCTGGTCAACTACATCAACGTTATCCCATATCTGGCCAGTCCTACTCTCAAATTGCATCTGATTCATTAAGAAT
>CM044433.1:40763603-40798843 GCA_024363595.1 Xenopus borealis | reverse complement strand
TTTTTTTTTTTTTTTTTTTTAAACATGGCACTTTGCTTTTGTTGTAACTTAAAAATATTTATTTTTATATTAGTAAAATAAAAAGGGATGCAATTACAGTTATATATAGTGCAGTACAGTAATTACAGTACATTCTGCATAGGTTATTTACATCTAGATTTTTGACATGATTACATTGCTGTAGACATCAATGCAGATATGAATACAGGTATGGGGACCTGTTATCCAGAATGCTCAAGACCTGGGTTTTGCCGGATAGCGGATCTTTCCGTAATTTGGATCTTCATTTCTTAAGTCTACTAGAAAATAATGTAAACATTAAATAAAGCCAATAAGCTGGTTTTGCTTCCAGTAAGGATTACTTACATCTCCATTTGGATGAAGTGCAATCTACTATTTTATTATTACAGAGAAAAACGTCATTTTAAAAATTTGGATTATTTGGATATAACGTAGTCTATGGGAGACGGCCTTTCCACAGTTCGGAGCTTTCTGGATAATGCGCTTCCGGATAAAGGAACCCATACCTGTACTATAACAGATAACTGAAATCAAAAAATAAATAAGTGACAAATATGAAGAAAAAGAAAGAAAGGGGAAAATAAAAAGAACAGTTGTGGCACTTTGTTTTTTAAAGTGGACCCGTCACCCAGACACAAAAATCTTTAGCGGCAAAATGTATAAAATAGAAAATACCAATGTCTTTGCTTTGTTCCAAATTATAAAATCAGAATAGAAGGGTGGTGGAGGCAGACCTCTTTTTGCTGTGGCTAATGATTAGTGATGAGACACAATGAAAGCAGACAGGTACATCGAGGTGGGTAATGAGACACAATGCTCTGGGAGGCTGCACACAACTCATGAGAGCAATGCAATGGAGAGGTTATGGGGTTACAAGAGGGTCAGACAAGAGTCAAAAACATTTATTGGAGGACTATGGTGCACTGACTAGACCCTCAAGGGATGAAAGGGAGACCTGTTTGGGAAAGGTGTGGGTCAGAAGTATAACCAGAGACATGAGAGACAGCGGGGGGGGGTTGGGGGGTTGGGGGAGAAAGGAATGCAGAACCAAAATGGGGTAGAATAGTGATTGAATAAGGCAGGGGACCTGGGACTGATACAAATGAACTAGGAAAGAAAAAATCATGGAAGGGCAATGGTGGGGTGGGGTGTGCATATGTGTTTCATTTTTGTGGGCTTGGAACACGTGCAACAGCTACTACTATATATATTTTTATTAAAAAAAAATGTGTTTCATTTGTTTGGAAACCAAGATATGGGTAAGTCATTTGTGTAATGTGTTTTTTTTCTTGCACCCCCCCTAGATAATTTTCTGGGGGCACCCATGCAAGCACAGATGACTGATAAAAGCAATTGCATCCATTTTCATAAGACATAGTTGAGGTGGGTATGACCTTACAATTCACAAACAGTTTACAAAATGGTAGCTTTTTTCTTTATTACTTTTCCACCACCACTCTTTAAAAAGAAAATGAAAGTTGGTCAAAAAGCAAGGCCCGCTTTCTCTTTCTTTTTATCTTTCTCTCTCTTTCTCTCTGTGCATTATGTGACCCTCCATGGGACCTACCAAAAGTAGAAAAGTATTCTGTTGTAAATCTGCTTAGACAGAGAGAAGAAATTAGATGGATAGCACAAAAAAACAGACCCAGATAATCTGGTTTGGGCTGGACTATAAGACAAGTCAATTTACAATATCACTTACATGAGTAAGAACATGCTGCCTTGTAAGTAAATTAATGCAACTTGCTATTCTGGGACATCTAAGAATTCTAGTTTTTTTCCAGGAAAGTTTGCTCATTTTTCCCGTAAGCTCATATATTTTTTACAAGTAATTGTATTTATTAAAATATTTTTTCTACACAAGAAAGATATTACAAAATTATTTTACAGTAGTGACCAACCTTTGACATATTTTAGTGAAGCGAGTTGCCTTCTAATCAAGTTTACAAATTTTATACACATGAAAGCTAGTAAAGACACATAATTCCTAAAGTATTAGTGGGGGAATGGAATAATAGTTGGTAAGGGAAAAACTATTCACAATACAAAAAGTTATGCCTTTGCGCAAAACAAATGTTCCTTTCCATGAATTTAATATAACTTTTGCAAAGCCAGAAACTGTTTAGCGACCGCTTCCATCAGTGGAAGAAAGTTTGATAATTGTATCATTTGCCCCAATGAATGTAATAAAACTTCTTACAGAAAAAGTTGCTCTAAAAGATTACGACACTTTCAAGCACTGCTTAAAGGTGGGCAACTAAAGTTAGCAATGCAATAACAGTTTAAGGAAGAATATTACATTGCGAGATGTGAATTTTTATTCTTATTGGTGCAAATTGTTTTTCTCTTTCGGACTTTTATAACATTCTCCCATAAGAGACAGGTTATTATGATACTTAAAGTGGACCCGTCACTCCAAAAAAATATTCAAAATCATATTTTATCACATTAGTCAAGCAAAATGAACATTAATTACACTATATAAATTATTTTAATCTTGTTTTCTTCAGTCTGGGAATTCATAATTATAGCAAGCAGGCAGGAGCCATTTTGTGGACACTGTTATTAAGGCAAGCCTTGCATCATCTCTGAATCTTCTTTGTGCACCAGAATGGGGGACCCAATGTCTATCCCCATGTCCTGGCTACACAATTAAATTAAGAGAACTGGGGGAATGTGTGGGGAGCAGTGACATTTAGGAAGTGCTGAATGGAAAGTGAAAGTAATTATCTGCCCCGCCTCTATGCCTAAGGCATAGAGGAGTGGCAGACAATATTTGATTGACAGCTGAGATTTTTAAATGAGCTTAAAACAGCTATGAATGCTTTAATAAAAATTTGAAATTGGATTTCATGTTTAATTTGAAAAGGACTTTTATTATATACTCATTAACTTGACACAATCCATCATACCAATACAACTAACTGCTTATAGCAAATGCATGGATAATTATTATTTTTTTGTATTTCAAAGGATGAAAGAATATGTACTATAGACAATGAACACAGAACCTATAAAATAATATTTATATGGGAACACTAGTGGCACTTTCTTTCTTCTATCAATAGACAATAAATACCAGTTAATATTTGTGAATGTTTTCCTTGATGTTTCATAAGGTCTAGTGCCTGTTGAAGACACAATATATATATATACATACTTATCTCTGTCCATCTAAATGGCTTTTTAGCTCCCTTACATAAAATTCACATTCTGTTTGCGACTCAGCCATTCTCTCAATGGAGACCTCTATTTCTATAATCCTCTAAACATGAATCTTAAATCCAGGATGCCAGGTCAGTGCATTAAAGGCTTTAGTCAATAACTACAGCGCATTTTGATAAACAGCAGATTGGTTACAAAGAGGATCTTTTTCATTATTGTCTTTTAAAAGTCTTTGATAGACTTAACAATGACTTAAAGATTTAGTTACTAGAAAATATTTCTGTAGCACTTTAAATAAATACACACCTCTTCTGCACAGCTTATGTTTTGGTACACATAATTGTATCTTTAGCTATGAAATAAATGTAACACAACATTATTATGGTAGATGGTGGCTGCCATCGGGGATACACTGAGAAATATTTGCACTCTCTTCAGTGCACAATTGCATCCTTCTGTGTACTGTATTATTGTCATGGGTAACCAATATACTAAAAAAAATGTTTTTTTTAGTTGTGTATATTTAGTCATGATAACAAAAATATCTACAGACGGCATCAGACCTACCTGGCCACAACTCCTAGATTTAGGGGCCTAATAATTAAGCCACTATTTTTTTCTAGTTGAGTTTTTAAAGGGAAAAAGTGGAATTCTTTCTTTATTTATTATACCCCAAATCTGCTAAAAATCCTAAAATACTGCAGCTAAAACCTGTGGAACTCATGTAGAAGTCAATGGCAAATGTCCTTACTGATGTTTCTTGACATTGTGTCCTGAGTTGGTTTTTGTTCGATAATCCAATAAATTTGCGGTTTTACAGTGACCGTTTTCTATGCGTCAATAAGAAAAGGTCGTACAATTCGATTGGAGGACATTTTTAAAAAAAAAAATGAGTGGTAAATTCAGATTTGGGAGTTTGGTCAATTTTTTTTTTCATTACAGTGAGAAAAAGTTGAGTTTTAGTAAATATGTCTAGACTATTGTAACTCTCTTTTAATTGGCCTTCCCCGCCACAGACTGTCACCTCTCCAGCCACGAGGCTCATATACCTCAGCAACTGCTCCTCCTCTGCCATGTCATTCTGCCAATCCCTCCACTGGCTTCCACTACCCTTCAGAATTAAATTCAAATTAATGACCCTGACATTCAAAGCACTTCATAACTCTGCCCCTCCCTACATCTCTGAACTAATCTTTATATACTCACCCAACCGCTTATTACGCTCCTCTACTGACCTGCTACTCAACTCTTCTCTCATTACCTCCTCACATGCTCGGATTCAAGACTTTGTAAGAGCTGCTTCCCTCCTCTGGAATTCTCTTCCACGGTCTGTCCAACTTTCTTCCAACCTTTCTGCTTTCAAGAAATCTCTTAAAACGCACTTCTTTCGAAAAGCCTACCCTCACTCTTAACTACCAAATATAACACTACATACAGTACCACATTTCTCACCCACTTATTTCAATCTTGCCCATTCCCACATCTTATGTATAACTCCTTTACATTTAGATTGTAAGATCTTTCTGTATAGGGCCTTCCTCACCTTTTTATGTGCATTGATTGTGATTGCATGTAACTCCATATGTATGTAATTCATGTTAATTAGTTTTATAATCACATTTACTTTAAAGCGCTATGCAATATGTTGGCGCTATAGAAATACATGTTAATAATAATAATAATAATAACCCCCTTAAATGCAAAGGGAAACCTAGTGTATAAAATAGTGGGGAATAAAGAAGTTCAGTCATTCATACAACCGCTCTTAAAATGGTAACAATACAGTAGATTATACTAAATCTCTCTGAGGTTTATGAATGCCAGAAATTCTGCTCTTAATGATAGAAACTTGGTAATGTATCATTTCCACCCCACCCATAATTCCAGCATTATTGCAGCCACACCATGTTGTGCCCCAATGTAGCAAAATGGAAGCATGCTCGAAATGAGGTTTCATCCAATTTACTGCTGTACCTAAAGACAACCTGCTGTGAGGATGCTGGCGATACTGCCAGGTCCATTATGACAGTAGCAGTAGCTCCAGGGTTCCCTAGAGTCAATAGGTGCACCATTCATCAGAAGAGGCAGGATGGACACATTGGCAAGGCCCTGTGGAAGTGCAGAAGTGCAGTTTGGACACTATTTAATGCTTTAATATGTGCTCTTCCTTGAGTTCATTTTGGAGCACCTGCACTTGTGGGCACTTTTATGAAGAACCACTTTTGTAATGTAACATTTTCCTTTGACAATTGGTTTTTCTGGCTTACCCGGGAAGCTCTTCCTCCTGTGCATAACTATACCGAACACATATATGTACTTGGGTCATCACCCAACTGGGAAGTGTCTAGTGCCAGTTGTTCACTATATTTAAAGGGTATTTCCCCTTGATAACATTTGAAGGCAGCTGAGATCAACTTCCAGCTCTACAGAGATGTCTTCTGTTTTGTCTTTATCTTGACTGTTGGAAACTTTATTAGAATTTTTATGATTTTATGGAAGAATCAATTTCCCAGTGCTCACATGAATGTTTCAGTTTCTTTTCTGGCAAACATCAGAAGCCCTCATATGCTTTATGGAAGTGATTACAGATATGCACTTAGCAGCAATTCCCTATGCTGTCCCCTAGGGTCAAGTACCCTTCATCTGAATGTTTCATGAACATATACTATGCAGCTTGTTCAAAAGTCTGTGACAGATATGACTAAGATATAGATACAGAGGTTTGCCTCAGACACAGAACACTATAAAAGCTAGTGTAAAAAAGAGGATATTTGGTGAAAGATAAAGTGACATTATGTAATGGCTTTGAGGCTTTCTGGATAAATAATTTGCAGATACAGCGGAACCTCAATTTTATATCCCCTGATTTTACGTTTTCCCTCATTTTACATTGTTGTTTAGTGGTTCCACCTATATATCATCTATAATACATTTCTCTGATTTTACATTTTCCTGGATTTTACCATTTTAAAATACTGTAATGGATCCCATCAGTGTAATAATTATAGTAAAGGCAACTTCAAATAGTAAAAAGTGACACAATCAGTAAAATAATAATAATAAGGAAATGTCATAAAAGAGGAGGATATTTGCATAAATAAAAACAATACATTTTGCAAACGCAAAAGTATTGTATAATTTGAATTCAAATTTGAATTGTGCAAAGGGCCCTTTTGAGGCTGGATTAAAGGACATGTAAAGCCTACATTTTCCTCCCATGTATATAAGTTGGGCATATCTTCCCCACCCAAACTGCATCATATGTACTGCATATACCCCCTCTGTTTGCCAGCACCATCACATTTTCCTAAAACATAGCAGCTTTCACCTGGCGGCCATTTTCCGTCTGATACATTATCAGTACTATTGACATCTGAAATAAAACATGTATGCTGTAAAGTCCATGCAGTGTGGAATGCAGGTTTACACAGGCACAACATCCTTTGATAAAATAGTTCTGCTGGGTTTGAGCACTGTAATTGTTAAGCTGAGCTCAGGAGAGGTGGTTAGGAGAAAAAAAAAGCAACTGACAGTTTCTATAGGAACAAGCAATGCTCTCTCTTCATTGGCTGTTAGTTTGGAGGGTGTGTTTGTAATCTGAGCTGAGAGGAACTGAGCATGCTCACTGAGCCAAGAGCCAAAGGAAATTCCTGAGGGAGGGGGCAGAGTGGTTTAGTGTAGTAGAAGGATTTGTAGCTGATTAAGGGGATACTGCAGCCTTACTGTTAACCTTTTAACAACCAGAGTGGCAGTTATCTAAAGATTTCAAAGAGGCTATTCGTTGATTACATTTTTATGGAGAGGGTTGACATGTCCTTTAAATGTGGACTGTATTTTGTTTTTCCAAAACACATTTTTTATTCCATACACTCGGCACTGATGGCATTGTCCATATATTCTTTTTGTTAGTAACCTTTATTACATTTCCCATGAAACTCAAGCCTCATGAATATACCATGACAATAATATAACAGAAACCGTGTCAGACTAGGCCAGCAGGACAATGGGAAAAAACACAATGGGCACTGGCCCCATCGACCCAGACTAGCTCCCCTTCTAAAATGTATGTGCTGCCCCTGACCTCCTGCTGGACCCATGAAAAGCAAGTAAGGTACATGATGGTGGAATTGAAGGGGAAGTTGCTGGGGGTCAAATGGCTTGTGGCTGGAGTGGAGCCCTGGGGGGAGTATGAGGGGGTCCCCCAGTCCAATGCTGAATAAAACATCTTAAAAGAATTTGCCAGAACTATAATAACCTTTAGGATGTCAGCTAAAGTCATGCACGAGTTTGTTTTTGCAGACCTGCATCCACCTAACCAGCACTCTTGTCTCTATGCAGTTCCACTGACTCCATGAAATACAGTAAGCATCACATAAACTGGAGACGGCAGTATACACAGAAAACAGTACATTTTCATACCTCTAGAATGGCCCCATTGCAGCTAAATGCTGCCTGTGGTACAAGGCAAGCAGGAAAAGAAAGTAGAAACATTGTGCATTTCGGAGCAATCGTGTATTTATTAAGATAAAAAATGACAGCTGTCTTATCTTGAAGAGAATATGCAGACAGGGAATGTGCAATAATGTTACTGCAATATTTGATTTGGAGAAAAAAAGTTCACAGTTGGGCATTCAAAACATGCAATCCACACATGGTGAAAAGTTCCGCTCATCACTACTTTCTAACATAGCAGCAAACAACGTCAACGTGTCCCTGAGAGGGACAGACTTTCTTCAGAGAGGTTAAATCACCATTAAAGCATATTGTTGTTTTTAGGAACTCAAAATAAAAAACCCCAAACTAGTCCAGTGCTTTGAATAAAAACAGGAAAGTCGATTCAGATGATATTGATCTAAAATGTGTTGGCCATTTAGTTAAGCAAGATTGAAGAGAGTGGCACAATTACAATTCCCTCTGCATCTCAAGGGTATTCTAGACAGAGTATCACGGGAAGAATCAATAATAACATTTCTGGCTTCTTTGTGCTAACAGATCAGACAGCAGTATTGGGCTCACCAGGCATAATCAGGAGCTAAAAATAACACTGCGGCTGTGTATTACTCTTTGTCTGACTCATTCCACTACTAAATATAGATACACTTGCTTCAGAGGCCAATCTACAAACATTTATTGGAAGACCAAACAAATTTATCATGCACATCAGGCACTACTTTCAACTGAAAAAAAAAAATTTCCACAGCATATATGTAAATATTAACTCGAGTTTTGTGGTAGAAATATGATATACATTAGGTAATGCCAATATACCTACCCACAATTTAAAACAGGGGACAATTGTAATTATTTTGTGCTCTGGGAAGTTGTCTAAAAATTGATGGTGAAATACACTACACATGTAAAATCAGGTACACATACACCCCTCCACTCTTTCACACAAACCATATATGCCCATAGCTATACTAACTGTAGAGTTTAGTATCAAAATAGCCTTTGATATTATGTCTGTCCAAAAAATCATCCAAGCCCCTTTTAAAAGCATCAACAGATTCAGCCATCACAACATCACCCGGCAGTGCATTCCACAACCTCACTGTCCTGACTGTGAAGAACCACCTAAGCTGCTTCAAATGAAAGTCCTTTTCTTCTAGTCTGAAGGGGTGGCCTCTGGTGCGGTGATCCTCTTTATGGGTAAAAAGGTCCCCTGATATTTGTCTATAATGTCCTCGAATATATTTGTAAAGTGTAATCATGTCCCCTCGCAAGCGCTTTTTTTCCAGAGAAAACAACCCCAACCTGGACAGTCTCCCCTCATAATTTAAGTCTTCCATTCCTCTAACCAGTTTAGTTACACGTCTCTGCACTGTCTCCAGCTCATTTATATCCCTCTTAAGGACCGGAGGCCAAAACTGCACTGCATACTCCAGATGAGGTCTTACTAGGGATCTATAAAGAGGCTTTTTATGCAGGACAGAACCCTATTTGCTTTAGTAGCTACAGAATGGCACTGCCCAGAATTAGACAACTTGTTATCTATAAAAAACCCCAAGATCCTTCTCACTTAAGGAAACTCCCAACACACTGCCATTTAGTGTATAACCTGCATTTATATTATTTTTGCCAAAGTGCATAACCTTGCATTTATCAACATTGAACCTCATTTTCCAGTTTGCTGCCCAGTTTCCCAACTTAGACAAATCACTCTGCAAAGTGGCAGCATCCTGCATGGAACCTATAGTTCTGCACAATTTAGTATCATCTGCAAAAATAGAAACCGTACTTTCAATGCCCACATCCAGGTCATTAATAAACAAGTTGATTAGTCTTTCATTGAACTTCATTGTTGTTCCACAGGCAACTTTTATATATGAGGCATTGAACACTATGCTCATTGCTTTGAAAATCCAAATTGTTTTGGCTGCTTTTTTTGCAAGTCTTGCTACAAGCCTGCAGTCTATTCTCCTGGGTGAAATAAACTTGGGAGACCCATATCACATAGAAAGAATCACTGTACAGTATAGGCATTGCTTTGAAAATTGTATTCAGGTCTCCCAACTTTTACCCAGGAGAATAGACTCCAGACTCGCAGCATTGCAAAAAAAAAAAAGCACAAATCCACATTTTTTGGCTGTGATTTCCTGGGTTAAATAAGCTTGGGAGACCTGAATAACATTTCCAAAGCAATGAGCTTACTGTACAGTGAGATATGGAATATATGAAAGTTGCCTGTTAAGCACCACTAATGGCACCTAACATAGTTGCATCTGTAGAAACCTTAAAGAGAAACTAACATTTCTAATCTGGTTACATAAAGCGAAAGCAGTATTCTGTGGAACAGTAATGAAAGAAGAAGGGTGAAGGAGCTAGAAGGAGCCAAAAATGCCGTCTTAAAGCAAGAAATTAAATTTAAAAACTCTGAAATACATCATGCTACACATATTGCACTACCTTACAATCCAAAATGTCCAAAATGTGAGGGTGCTGGAAACTGCATAACACACAAACCTTTATTCATCTTTTGTACAAGCATCTATACTCAGGTCATATTCTTCATACAGGGAAGCATCAGTATCTACAGTGTTGGTAAAATAATAGGGGTAGATTCATCAAAGAGTGAAGTGAAGAGTGAAGTTCCGCCACTAGAGGGAAATTCCGCAGCTCTCCATTCATTTCTATGGGATTTTGAAAGGCGTATTTATCAAATGGTGAAATTTCACTTCACCCATTGATAAATAGGCCTTTCAAAATCCCATAGGAATGAACTGAGAGCTGTGGAATTTCCCTCTAGTGGTGGAACTTCACTCTTTGATGAATCTCCCTCATGGTATCCAAACCAGTTAAATCAAACACTTTACCAATTAAAGGAGAACTATACCCCATTTAAACCCCAGCCCCTTTCAAGTGCTCTCTCTCTCTCTCTGTTACCTCTCCATACAGTTTATTCCATTCAAATATGTTCCTCATTTTAAATCTGTCATACACATGCAGAGGTGCGCAGCAGAGTTCACAGGTGCCATGTTCTTGGAGTTCGCCGACAGAGAGCCTGCAGGAGTATGCGCAGTTGAAACCAGGTCCAGAAGCATGCTCCTGCAGGCTCTGTGTAAGCAGAGTTAATGAAGAGGATATGAGAAGGCAGAAGATACTGTAGCACCTGTGAACTCTGCTTGGTTTAGACGGGGAGTTTAAAGTAAGTCCAAAATTTTTATTCACTTTGTCAATGTTCATTCACTCACTTAACCTTCAGCCTTCTACTGTACCTTTCCTCAGGGAGTCTCTAATGCAAACCCCTTTTACAGGGGCAACCCTAATGGTACCAGCTTTGCAGGGGCTATTATGTACCTCCTGGGCATAAGGCTTTAAGCACAACAGGGTCACTGGGGTTGGTAGGGTAACTGCTAGGATGCTATTTCTCCTGAGTGAGGCCAGAGCTGACCTTACTAGATATTCTATCTGCTTCACACTGCTAGAATGAGCTATGACACAGATCCTTCACCATGTGTGTCTCCTGCCTGCTTCTGAGTCCAGCTCCTATCTTGTATCCAGAGATTTCCATTGGCCAAAGAGAACCTTACCTCCTCTTGCCTTCCTTATAAACATTACTCACTGGAACCCTCATCCCTTCTAGAATTTTCTCAGGGGGTTCCTTGGCAATTTTACTAATTGCACCCTATAATATTAAGAATAAAAACTCTACCATATATTGGTGAAAAAATACATTGTATCCAAACTTTTTCTTGATGTATGTGAATGCCTGGCGCTAACCATCTGAAACTGCTAATAAGAGAGCCACTCTGTGTATATTTAGTTCAATTCATTTTATGGGTTAAATCCTCTTAAGCCTTAATAAACCACTGATGTTGCTTTGGTTTAGCAAAGCATTTGAACACATTCATTCAAATTAAAATTTCAGTGTTAAAGGTATAAAAGGGTACACACAACATTTAATTTTTTGTTATTTCATTTTTACTTTATGTTGTTGAGCATCTTTTGTTCTTGTGATTTTTTTCCCATGTATATTAAATTAAGTCATAGGTTCTTTTAATGGCCCATTCTAAAAGCATCTTCCAGTAATAATTATTATTTAGTTACTTGAACCTTATTTATTTTCCACTCTCAGTTCATGCATGATGCAAATACTATAATATCTAGGAAGAAATTTCTTATATATGCACTATGCTTATTCTTTGTTATAAAGATGATTCCAATAGGGAATACAAGTATAAAATAGGAAGAAAAACAATCTGTATAATACCTAAAACTGTATTAGTGTAATACGATTAATGAACTTTAGTCTCTATTTTTAAACATTCAAATGCCAAAGCATTTCATACTGTAATTCTAAAATGAGCATAATGAGCAATTTCAATTTCAAGAACAGAAACTGCATTTATGCCGTTTGATTTTTAATGTAAAATAAGATTAACATGTCTGGGTATAGAATAGACAATGATGCAGCCTCTTCCAGTATTTGCCCTTTTCTCTATGTAGATAAATTACATTATGAATCAGGATGAGTCATGAGGAGAGAGAAATAGAAAATGCAAATCGTGAGCTAGCATATATTTAATCTCCTCTGTATATTTCTCTCGTCAAATTGCACAAAAGCGGAACAGAGAGGCAGCCGTTATTTCCGAGATAAAAGATTAGCCTTCACTATCGCAGGCACAAGAAACTCAACATATAAAGAGAAGAAAGTCAAAGGAAATAAATTAACGTCTGACTGTTGGTGGGCTCCAGGTAAATGAGGGACAATGAGTTAGTGCTTTCCTTTTAGAGAAACATTAGGTGGCGTATTCTAGAGAACTGCTGGGCATTGTTTCTGTTGAAAGGAGAACTAAACCCTAAAAATGAAGAAGCCTAAAAATGCCATGTTTTATATACTGAGTTTATTGCACCAGGCTAAAGTTTCAGCTTGTCAATAGCAGCAATGATCCAGGACATCAAACTTGTCACAGGGGGTCATCATCTTGGAAAGTGTCTGTGACACTCACATGCTCAGTGGGCTCTGAGCAGCTGTTGAGAAGCCAAGTTTAAGGGTCGTCAATTATCAAACAGAAAATGAGTTAGCCCTGTAATATAAGATAATGCTACAGGGCTGATTAAATTAAATTCTGATGCTAATTGCACTGGTTTATGTGCTGCCATGTAGTAATTATCTGTATTAATTGCTAATCAGCCCTAAACTGTGACATTTCTATTCTATATGTACTGTGTATTGTGAGTGGGTCCCTAAGCTCAGTAAGTGACAGCAGCACAGAGCATGTGAATCAGTGAATCAGCAGAAAAGAAGATGGGGAGCTACTGGGGCATCTTTGGAGACACAGATCTTTACTGCTAAAGGGCTGTGGTTGCCTTGGGCTGGTATAGACGCACAAAACATAATGTACAACATTTCTAGCTACTTCTTTAGTTTAACTTTCCTTGTTCTTTAAAGATTGGTGCCAACAACCACAATATATAATACATACAATAAGTGGTCCATGGTCCAATATTCTTGTTTTCTTTAATTGTGGGATTGTTTTTTAACATTTATTAACTTCTGGGTCAATTGCCAATCAATGATGACACACTTGCTACTAGGGATGGCAGAATTTGACCAGTTTTGCTTTGCCAAAAATTTGCCACGGGCAAAATGAAGTGGACACTAGTGATGGGAGAATCTCCCCAGCGAATTGGCGAAAAATTCGCGAAACGTGTTGCGGCGTGCTTTTGATGCGCGGTGTCACGTTGTTTTCGGCGTGCGTCGCGTCGTTTTTGACTCATTTTTTTGGCGAATTTTCGCCAGCCGAAATTTCGCCAGCCGAAATTTCGCTGGCGTTTCGTGAATAAATTCGCCCATCACTAGTAGACACCCAATAGAGTCTATGGGCGTCAAAAAAATTTGTATGCACGGTAATTTTTTTTACGTCTTTTTTTTTGGTGCTCAACGCCATTCAAGTGTTGAAACCAGGCAAAAATTTGCCCATTCCTATTCCAGGTTTAACCACGGGTCAGGCGGGTTTGGGCCGATCTCGCACCCCTTTTTCAGATTTTATAGATGCACACCTGATCGTCCTGCCCATTTTGTGACGTCATCAGCGGGGCAGGTCGGCATGGGTTTATAAATGGAAGTTGTCAGTGGGACTCGGGCAGGTGCAAGTGAAGGGAGGACGGGTTAGGGTTGGGGGTGTACTGTAATTAATGAATGACAATGTGGTATTCCGAGGGATTACAGCGATGGGTCTAACTATAGAGGAAGCAGACCCTGCTACTGCAGGGGGTCCCAGGAGGTATAGGGGCCCCATGAGGCCCTAATTCATGTTACAATTTCAATAAATATTGGTTAAACTTGTCAACTTGTAGACATTTTTGGAGCCCTGATATATCATTTACTGTGGGCCCAGTAATATCTGGTTACACCACTGCATTACAGCATCCAGTAGTTAGTCCTGGTTCTCCCCTTGGAAGGAGCAGGGCCACTAGCTAAGGATGGTTGACCAACCCTTACAGGTACTGTAACCTACTCAGGAGGGGACCTGACTAATGAATATCCTGGTTTTTATAATTTGATTCCCTACATCCCTAACTGGACCCTAGATGTGTAATGTCTGTAACAAGGCCACATTGAATAAGAACTTAAGAACTTATACTGCAACCTAATGTCATTTACTGATACTGTATACTAATATAAACTGGAATTTACAGTCAGTGTAGCCTTTTCTAGTCTCTGGCAACCTAATATTCCAGTGGATCTCTTTCTCCTTGTAGGTAGATGCATTCATGTTTATTCTTTGCTTCTATTTTCCCATATTCCTTCACAACAATCACATAGTAAAAGCTTTGATGATTCTGGATTTTCTAAGGCTGCCACCTGCAGGCTGGAGGTGAACTTTGCATAGTCCTCATTTATTTTTCCATTACAATATTAAGGACATTAATGCAACTGATGAAAATAATTTATTTTGTTGAATCATACATTTTAAACATTTTCCATTTGTTTTTAATAATCTTTGTGGTAGGACAAAATTTTCATTTGTAATTTGAACTATACAAACATACACAGTTGCAATTATAATTTCTGAATATGAACGAGCTACAGATCTTGATTAGTGATGGGTGAATTTATTTGCCAGGGACGAAATCACAGCAAATCTCTGCGTTTCGCCGATGGCAAATAAATTCATGAAACTACTGTGAAAATTAGCAGGCGTCAAAATAAATTGCATGCCAATGTCAATAAATTGGCAATTTTGATGCCGGCATCAAAATCAGAATTTCACAGGAAATTTGCGGTGAAGCAAAATGGGAGAAATTCGTCCATCACAAATTTTGATCAGTGTTCTGTATAATGTAGCAATGCTAATATGTATGAGGAAATACTTAAAATACTGAAATGATGTGTTAAATGGTTCAGTTATAACTCACTGATTCAAAATGCCAGCTTAAACACCCAATATAGAAGCAATTTGACTGAAAACTTACTGTACAAATGTTTAATGTAGTAAAAAAAACTATTTTCAGAAGCTGATTCATTTAGCCCGCATTAGTGACCTGTTTTTAACTCCAAAATGCATGGCCGACCTTTCAAAAATTTCACTTGTGTGGCCAAATTGCACAATTCTGTCGATCTTTCTGCAGGATGATCAGTTGTACAAGTAGCAAAGCTGATTTGGCTGAAATAAGTCGTCAGGATGTGTAACCAAATATCAAAGAAAATATAACCATGTCCAACAAATAAATGTATCAAAGTCTATTAAACTATGATTTCTAAGTTAATATTTAGCAATACCATTAATAAATAATAATATGAATAGCCCAATCATATAAAGATACGTAAAGTAATAAGATCAAGCCTAATAATGATAAAGCTACAACGTTTCCAGGTTTCCAAATGTGACCCTACTAAGGCTTTCCTGCCATGAATTAACAGAGACTCTCTCAGGATTACATATAGAAAAAAAAATTCTCCTTTCAGGTGCCAGCCAATGAGAAACAGAAATTTTTGGTATTTTGCCAGCTGCATTTTTTTCTTAGCAAGGAAGCAAGGCAAAATGCCACTAATCCACTTCTGTGGAGCAACATGCACAAATAGGCCATGCTCTCTGAATAAAATGAAGAGCATAAAACTAAAAAAACCTCAATAAAATACAATAACGGCATAACAACTAGTGAGGGACGATTTTCAGCTGCTGCGCCAAAAAATGTGTGACTTTCCAGCGAAAACTGCAAATTTAGCGCCTGTATCAAAAGTCTCATAGCCAGTTTTGTCCCATCACTAATAACAACTTCAACTGAGCAAATTTTTTGTAACAGTCATTTTAGTCTCCTGTTGGTTCCTTTTTGTGTCCTTTAACAGGCTCAACGTAGATTTATTTCTGAAATAGCTCCTTGTAATATATTTAATATATTGCTGTACGGCAATTGATTGTACTGCATAGAATGCTTAAAGAGATCAATGTATGGTAGAGTTGCCAATGCAAAAAAGTCCGGCCCACTCTACTAGAAAAACAAGTAAATATTAAATAAATCCCATAGACTGGTGCTTTTGCTTCCAAAAATCATTCATTTTTAGCTCTGATTAAGTACAAGGCACTGTTTAATTATTACAGAGAAAAGGGGAATCATTTTTAAAAATTCGGATTATATGGCTAAAATGGAGTCTATGGGAGACGGCCTTTCCGTAATTCAGAGCTTTCTGGATAACGGTTTCCAGATAACTTATCACATACATACATATACATATATCATATTGATTGTTTACATTGTGAATTCTGCAAATATGAAAATATAGAGTATAAACTTTATATATTGTGTGAAATATACAAAACACATTGAAGCAAATACATTTAGCTATATATTTTATTGCTTGTATGAAAGTTTAGCCATCTTCCAAAAGCCTTAAAATAAAGGAATACATATATTTCTTTCACATAATATACCTCCCTGAAAGCTTTCAGTGATTTTCCCTGATTAGAATATATTCAGTGTATTTCTCATTTCCTTACTGGTCCCATAAATTGATTTTTCAAATTGTATATATATATATATATATATATATATATATATATATATATATATATATATATATATATATTAGTAAAGTAGTGGTTCAGGAAGGTGCATTTATGAACTACATAAAAAATTCCCTTTAGTTATATTGATATACAGATTTATGATGTTGATGACATAATAGCAATTTCTCTGTCTTTAGCAAAGTAGATTCGGAAATGGCAAGCTGAATAACTGACCGCTATAGAGGCACTCTCACCCTACAAAAATAAATATATATTTTTGTAAATATAATGTGGTTCATGTGTTATTGGATTTCACCTTACCTCGGTATGAAAAGAATATTGCCAACTTTTAAAACAGCATAAATAAGAGAATAATTGCAGTTTAAAAGCTCTGTAAATCCCATTATCAGACGTTGCTTCCAAATCATTTACTTAAAAAAACACAAGCTTATTAGTGCAGAGAAAAATGCTCATTGACTCCAAACTCCAATTGATTCCAGAGTATATGACACAAGTGGAGATATTTAGGAGGTTATCTATTAAAACTTTTTTTTATTAAAACAAAGTCTCTTCCATGAATTGAACTCATTTATCATAAATTTTTCTCGACAAAAAGGCACAACAAAATCTAGAATCAATTCATATCATATGATTGATGTTCCAAAATACTTTTATTGAATTGTTGGTTCGAAAATTCGATTTTTAGATTATCAGACAGAATGTCCAGACTTTATTGGATTATCCAGCACAGATCACGATGTCTAGCTACAGCTTCAGGGAAATCTGCCATTGACTATTACATGACCTCAACAGGATGGAGTATTTTCTGTTTTTGATTTTTAGTAGTTTTGGGGTACAAGAAATCTCAAAAAAATTTTGTTATTTTTTTGCCGACAAAAATAGTTTCCCCTTTAAAACCATGACCAGATAAATTGAGGTTTAATAAATGGGCCCCTTAGTGTATTTTTCTTCAGTTCTCCAAATGTTTCAGTGAAGCAAAAAGAGGCACTATACTTCAAAGATAGTGATGGGCGAATCCATCCTGTTTCTCCGAAAAATTTTGCTGGAAATTCGCGAATTGGCAAAAAGTTCGCGAAATGAGTCGCGGCACGTTTTTGACAAGCATTGCGTCATTTTCGGCGCGCGACTCTTGGGAATTTGCCACAAATTCGTGCCTGGTGAATAAATTTGCCCATCACTATTCAAAGATATATTTGGAGAGTGGTTGCATATAATTAATTAATTATTTTATTAGACCAAGATCCAAAGTTTTTGAAATCTGTAGCTTTTAAAAAAACTACCTTCTCATTCAAAGTATAAACTAGAGTATAGCGTGCTCCTCTTATATCTAATTGGTGTATACAAGACTGCATCATTCCCTGCCTTTTCAGAGCAGCAATGTGTGCATTCTATAGCAAGTCACAAAAGAGTTATGAACTTTTTATGGCCTGGTAGTAAAACTTAATGATAATATTTTTAAGGCTTTTTACAGTTACTACAAAAGTGTCGAGTGTTCCAAGTGTCCTAGCAGCTGTTAATGGGGCAGGGAATACCCCTGACAATCAGCTGTTAGACTCGAACATAATTCACAGAAACCAAATCAATGACACTGACATTTCATTTGTGTTAATGCATTGACTGTAAGAATAATTCTTTGCTTTGATTTAGAATCCTTTTAAATATTTCTTTTTTCGGATACATTTTTTGCTGTGCATGAAGGTAGCAAATTCTGATCTCATTGAAAGCACTAACATTCACTCAGTGGACCAATACTCTAGACAACTGAGAATACTTAATAAATGTACCAGTTTTACATTTTCTGTGTTGTTTTCACCTTCACAGAGGAAGCACAGAGTAACAAAAACAACAAAACACGTGTTTGGAAATTAAATTACGAGACCCATAGGCTTTCTTCATAATACACAACCAGTGACATTAAAATAGCATTAAAGTACCATAGTAATATTGAACAATAAAGCAATAAAGAACAACTTAGTCTTTGCATTAACCTCCATCCATGAATGGTGTCTTCTTAATTATGATACCACATCATATGGTAAATCATATGGTATTGATTATACCTTTATCCAGAAAGTTCCAAAACACATGGAAGCCATTTTTCAGAGAGTTCTCGTGAGTTCATTTAGTGCACATGAGTTTACTTTTGTAGGTGCCATAAGACATTGAGCAAGCTTCATAAGTTTGCCTGAATGGCCTTTTATTATTATGAAAAACATTGGCATCTAAAAGCTACCAAAGTTTTTATTTCTTACAAAAGCCCATTTGGCCAAACTTTCGACTCAAAATCCCACATTATTGGTAAACTTACACAGGGTTCCCTTTTTGATTGCCTGCACACGACAGCTCAGATGATGTAGCTTCATAATCTATATCTTAATTTTCTTCAAAAAGCTTTTTCTTTAGAAAGTACCTAGTCAATAGGGGCAGGTTTATAAAGGTGTAAAATTAAAGCTCACTGCAGAGTACTCATCCACTTTCTATTTATTCTCATAGGATTTTGGAAGCATAATTATCAACAAAAGTGAAAGTTTGATGAATACACTTCTAAAACTCCCATAACAATGAATGGAAAGTGGGTATGTTTGATATATCTGCCCCTAAGTGTGCACAATTATTTTAAGGTCAACAGGAGAAGGAAAGGTTAAAATTAAGTAAGCTTTATCAGAAAGGTCCACCTAAATATACCAGTAAACCCTCAAATAATGCTGCTCTGAGTCTTCTGTCTCCTTCTGTTGTGTACACATGGGCTTCTGTATCAGACTTCCTGTTTCAGCATAAATGTTCTTGCCCCGGGTGTGAGCATGCTCAGTTTGCTCCTCCCCCCCCTCCACTTCTCTGCTGTAATCTGAGCACAGAGCAAAACAAACAGAGAACTTCTAGGGGGTCATTTATAAAGTTTGCTCAGTGCATAATTGTTTGCAAATGGTAGTTTTGCCCATGCTTTTTCATGAACGCTACAATATTGCACTACTGTGCCCGTCTTTCTGGTTCGCATTGTGAATGAATTTTCACAAACAACTCGCAAACAAGATGGGTCTTTGCATGAGTACAGGCACTTTGCGAAGTTTATAAATGACCCCCCTAGAGTTTTTTTACTCAGGTTTGGTAAAACATACTACAGAATAAGTATAGCATTCCAACTTGCACTTTTGCAGCTATCTATTGGCAGTAAACTGCCTCCATAGCTTTCCTTATTCTTTAAGAAGCAAAAATTTAGTTTGCACTAATTTCAACACATTCATCATATGATAAGCAATATCAAACTGAAAAAGTTAGGAATTTCCATATATAAATGTCCACTTGTATATTGAATTTATAAGGGAATCTATTATGGGCTTGGTTCATTAGCTAAACAACTGAATTTACTAGCTTTAAAAATCTTGCTTAGCACCCCACATGTGTTTGTATGGAGCATTAAAGTGACAAGATCCCTACTCTATATTGTCTGCATCATAATGCGTCCATTATGTCTCTTCTAGGGTAGATGAACTTTCAGGTTATTCAAACACTCAAATAATACACGTGGAAGTACACAAGGTGATTACATATTACACTTATGCCAGTGGGTCCCATTCTAAGACATACAGTTGCTTTCAGTTCAAGTCCTACAGTTCCACACTCTGTTGGCCCAACTGGCATGTTAAAGGAGAACTAAACCATTCTTGAAAAACCTTTCCCCCTTACCCTGGGTAGAACATCCTCCCTCCTCCCCCCAGCCTAGTTGCCCTCCTGGCAAATGCCCATAAATTTATTTTTAACCCTCCATGCAGAATCAGGCCTCAGGAGTTCACTGACACCATCTTCTTTTTTCAGTCTTCTTCTGAGGTATTTTTTTGGGTAAAACAAGGTTTGGTCCCGACGTTACTGGTAGATGATTCAGGTAGCTGACACTATTCCCAGGGCTGTGCAACCCCAAAGTAATCCAAAGATTTGTAGAAAATGGAATAAGCAGCTTCAAGGCAGTTCTTATAGTCTGCAAATTTCTTTTATTTAAAGCAGTGTATAGCACACTACATGTTTCGGGTAACAACCCTTGAACATCCAAGAACACCGGCACTGTACATCTTACCTAAGATTCATAAAACACTTACTGACCCTCCCGGTAGACCTATTGTATCCATTCTATATTAGAACCATTATCGAAATATGTTGACAACTACCTACAAGATATAGTCCAGAATTTACCTACATGTCTAAAAGACACCACAGACTTCCTAAACCGCTTAAGCGAGATTGACAAACTTAATGACAATATCATATTATGCAGTATAGACGTTCAAAGTCTATTTATGTCGATCCCTCAAGATGAGGGAATAAGGTGTGTAGAAGAAGCTTTAGTTAACACCTCCATTCCGAATAATTTGGTATATTTTTTGCTAGACTGCTTGGAGATTGTCTTAAAGAAAAATTACTTTAAAGTAAATGATGAATTCTACTGGCAATCCCAAGGCACCTCAATGGGATCTGCGGTAGCCCCGTCATTTGCAAATATCTTTATGTACCACATTGAAACCAATTTATTTCTAAAGCCACCGTTTTTACAACACATTATAAAATACTATCGTTATGTGGACGATATTTTTGTTATATGGGAGGGACCCATTGATATTTTTGAACAAATGATAACAACCGCTAACAAGGCCCATAAGTCAATTAAATTCACAACTGAACAGTCTAATCACGAAATAAATTTCCTGGATGTAAAAGTGAAAATCAATGAAGGGAGACTAAGCACAAGCATGTATCGTAAACCAACAGATCGTAACAATTTATTACATACTGATAGCTTTCATAACCCAAGAATTATAAAAGCAATACCAAAGGGCCAATACCTGAGAGCTAGAAAAATTGCATCCAATGACATTTTATTTGAACAGGCCATTACCGACTTAACTCAGAGGTTTTCCAATAAAGGCTACCCCAGCAAAAGACTCATGGGAATAGTTAATGAGGTAAGAGAAACCCCTCGAGAGAATCTACTGATCCAAAATAAAAAACAATCTAAACCTTCTAAACTAACATTTGTGAGTAAATATCACAAAGAAAGCCAAAATATAGAAACAACAATTAGGCAATTTTGGCCACTACTACAGATGGACAGAGAATATGGCCATCTGTTTAAGGAGTCCCCCCAGTTTGCCTACAAAAGAGGCTCAACACTTAGGGATCTTCTAAGCCCTACAGTACCAAAGATGCGAACAGCGCAATCAAGAAGTAAACTTGGCACCTACCCTTGCTACAACTGTAATTGCTGTGCATCTATAATCAAAGGCCCCCACATCAATCACCCCTTAAATGGCACCGAGATTATTTTAAATGCTTTTGCTACATGCTCCAGTTCATACGTAATTTACGTGCTAAAATGCCCCTGCGGCATGCTGTATGTGGGTAAAACTATTAGGACAGTAAATACAAGAATTAAGGAACATAAGTCTAGCATCAGGAATTTTGAGTCAGAAACATACACTGACACCCCTGTAGCAAGACACTTTTTCGAAGCAAAACACCATGTGAGCCAGCTTAAATGGAAAGTGCTAGAAGTTGTAAAAAGACCCCCAAGAGGAGGCGATTGGGGCAAACTACTGCTCCAAAGAGAGGCCCGCTGGATAGGGAAACTCGATTGTGTTAAACCTAAAGGTATGAATGACCATAACAGCCTAAAATGCTTCTTGTAAACATTGGAAACGTCGTAATTAAGTTATGCTAATAGGTTTTTTCTTTTTTCTTCCTCAGATAATAATTTGAACCAGCTAGCACCGTTATAATCACGGAACTCCTGCCGTACAAGTAAGAGTAAACCTTAACCACTATATATAGAGCTACCGATACAGGAGTTACAAGGTAAAAGATGCTGGTGATTAATAATATTGTTTCTGTTATTGCATATTACCGTATTCGGATAACGGTCCAATGAGCAGCAGGTGTGCTCTCTCTGTATACTACATATTCTGAGTATTAACCCTTAAGTAGGCTTTTCTAGCAGTGCTTGGATTAAACAGAGTTAGACCATAAATATGGTAATTTCTCTGCTATGGACTTAATAGGCTTTGTACCTATGGACTCTATGAACTGAATGTTTTACATATGTATATAAAACTTTTTCTGTTTTTTGAAATTTTGAACCATCTAATTATAACAACTGTTGTAAATTACACACACTATCACTGTTAATTGGTGGTTGAATTAATCACATGACCAAATGTTTGAGGGAGGTCCTGATGGTAAGAGGGTATATATTCTCACGACCATTTTGCACAATGTACACTTGATAAAGGGTTGTTACCCGAAACATGTAGTGTGCTATACACTGCTTTATATAAAAGAAATTTGCAGACTATAAGAACTGCCTTGAAGCTGCTTATTCCATTTTCTACAAATCTTTGTATTTTTTTGGGTCTTCTTGCTCAGTTGTAGTAAATTTACAGTCGACTGTGCATGCGTCAAAAGCCATGAAAATTTCCAAAAAACTTTCGGAAAAAAAGAAGATTGAAAAAAGAAGATGGCACCCATGAACTCCTGAGGTCCGAATCTGCATGGAAGGGTAAGTAAAAAATTAGGGGCATTTGCCTGGGAAGGCAACTAGGCTGGGGGGAGGAGAGAGGGAAGTCTACCCAGGGTAGGGGAGTTGGGTTTTTTTCAAGAAAGGCTTTAGTTCTACTTTAGGCTTTAACAGTTTTGAAAAACAATTTTTTCTACATAAAATGCTGCACTTCATCACTGAAGAGTGATAAAGGCTAATAAATGGTATCATTGCAAAAAATTATCATTATAGCTGAACTCCAACCTAATTAATCCTATCATCTTTTGTAAGATGCTTTCAATTCAATATCTACATTACCTACAGAGATAAATAGGCTACATACAAGTGCAAAATCAAAGAATTTGAAAATTGCTACCCTATATCTTGTTAATACTTCTAAAGTTTTAAAATCCCACATTGTGTTGAAGAAATATCAGCACAGATCGTATTCTATGTGCATTTTATCACAAAATTGTACAGTTTTTTTTTCTCTATGGCTAAAGCAATATGTTTTGCTGGAGAGCAGTAAAACGCAAAAGTGGATTATCTTCTTCACTTCCAAAAAACAACAGCAGTTTATAGAGCAATTCAAAGATAAGTCCTTTTAATATATGGAGAAAAATATAATCTAATCTTCCTTTCTACCAAACTCGACAAGATTTATCCCCTCTATTCATTTTTGAATTCTTAGGACAATTAAAAACTTTGTGAAACTCTTCAAAATTGCTCATTGCACCGATTACCCTGTCAAGAAAGAGAAAACATTATTAAATTATTGTTATTTTAGAAATATTATTATTTCTATCGAACCTATCATTTCAGCTATTGGCCTAGTAGCCATTTATGTTAAAGACAGATATTGTTAAATGCCTCATAAATTGAAACTATTAAGTGATATTGCATCATTATTTGATATTTTCACTATAAAACCACTCAGCTACACACTTTTATAAGACTTCTTTGAGCACTGCTAAGGTTTTACCTTGCTTGGCAACTACACAGAGTAATAAAGGACATGCGTGCACATGCAGGCAATAACTTTTTTATACACTAATAATGGTGATAAAAAACTACAATATAATGTTTTGGGAAAATTACTTTTGCTTCTAAAGGGCAATATAATAAATTGCATGTAGATATATGGTTATATATTAACAATATAATAAACTAAAAAATATTCTGCGTAAGTAAACTCTCCAATGTCACGGTTAGTGCAACCCTTGAAGTGATAAGAGAAAATAAATACTTTGGAACATAGAAAAAATGTATATGTTCAAAGATACTTATTTAAATAAATAATCTAGCATTGTGTGTCCACTGTATTGTAGGTAAAAAAACATGGTGAATTACATCCAAAATTGTAATTTGCACCCACGCTTATGGTGGTAAGTATCAAAGTGTAAAATTAGAGCTCGCCACAGTAAAATTTCATTCCTATGGTACTTTTAGAGGCCACCATTTAATAAATACTCCTCTAAAAATCACATATGGATGAATAGAGAGATTCTACACTTCAATAATTGTGTCACAAAATGTGGGACCTGGGGTTTTCCAGATAAAGGTTCCTTCCATAATTTGGATCACCATATTTAAGTCTACAAAAAAAAACATTAAAATGGCAAATCAACGCAATAAGGATATTTAGACTCCAGTAATGATGAAATGTATCTTAGTTGGGCTCAAATACAAGGCACTGTTTTATAATAACAGAAAATATTTTTTTTTTTTAAATGTGAATGATTTTATTAAAATTGAAGATCTACTGGAGTCAATGGGAGATGTCGCTCCTGTAATTCAGAGCTTGCTGAATAACAGGTTTACAGATCATGAATTCCATACCTGTATTAGCAGATATGTATTTACTAGTGTAGGTTAGTATATATATATATATATATATATATAAATAAAGATATGCCACTAGATATCCTCTGGTTTTGTATCATATCATTATCTATACAAAGACAATTTTCTATTGGTTTGTAATGGATTTTACCTGAATTGAGGAGGACTATGTACCCCATTCATTATTTGATCTCTTGCAGATTCAATACGGAAGCTGTTACATCTCACCTAAAACAAACAGGGCACACGAATCAATATCTATATTGTAAGGATATAGAAGATGCAAGTCATTTCTGTTTATTAGACATTTCCCTAAAATAAATGAGTTCACATGATAATGTAATTTGTACATTTTTGCACCCTGGATTGATTTCCTCAGTCTTGTATGATGACAGGAGTGCATGACAAACAATTCTCTGCAATGGAGAAACTATAATAAGGTAGACCCAGTGGTCACAGAGGTGCCTGGGTGGCTTGGGGTCTATTGTATTGTAGTCTTCTCCAGCCTTCCTTCTACCAAACTTTGGTGCCCACTGTAAACTAGTGGTGGCGGGCTGTGGGTGGGGGTGGTGTCCTCAGCAGGCACTGTGCTTGTTGCCCTTCAAAACATATTATGTGGGGTCCCACTACTGACTCCCTGTTTTTTTGGCCTGTTTTAAATCCGTAAGTATTTCCTGCACAATTCTGCTGAAAAATATGGAAAATATTTCCATTAAATTACATATTTTAACAGCAGAGTTGTATTTATTTTTCATGTCTGATTTCCATGAAATGAAGATTATATTACATTTTCTTTTTTTGTTATAGAACCCCTTTAAGGTGGAACGATAGCATAGTTGCGCTAGTGTTACTTCGCCAGACAAAGCACATTTACTCTAGCGATGCCTAATTTGCATACGGCGCAAATTTCAAAGTCTAATAGAAGTATAGTATATGTTACAGCCACTACATTACACTACACAAGCCCAGGAAACCTATTGCCCTACATGTGAACCCTGTATAGTTCAGTTGCCATATGTTAGGAAATGTAGGGGGGAAGGCGGGTAATGCCCCAAAACAAAATTGGATCTTTTTCAGACTATCACCTAATTTCAAACTCCTATCTATTGTATTGAACTTTGCCAGGTCTGACCTGGCGAAGTAAAGTCTAGCGTAAGTGGTAACATTCAGGAAAATGGTCATCTTAGTGAAATTGCGTAATTATGTCAGTGCGCAACTTTGCCTGGCGTAAGGGTGTGAAGTTGCGCTAGTCTATCTACTTCGCTAGCGAAAATTCGCCAGAGTTGGTGCTAGCAAATTTGTGAAGTTATGAATTGACGTCACACTGGCGAATTAGCGCTAGCGTTAGACGCTTCGCGCTTTAGTGAATTTCCCCCTAAGGGTCAAATGACTGCAGTGTTAAAAACCATCACTTTAGGACTAAGGGCTTTTGTGGCAGAATCCTTCACTATGAATAATCTCATTTATAAAGTATGCCAGGACCACTGGGAGTTTTTTGAGAAACAATAGAAGACAAGAGCAATATAATAAGGAGACATGAACTGCAAAGTTGAATCATGCCTACATCATTAGGAGATTGCATGAATTCTTTTTATATGAAACTTAGGGGAAGATTACTCAAAATTCCAGTTCTTGAAAAATAAAATGTGAACACAGAACTATTCCTGATGACTTCTATACAACCTCGGCAGGTTTTACATTACATTACCAAGTTTTTTTCTGGTGACATGTTTTTCTTTTATAAATTAAGACTTTTCGAAGTTTCAAAAAATACTTGTGGTTTATTTGCATTCGTTTTTTTTTCTCTGTGTTTTATGTGAAAAGAGAAAAACACTCCAAAATCTGGTCTCAAAAGATGAAAGTTGCAAAATCATACTAGGGAACATATACAGGGATCATATTTAAAATAGTCTTCCTTTAAGGGCTTAAATTTTTGTTTACTTTTATTTTTATTTGCTACAAATAGTATGTTGCGGCTGTCTATGTGTGTGTATCTGTGTATGCAGATATATTTTATTGTGTTGTGTATTTGGCAAACTCTTTTAGTAACTCAGAAGGTGAACAAAGTAATTTGTGGATGTTTAAATAAGTTTGATGCTGAGATGCAAAACCTGCTTCCGTTCAATGGCTTACATGAGCATAACTTATGAAAAAGAGCTGATTATTATTAAGGTCTAGGCCAGGTAGAAGCATTTCTTCTTTCCCCTTCCTGGAATCTTCAATCCATTTTCTGTATGCCTGAAAAATATGATTAAAACATGATATTTTAATCACAGATCACACTAACTTGCTTGTTACTATTGCAAAATGCCCATGAGAATGGTGAGAAAGTTTTATTTAAAACCACATACTACTAACAAACTATAAAAGAAAGTGGAGAACAGGAATTTATAGCTGTCACCACACCAGAGGCTCTAAATATTTAATACCTATCTCATTTAGTTCTACCCTCAGTTATTGAAAGAAAACCGTATGCAGACCTCATACAGCAAACCTATTTGTTAATGCATACACCACTAGGTGTTTTGCTTCATTCATTAGCAAAGGAAATCCATAGGAAGAATATGTTGTTTTTAGTTTAGATATAAAGGAGAAGGAAATCTCTATTGACTTGGGCGTGCCAAAAGTTAGACACCCTCAAGTGATTGTATATACTTACCTGACACCCTGGGTGGTGCCCCTATCACTGAGAACTGCACTGGTATATGGGTTCGTCCAGCGAGCATCGCTGAGCTTTTTCTCCTTTCTTCTCCTGGGTGTGCATGCAAAATAGCACGAAAAGCTGAACTTTAAAAAAAGAAATTGGCTATTTCATTCTACTGTGCATGCGTTTGCCACAGAAAATTTGAGGAAAAGTATTCGAAGCTCTGTGGTGCTTGCTGAAAGAACCCCCAGACCGGTGCAGTTTTCTCCTACATGATTTTAGGGATTTCGATTCGGTTCAGCCAGGCACGATTATTTCGAACTAGAATGCTGCTGAAAAAGGCTGAATACTGGCCTGATACCAAACCGAATCTTGGATTTGTTTCATCTCTACTAGGTACTGTTTCATGCCCTCCAACATTATGGAAACAGAAAGAGAAACAAAAAGATTTTGCACACATAGCACTGTGAAAATGATGTGCCCACGCCTACTTTGTGGCCACACCCCATAATTACCATGTCCATTTTACAACATTTGCCAGGTTATGAAAGTTTGAACACATTTCTGTGGTTTTTCTGTGTTATTGCAGTTTTGCTAATGAAGATTAATTGCCCTTGAAAATTCAAATCACTTTCCCCAAGAGACCCCCTTATCTAAAACTGTTACAAAAGTATCTGAAATATCTATTATGGGCTCTCTGCCAAAAGCCAATTAAGTTAGAAATGTATTATTTTTTTTGGCTGTTCAGTGCAGGAGATCAAATAGTCAGGGGCATTTTAGTACAAATGACTGCTGGTTGAACTGTCAAAAGCAGGACTGCCCCACTCAAAACTGTTGGGAGGTTTGCTGTTTTATTGTTACAGACAAAAAGTAAATCATTTAAAAATAAAAGGGAGATGGCCTTTTCATAATTAATTCTTTTTGGGTATCCGCACCATCTAACCTTATACGAATGTCACATTTAGGTCCAATTACTTGGGCCTATCGTATACTTACCATCGTTTTTGGCACTTGAGCACTTTATATTGATGAAATGGGTTTGTATGATTGATGAATTTTCACTTAATGAATTCTCATGAGTGATTTGATAATAACCAAATGAATTTGTACACCTGATGAATTTTTTCACTTAATGAACTTATGAATTGATAAATCACATACAAAAGCATAGTATATTATATAGGGTGTTTATTCTTCATATAATAATAGATAAACATTTTCAACTGTAATTTTTGTTACGCTAATATTATTTTTCCTTTTCATAATTAGTTTCTCGGATAAAGTATCCCATACCTACACTTTATGGGGTAAATTTATCAAAGGGTGAAGTTCCGCCACTAGAGTGAAATTCTGCCACTCTCCATTCATTTCTATGGGAATTTGAAAGGTGTATTTATCAAAGGTTGAAGTGAAAGTTCACCCTTTGATAAATACACCTTTAAAAATCCAATAGAAATTAATTTAGAGTCGCGGAATTTCACTCTAGTGGCGGAACTTCACTCTTAACTTCACTCTTTGATAAATATACCCCTATGTATGTCCATAAAATGTACAGGTGTTGGTGGCTTTTGTAATGCTGAATTCCTTTTCAGTCATATTTACAATATTCCGCCAAATGAGAAGACAGCACTGAGCCACTCATGCTTTTGATGTGTTGATTTGTAGTCTAAAGAATTTTAAGAACATAAGAAGAAAGGAATACATAAAACAGACAGGAAGGAATTAAAATGAACAAAGGAAGAGAGTGGGCTTTAAAGTAAAATGGAAGCAGTAGTATGAAAGGGATAAGAAAGTTATTAAAAAAGTACATTGTGTAAGGAAAGGAAGTGCATTTTTATAAGCACAATTATGAATGTTTGATTTTCTACGTTTAGAGCTTTGTTCTGTACAATTATTAGAACAAACATTGGCTCATTAGGATCAAAATACATCATTTTTGCATACCCGAAAAGATTCTCTCATTCCTCCATTATCAGCTATGTTTTCTGACAAAGTCTTTGTTCCCTTTACCTAGCCAACAAAAGAAGGATATCAGACAACCATATTTTTAAGTAAGCATATGAAATAAAATGATATCCTCGAAATCTCAACATTTTTTATCATATCTCATATTTCATGAGATGAGCAAATCTGTCCCACAGGAATTGGTGTCTTTTTTGCCATGACTTGAAGTGCATTAATGCTTTCTGCGCCTACATTTATAGAGCAAAATCCATTGAAGTCAATGGGGATTTTTTTTGCACTGGGGACAGTTAGGGGCAGATTTACAAAATGCACGTGAATAATTCGAAGTTCGATCGAATTTGTATTAAATTTGAATCTTCAAATATGCAAATTAGGCAAATTCAACCATCGAATATTCAAATTCGAATGATTCGAATATTCAAATAAAATTTTATTCGAATATTCTAATAATCGATGGTCGAATAACTTCCCCTTTAAATTTTAATTCGACCACCTACTTCGCCAGATCAAAGCTACCAAATTGGGTATCATTATCTTTGATTGAATATCAAAAAAAATCGATAGATCGATTAAAATCGTTCAAATATTCGATTCGAATTCGATTCGAATATTCGATCGACCGATCGAATTGCGGTAAAATCCTCCAAATTCGATAGTTGGATTCAAAGGATTTTACTTCCCCACTATTCCCATGGTCGAATTTTGAATTTTTTTTTATTCGAAGTTCGACCATTAGTCAAATCTCAAATTAAAAAAAATAATGAAGGTATAGGGCCCTATGTGTTTACTCACATGCAATCCTGCTTGCTTCCAGTAATAATTGTTGTATTGGTCCACCACGCATTGGGTTTTGTTTTTGAATCTTTCTTCTGATTCAGTTGTCCACCATGAAAACAAATTACCTTCTTTGTCATACTTCCGACCTTAAATAAAAATTTAAAAAAATAAGCATTTACTATATCATGACTATACCATTATTTAAATCTATTATACAAAGCTCACACATCCTGGAAGTGAACTTTTGTTTAAGGGCCCCAACATTGCCGACTTTTAGGACCTTAAGGGGGGCTCTCAAACATCAATATATTAAGGGGGTTATTTATCAAAGGTTGGATTTTAGAGTTTTTTTTATTTTTTTACCTCGAATGGTTTCTAATTTAAGAAAAACTTGAATAGAAAAACTATATTCAGCAGGCTCAGGATAACAAGCCAGAAAAAACCCCTGAAAAAAAGTCAAGCCTCATGAAGTCTATTAATATCTTCAAATGATTCAATGAACATCTTCCATTGACTCCGACATGAGCTACACAAAATTTATATGGCTTATTTTCAAATCCAAGCTATTTCCATGGTCAGGGTCTAATAAATATTGTTGTATTTAAAAAAAAAAAATTTTAAACTCAAAATATTTTATTTTTTAACCAGAAAATGTGACTTTTGACCAAACAAAAAACTTTAAAACTTGAATCTACATGGAAAACACAACTGAAATCTTAATTAATAACCCCCTAGATGTTTAGTTACATTCATTGCGAAAATCAAATGCTTGTGTGGATTTCACCAATTTAAATTGCTGAAATTCATTTCATTCCAGTTCCTAATAAATCTAGTTCACTTTTCTTACTTGGAATCTTTGGAGTGTCACAGCAGTCATATCACTACTATACTACTATATCACTACTATACTACACTACTATATCAAGAAATACCCTTTGGTGGGTTATATATATATATATATATATATATATATATACATATATATGTATAGGTGAAGAATGGCGGCACTCACAGGCTTTTCAGGCAAAATAAAGAAAAACTTTTTATTTAACTCGACGTTTCGATCCCTCACAGGGATCTTTCTCAAGAGTATACAAACATATATGTATATATAAAACACCAGTAAAGGACAGTGTGACGTGCCATGCAGTCCTTTATCATTGGTGTAACTACTGGGGTGCAGGGGGGTACAATTGCACCCCGATAGGTTTTATGGCAGGCAGCACAGCAGGCAAGTCTCTGTGTGCTCTTGTATCTGAAGTCCAAATACAGAGGAAGGGGGGGCCCAGCTGCCGCTAGTTACGCAACTGCCTGTTGTAAACTATTGTGTACAGAGAAACCAATCAAGGAATACAGTAGAATGCATTCAAATAGCTGCAATCTTATTACCTGAAATTTTTAAACTGGGGTCACAAGGACTAATAACATCAGTTTGTAGAGGACAAAAAAAACAAAATTAAAATATCAGAGGATCGTACAGATTACTGGGGGCACGGGGCTGCAGGGTGCCACAAAAAAAATTTTTTTTGGCCCAGAAGATCAGGAGAGGGGGTCTGGTCCGGTGGGGGCCCACGAGGGCTGGGACCACCGGGTTTTTTCCCAGTGTCCCACCGGCCAGTCCAATCCCTGACTAAAAGCATGATCCAGTTTTATTATTAACTGCCAGAAGATAAGGCTAAATTGTCCTGATAATAATTTTTTCAGTTGCCTTTAAGTGCACAAAGAAGTGATGTGTGGGCCGGCCCGATACCTGCAGGACCAGTTGGTCAGTTGGGTGCGGGGCTGACCTCGCTGCTGCTCTTACAGGTCACCTTAGACTACTGGCTTCCAACTTTCTGTTTTATAGACCTGCACCTGCCCCACCCCTTTTGTGACATCATTAGTGGGGCAGGTCTATAAATGAAAGGGGGAAGTCGAGTGCGGGTCTGGGTATGGGTTGAGAAAACCTTGACCTGCACTTTACTAGCACAAGGGTAACTGGACTTTTGTATTCAGCAAGATGACCATTGCATTTGACAAAGGGCTTCAGTTTCATTCTGGTCACTAAATTAACCACAGACCAAACTTAACTAAATGCTCAACAACAATATCAAAATCTGAAGATGTATATCTGCAGAAAAAAATATATATATTTACCATTGTTATCAAATCCATGGGTGAACTCATGCCCAACAATTACTCCTATTGCACCATAGCTCAGTGATCTAAAAGATGAGAAAACAATTTAAAAAATCCATGTATACGGAGAAAGAAAAATCCATGCAAACATATAACATCCTCTATTTTTTTTTTCTTAGTAAAAAGCCAAAATCCTTGGTATCATTCAGTTTCTGATCATGATCCTGCTAGGATTTAGTTTTTAATTATTCATTTTCTTGAAGCTGCACAGGAATATCAAAGATGAAATTGGATCATCAGGCTGCCAGTTCTAATCAGCCAAACTGTGTATATTGGCAAATGCTTAACACCGATGTGTATGAGTTCATTTAGCATTTTATCTACAGACTGGTGGCTATGGGATTCCAAGAGCTAATAGAAGAAATGGAAAAACAAATATGTGTGCGAAATTGATATCACTTATTTATTACAGGGAAAACAGAACCCAGCAATGACATGAAATTTAAATGCCTGGACTTCTTGGAATAACTTGTATATTACAGTTATGGAATCTTTTACATAGAATGTTTGGGACCTGAGGTTTTCTAGATTATTCATTCTTCTGTAATTTGGATTTAATACCTTAATCGCCCATATGCAATAAAAGGCACTAAGTTGCTATGGGTTACTGCTCCTGGGCAAATGTAGTTTCTTTTATTGCATTACCCCCTTAGTCGGCTAAAAATGAAACATTAAATAAACCCACTAGGATTATTTTGCCACCAGTATGGCTTTATGCAGTTTAGTTACCGTAACATACAAGCTACTGTTTTATAATACGGGACCTGAGGTTTTCTAGATAAGGGATCTTTCTGTAATTTGGATCTTCATACCTAGTCTACAAAAAAATATTTAACCAATAAATTAGTTGGGATCAAGTACAAGCTACTGTTTTATTACTATTAGGAAAAAGAAAATGAACTAATAACATTTTTATTGTTTGATTATGGGAGATGGGTTTTGTTATAACGGATCCCGTACCTGTACAAAGATATAAGTTTTGAAAATTACAATTTTTACCTTAAAGTGAACTCTATGAGAGATGGCCTTCACATAATGTGGAAATATGGATATCGGATTTCCATATAAGGGATCCTATACCAATATATTTGTTCTGGCTAATGACACTTAGGGGCATATATATCTAGGGTCCAATTGAAAAATCTAATTTTTAAATTAGAATTTATTTCAGTGTAAAAAATTCTAAATTCGAATTTCAAAATTTATCATGTGCTGTCTCTTTAAAATTTCAAATTCAAATATTCGTCATCTTAAACCTGCTGAATTGCTGTTTTAGCCTATGGGGGCCTTCGTAGAACCAATCTGGAGTCATTTGGTGGACTTTGAAAAATAGAAGTTTTTTAAACCAATTTCAATCGATTTTAAAATAACTCCCATAAACTCGAAATACAACCCTTGATAAAGCTGCCCCTTAAATATTGTTCGAATGGATTTGATGGATACTATGAACAATGTACCTTCGAAAATACCTTTGCTATAGAAATAGTCAGGAAATTTTTCTTTATTCTTCCATACACACATGTAGGGGCCGATTTATCAAGGGTCTGATTGAATATTTAAATTTTGAAATCTGAATTTCGAGTTTATTTTACTGTAATTAGACTAAGGAATAGTCCAAATTCAATTTAAATTTTCAAAAAATTGAGGGGCAGATTTACAAAATTTGAAGTTCGATCAAATTCTATCGAATTCTGATCGTATGATTTAATCGGACATTCGAATATGCAAATTTGGCCACTTCGATCATCGAATATGCAAAATTCGAGCGTATCGAATAGATCGAATAATCGGATATTCGATAATTCGACCATTCGATGATCGAACTACTTTAACTACTGCCTACCAGATTGAACCTACCGAATTGCAATAGAAGCCTATGGGAATCCCCCCATAGGTTTTTTTTTTCTATTACCTGCTCGAATACCATTCGTACGATCAAACACCTCGATTGTTCGAATCGTACGATTTTTCCATGAAATCGAATGTTTGTAATTTGATCGTATGATTTTTTCGAGAAAGCGAATAGCGAAGAAAAAATATCCTAAAACTATATACATGAGAAATTTCAAAATTTTAGGGGCAACTTTATCATTATTGAGGGATTTTAGCCCTCGAATTCGGGCGAAATTCGATAAGCATTCAACTATCGAATGCTTATCGAATTTCGCCCGAATTCGAGGGCTAAAAGCCCTCAATAATGATAAAGTTGCCCCTAAAATTTTGAAATTTCTCATGTACTGTCCCTTTAAGAATTCAAATTTGACTATTCGCCATCTAAAACCTGCCGAAGTGGTCCTACAATCAATTTGGAGTCTTTTTTTTTTTTAGGTGAAAAAACTATTCAAATTTGATTCAAATTCAAGTCAAGTTTGCAGGTCCATCCTATTCACCCGAATTAAAAAAAAAAAAATTTTAATAGAAAATCGACCCTTGATATATCTGCCCCAAAAAGTAGCAATAACACTTTCAGAAGTAAGAAGGATATTTTATTTCCAAGATTAGCATGTTTTTCTGCAAATTATGAACACAAAAAATGAAAGAAAGCATGAAATACCCTTGGATAAATGAGCCACATCAACGTTATTACTGTTAATTTCCCTTAAGTTAAACAATAAGAATAAGAGAGAGTTTAAAAGTGTATTTGTTTTTTTTTTTT
>CM044433.1:40726113-40762815 GCA_024363595.1 Xenopus borealis | reverse complement strand
TTTTTTTTTTTTTTTTTTTTGTTCAAACGATAGATGGCAAACTGAAAAACTGGCTCATTAAGCCTTTAATGCAAAAATGTTGCGACTGCAGAATTCTAAACTAAGGGACATTGAACTTTAGCTCTGCATTACTGAACGCATAGACAGGTCTGCACAAGTTTTGAAACAGTATTCTGCTAATAAGGAACAATTTACTTTATAATGGCTTGCTAAGGGTGGACTGCAATTAAGTAGGCAAGCATATTTTGTCTTTGGAATGAAAAGAACATAAAATGTTTAAAGGGGCCAATATTTTAAACCGCAACCATGTATATTTAAAAAGCCTAAGCCTAAGCAGTGTTGTATGTTTATTGAAGTAAAGTTATTTTTGATGGGTATGCACTGCTTTTGTTATATTCTGGCATGATTTAAAAAAAAACTTGTCATTAGGCTCTTTTTTTTAGTGAATAACCTTCTCCAGAATAGGAGGCACGGAGCAGCCACTTACAAGGTGCGGCAAAAAGCCACCTCTTGTAACTTTAAGAGATGGATTTCAGGGTTTTAGCCTGGAAATTCAGCTCCGCTAGTGCAGAAAGCACAATTGTGCGCAATGCACTAGCTATACCGCCCCCTTTTTACCTGCTCCAACGCTAATTTTTAAGTGCAGAGTGGGAAGGGGCGGCAGCCCCGGGAACAGCACTGAAGAGCTGAGAAATGCGGAAGGCCCAAGACCCCATTAACCATACATCCCAACTGTACAGTTTTTAGAGGGACAGCCCCTCTTTTGACAGTTCAACCCGTAGTCCCTCATTTGTACTGGAAAGTCCTGTTTTTCTCTGCATTCAACAGAGAAGCCCAGTTTTGGTTGAACAGTCCAAAATTACTGACCTGAAAAGGGGGTTTCACTTGGTTGCAGTTGAAAGCATTTGGAGTGAATGTCTGGTCATCAAGAGAATAGAGGGGCCCCCTATTTCCCCGCCTGCCCCCCACCTTTGCTGCCAGATTTGATATCAAAGTATCCAATGTCAGAGGTAGTGGTGGGAAGTTCATTTTTACCTTATAGGCATCCGAGGGCCGCTCCCTTAAAGCCGCCACCCTATGCACAGGACCTTGACATTTTGGAAATAGAAAGAGGGACAAAAAGTTTTGATACATGGTCTGCAGCAAATTTTTGACCATGCCCATTCGTGTGGCCACAACCCCAAGTACTTTCTGTTTTTTTGTGTTATTACAGTTTTGCCAATGAAGTTGAATTGCCCTTTAATGAAGAATTCAACCTTGTAATAAAAAAACCTGTACCCCCACCCCATGTAGACCCCCTCCCCCAGCCTAACTGCCCCCCCCCCTGGGGGCAGAGTTGAATGCAGCCATCTTGCGGATCTTCGGTAAAATGATTGGGAAATCAGCAATTTCCATCCGTTGCGGTTCATGCGCAGTTGTCGCAAACTGAGAAAACCATGCCAATCTCCCAGTCAGCTTACTGAAGACCCGCAAGATGAATCTGTGCAGAGGGGTAAGTATAAAGTATGGGGCATTTCCCAAGGGGGGAATTAAGCTGGGGGGAGGAGGGAGGGGTCTATGTGGGCTGGGGGGTACAGGTTTGTTTATTACAGAGTTGAATTCTCCTTTAAACTGCAAGCTGGTTTTCCCAAGAGACTTTATCTTAAATTTGCTTCTTTGTTTATCAAAAATTGTTACAAAAGTATTTAAGTGCGCCTGACACATATTCTCACTCTCTGCCAAAACCCATTACTTTGCATCTCTATTTGACTGTTCAGTGCAGGAGATCAAAGAGAAACTCTGGACAGTTGCAGTAGCAATCCGGGACTGCTGGTTGAGCTGTCAAAATTGGGACTGTCCTTCAAAAAACGTGACAGTTTTATAGGTATGCCTTGAGTGTCTATACAGATAGAGTCACTTGGATTTGTAAGTTAAATGCGTCGTGACTCAGCATTAATTGAAGAAACTGTGTTATCTAAAGTTATCTTAACTCATTTAATGCATTTAACCTTTTCATTAGCATACTAAAGCCCCATTGTTTTCAATGGTGAACTCTTTAATTGGATGGGATGCTGTGACACAATATTCTGTGCTAAGTGGGATAGATGAGATAAATGAGTTAAGTCGCGACGCATTAAACTCACCATCCAAAGTGACTGCATCTGTACGTTAAATACATCTCTACTGGCCATACCAAGCAGATAAGGGTCATTATCTTAAATATCATATATGTGTAGGTGTGCTGCTACTATTCTAAATAAATATATTGTTTTCCATACCGTGGATACTGTACTCCCCAGAAGAAAGGCTTTTGAAGTTCTCCAGCTGGAAATCCTACAATGATTAAACACAGGTAATAAATAACATTCTAATTATGAGGAATTTAATACCATGGATTCCTTTGTTCCTATCAATTGTGTTACCTAACATCATCTACTTAAGAAAAAGTACCTGAGAATCTCAAGGTCATTTAACCAGGGCCAGATTTACATAGCGGGCTCCCCTAGGCCCACTGCCGTTTGTCTCCCCCATACTCTGCATGGGAAATTTAAAAAACTATTGTATCTCCCACATATCCCCAGTGTTACTGAACCAATGTGGGTGTTGCTGAGCAGCATGCCACCCCCCCTAAAATCCTGCCACCCTAGGCCTAAGTGGCCTTTCCGCAAATCCAGGCCTGAATTTAACTGATACAAATATGTTCTTGAAAGATTTATAATAGCCTCTGCAGATAAATGCCGATTGCTTCAGTGAAAGACTACACATATTATAATATATGGCTTTTTTATTTTTATAGAAACACAGGCAAGTCTAAGGTGAATGTGACTTCTTCTGCCCAAGAATTGACTCCTCCTGTTGTATCTGTCCATTTCATGTTTTGTTTTTGAGGTTTGGAAAGTAGAAAAGGAAATTGGAGATCAGTTGATGTACAGATATCATAGAACAGAATATTGTCTTGCTTGCTTTAATTGTGACAATGAAAAAGGGGAAGAACTATCGTGCAGTAATTTCAGGATCACTGGCACATATTGGGGGAGGCATTTTATTTTAAAAAATAGGAAAGTTGATTGAATTTTCAGGATAATGTTGACTTGACGTTGACTCTTGATCCACTAGTGAGAAGAAGATAAGAACAGTGGCATTATTACAGGGGGTCCGCAGGTGCAATAAGTTTTATCGCAGGTGGCAGGGGGAGATTTTTTCCACGTGTAGCAGCAGAGTGCACAATTAATTCGGAAGAGCCTGGCTTGGGGTCAGGGTGCGCAACCTGTACCCGGGACCACCGTTGTCTAGTTACACCACTGGATAAGAACACTGTTATTTGCCAGAACTAGGAGAAGAGGTAAAGAACATTTTCCAGGTAGGTTTTGGATAGAACTAATGAAACAATTCTATCTGTAATCAGGCCGGACTGGCAATCTGTGGGTTTGGGCAAATACGCAATGGGCTGCTTGCTTTGAAATGTAAATGAGCTGCTCACCTAAAAAAATGCAAATTAGGTATGTATTTAAAGGGGTGGTTCACCTTCAAGTTAACTTTTATGTTATAGAATGGCCAATTCTAAGCAACCATTCAACTGGTCTTATTTTTTATTTTTTATGAATTTTTTATAGTTTATGAATTATTTGCCTTCTTCTCCTGACTCTTTCCAGCTTTCAAAAGGGAGTCACTGACCCCCTCTAAAAACAAATCCTCTCTAAAGCTACACATTTATTGTTATCGCTACTATTACTCATCTTTCTGTTCTGACCGTCCCCTATTAATATTCCATATTCTCATTCAAATCAATGCATGGTTGCTAGGGTAATTTGGACCCTAGCAACCAGATTGCTGACACTGCAAACTGGAGACCTGCTAAATAACTCAAAAACCACAAATAATAAAAAATGAAAACCAGTTTCAAGTTGTCTAAGAATATCGCTCCCTGCAGTACATCATACTAAAAGTTAACTCAAAGGTGAACACCCTTTAATATGTACATTAACCAATCACTTTAGAAATGTAAATGAGCTGTCCGTAATAGCCAGCCACAGCTAAGCCGATGCCTGCACTGGCATATGGGTGGAATTAGGAATTCTGAGCAACTTCAGTTAGTAATATTAGAGTTGCTTGCTATATACCCAATCCCTTGTGCTTTTGATAGGTATGTTGGCAACAGGAGGATCCATGCTCAGAACTTCAGCCTGTATATGGAACACTGTGATATGTATCATTAATTGCATGAGACAGACTAGACTCTTCAAGTATGCCACACTTTGGCCTGTGATACACATGGTAATTAAAGTCCTCTTATCTGCCAGGGTGCATGGTCTAGCTGGGGGCACACAAAGGAAAATGTAGAATATACTGTAAGTATAGGGCCACTAATCAATCAAAAAGAATAGTTGTACTAGAAATAAGGGTGAGATATTTGTTGCAAGGGCCAGTTCCAGCACATGGGGGGAAAGGAATTAAAAACGTAAAGAGAAAAACAATTTGCACCAATAAGAATAAAAATGCACATCTCGCAATGTAATATTGTTCTTTAAGCTGTTATTGCATTGCAAATGTTAATTGTGCTTTAAGGTGTTGTAATCTTTTGTTGCAAATATAGCAAGTTAGTACATTGACAGCCCATTGGCGCAAGCTGTAAAATTTGCAAACTCTCTTCCACTGTCGGAAGTGGTTGCTAAACAATTTCCGTGTTCGCAAAAGCTATATTAAATTTGTACAAAGCAAAAATTGTTTGCACAGAGGCATCATTTTTTGCATTGCGAATAGTATTTCCGTTACCAACTTTTATTACATTCCCCCAATAGTGTATATAATATTGCTGGGGATTATGTGGTGGACTCTTAATATATCTATTAATAAACACTAGTTCTAGTTAACCTTGGCGTTAGAAATATATATCATGCTTTGCATGCGTGGGAATACATGGATTTGATACTTTTGCCAGGGCTGTTTTTTCCTCCCAGTCCGGCCCTGCCTGCAATAAACTATGTAGCTAATTCCAATGTTTCCCCTACCCAAGAGATACAAAACATATATAAAACCAATGGTTAACTGACAATATAATCCTACTTCTTTCCTTTTCTCTTGCCTCGCGCTCTCCTAGTTCCTACCTCATCCCCACCCCAATTTTTTTCCAAGATTGGTCAAGCAAAATTGTGTTCATGCACAGAAGAAAAGTGAAATGTTAGTAGAATCAACTTATAGGTCTAAAATGATTTAATTAATATAAAAGGTGTTTGCTGACTTTGTATAAACACCTGCCTTGCCCATTTTTATAAGCGCTTTGGGCAAATTCATAGGCTTCATAAATCAGGCCTGAGAACTCAAAAGGCATTTTGCCAACAGCAACCTAATACTTATAACTCATTGGTTAGATAGATGCCTAAATGCATTGTTTGATACTAACTTTTAATAGCCTTAATTGTTTGATTCTAATGTCTACTTTATCATCAACATAATATTTTACCAGAAAGCTTTCTACTGCAAACAATAAAATGCAACTTTGCAAGTTCCTTGTTGTTGAAAAATAGATTTCTGGCAAGAGTATGCACTTTAACACTTTTTTTTTTTCTTTTTAAATGGAAGTGTAAGAAAAAATGCTGAACACTGTGTTTCATAATATTTATTTCTTCTTCTAATTTTGACTTTTAGCCATATCTCTGTGCTGAGACAATGAATAATTTGGAGTTCTAATGTGTTGTTCTTCACCTCTAGGTCCCCTGTGCAAATTGGATCATACAGATAGTGTCAGGATGCCACCACAATTCACCGGAATATGTAAATTAAAGCAAGTAACTAATGTTCACATTATGTATATCATAGCTGTGAGGTATTTAGCTCTAATTAGATACACTGTATAATAAATGGTTGCAGGACTATAGATGAAAAGTGGTATTTTTATACTTATGTGTTACAGTATATTTTACAAATAACAAACCTCTCATGAAAATAAAGATTTGCATTCAAAGTCACAATAAGCCCCATAAATGGTTCGTATAACTTATGGAAATGTACCAGCCTTATACCATAGATGTAAAGGAGAAAGATTTCTGTATCTGGATGGCAAAAATAATCAACAATATTTTCTTTTCTGCCTTTGCACAACCTAGAACCTATCTGGCTATTAGGGTCAGTGGCACCAGATGAAATCAGATACATTATGCCTAACATATTTGTGCCTACTAAACATAATTTTGTTCATTTTATACTGTTTTATTTAATACAGTTGCTGTGTTGGACTGTGGGGATAGAGAACAAAAACTATTTAAAGGGACACTATAACCCCTTGTTTAACATGAGTGCAATAAATAGGGCTTTCTGAAAACATGGTTTTTGCCATTTTAATCATTAAAAAAATCTATGGTTTTTGTTTTTCTTTAGCTAATCAGGATAAAACAGGAAAATTGAAACTACTCCATGTTTGGAGATAATTGGGTCACCGGTACTCTGATAAACCCCTGCATAATGTACCTGTACTTTTTTAGACCCAAACAGTGACAAAAAAGGGGTTATGGGGGGTTACAACATTCCACAAAAAATGTGAGTCCCTCCGAAATTAACAGTGTACCCAAAAGGTTTAAAAGTTAAAAAATATTTATTAGGACGTACCAGACCTGTAAGGGAACGTACTCATAGGCTGATTAGTAAGTGCCCTTACATGCACGAAACACATAAGGTCAGGTATTTCCTAAAAAATATTTTTTAACTTTTAAACCTTATGGGTACACTGTTAATTTCGGTGTGACTCACATTGGGACTGGGGTGATCTGCCTGCCCTCCTGTTTGTTTTTTTCATTAGATTGTCTTTCTTGACAATATCAGTTTAATCCTATTTTTTGGTAGTGCCAGTTGTAATTGCTTTTGCATATTGTTAAGGGGGGTTGCTTACTGTTACTCTACTTATCTAACTTGCAAAGCTCAAGCATGGAAGAGCTTCAGTTTTTCTGTTTGCCCCATGTAGCTTAAGAAATGATAAATAGATTATTCATGATTAATACAATAGGCAATCAATATATTCAGCACAAGTCCTATTCATTGCTCTTGTTGAATAAGCAGTATACTACCACTTACTACCAGTATCAAAATGAAAAGACAAAGTAAATTGTTGCAAGCACTGCCTACAACATAATTCTTAAATTGGGCTTCCATTTTAAATTCTTCCTTCTATCTGCCAGAAATTCTATACATTTCCCATACTTAATGAGTTATGTTCCCTCCTGATTATTAGTCAAAAAGCATTTACCAGAGTCAATATGAAGTCATCCCTAACTGTGTTTCATCCTGACATATTTGTTTTAGATAAATTCTTCCAATCTAGAGTAATTATTCACAAGTAAGTCTTAAATCAAGGTATAAAAGTCAAACTAAGATTCCCCCAAAGAAATCCCTGTATTTTTCTAAATGATCTCAATTTTGTTTATTCTGATTTATTCTCTTTGATCCTATTGAATTATACAATGGTTTCTAATATCAATGATATGTAAAATCGTATGAGGAAAATGCACTAAACTGCCCAACCAAATCAGAATTATACTGTAAATTTGATCACAATTGATTTGCTAAATATGGAAAGATAGGGAAACTTAATACTCCCATTGCTGTACAAATGGGAATAAATCATAAATAACTAAAAACTAAAAAGAGTATTCTAAGAATCCTAGTAACAACTACCCATCATGCTTTTTTCCTAGTAGGGCAGTGGGAAAATTGTGGTTCCTGAACGCTGTCCTTTGATCTATTGATATTACCAGGATACTTTCACCAACACCAACATCCGTTAAGGTGGGGGGCATGGCCTCCACCCAAGCCCTGGAACTACTAGTTTGGTTATTGCTATTAAGGCATATTTTCTTAGAAGTATTTTGCTAGGGTTTCTGTGAAATGTCATAGTAAGGAACATTCTGAAATATTAAAAATATTAACAAAAAATAGATTATTATCATAGGATTATTCTATTAAATGTATATTTGTGTGAGTTTCCAGGGCTGTTAAACAATATCTACCAAAACAATTTTAAACCATTAAAGCAAGATTTTATTACTTACTGATCTGATTGGTTGATGCACTATAGAATGCATTGACTGTTGTTGGATTTGTAAACCACCTATATGAAAAAATAGTAAAGTGTTTTACTTTTGTACCATGTGAAAAGACACTTAATGGTGTCCAGTAATAACAGCATCTGCACAAAAAGTTTACATCTACAATATTGATAGCTTTATTATGTACATTTATCTTAATGTCACCCTATAGTACATGGATATGTTATTGTGTATGTGTATTGAACAGCACAGTTTAACTAAAGTGTGTCTATCATATAAAATAGAAGCTGCCATAATGTTTTGTTTTGTTCTGGTAAATAATTGGTGTTCTTATTGGGATATATTGACGTATACAAACCTGCCTTAGTCAATAGGGCACATGCATGCCCACAAGTGCATCTGCTATCGCTGCAATTTTCCTCCAGTGAATTTTGTGTAAAACCACCTTCATTAAAGGATCATACTTGTTTCAAAATGTGCTCCTTGTACTTATACTATAACTGTATCCTTGAGCTCAGTGCCGCTCAGTTCTTCCTGCCTTCTGTTCTGAACTGAGCACTGCTGTCTCTATTGGTGCAGAATATCCCTGGAGCTAGGACCACCTCCTTACCAGGCAGTAACCCGAGTTTCCTTAGTGTCAAATTCTGCAGTTGAGTTGTGCTAAAAGAATAGGGCACACACGTCACTTGCATGCCGAGCCCCAGAAATGACACCACCAAACAGCGGAAATGATGCCAGACAGACTTATAAAGTATTCTGAGCAATTGCACCCAATTTGTGCTAAACCAATTGTTCAATAGTATTTTGGTGAATCGGACACTGCACAATCACCTCCTTGCAACTGTATTGATGTAGAATTATGGGGGGGGGGCAGACTGCATTGTTATGAAAAAAATGTGGTGATTGAGCTCAAAATTGCACTTTGCTCACTGCACTTGTGGACATACATGTGCCCTAATGTGTTTTAATAGCACCAAACTATATTCATTTGAGGAATAATAAAATAAATAAGACTTTATGTCAAACCTTGTACTGCCTATTTTATGAAAAATCATCAAATATTAAAGGCTTTCTATAATTCAGTTCTAAAATATTTTCAATAATTTATTTAAAAAGGTTTCATTTCAGGAACTGATTATAATTTTTAAGTATTGAAAAAATTACCCTTTAAAAAGAATTTGTCACCCTAAGAAATATTTACAAATCCTACCATGTTAGTCAAGTAAAATAAACGTTTAACTACATTTTATAAATCTTGTTTCCTTTATTCATTTGGAGTCTACAATTATAGTACAAAGACAGGCACAAATTTGGGGAAGGTTATAAAGGCAAGCTTTGCATCAGACCAAAATCTATTGTATGCATCAGGAAGCAGAACTTGCATATGCGGTTACAGGTGTCAAGTCCCCTTATAGGCCCTAACAAATGCTTTCCCACTGATGATAATGTGAAACACCCTGTGAGAGAACATACAAGGTGCTTCAGCTTTCCCATTCACCTTATTGCTGGTAATGTGCTCCACTGGGGGGGGGGGGGGGGGGGCATACACAATATTTGGCAATTTAACCACAGAGTTTGATTTGTTTCATTTCCCATAGGGTTTTATGTCATGTCTTCAAAGTAAACTGAGTATTCATCTTGTCTCCAAGCTTTGAATGGTGTTGAAGGTATTCTTGACTTATAGCTTCCTTCTTGTCACCCTGTTACTTGTATACATGACTGGTTTTCCGAAAGTCTTGTCTTATGGTTATCTGTTGCATTTTTTAGCAACTTTTAGCAACTAAAAAGGTTTATCATGAGAAAACTCATGCAAGAGTTTCAGTTTGAGATGCAATTCAATTCAGGAAAACATATCTCCTTAAAATTCAATTCTATTTAAAAAAAATTAGAAGTGAATTAAGAGAAAAGTTTCTCCTCCTTGAATTGAATCTCTTCCATGAGTTTTCATGTGATAAACCATTAGATAACTTTTTCTCACTGAATTGAATCTGGCCCTTGATGTGAAAAATAATATTCTACCATGTTTTTTTGGGTGGGTTCAGGATACAAAATAATTTGTTGCCTGAGGTTGGGCACTTGACTTTAAATATAGTGTGGCATTTTGTGAGCCACCTGTTAACTTCCACCAATATACATGGTTACCTTGATATAACTGTAGACTGCAGCTCTACAACATGGGGATTACATAGAGTATATCTCTTGTTTTAAAGGTACCAGCCTGCTCATAAATGCTTCTCAACACCACAATTAGGTATAAAATAGGGGTTTTAATTTCAAGTTCACTTTGTAAGGAAATGAGTCATGCACAAATAATATGGTAAATACAAATTCTTAGTGAACTTACTCCTTTTTGGGAACTTCTCGTCTCAGCCAATGGAAATCAGATTGAGATATAAAATGCAGAGTCTGCAGGACATTCCCGAAATAGTCTGACTCTGAGAATTTCAACTACAAGGCAATAAAAAAAAAATCATATCATCAGTATATCATCACAATAATCACTTAACCATCATTATATCATCATCATCATCTGATCATCATCATCAGATCGTCATTATCATATCATCATAATCTTCATCATCTGATCATCATTATCATCACTTTATGTAAACATCATCTTTATCATCATTATCATCTTTAGCATATCATCATCATATCATAATGATATCATCACATCATCAATATATCAAATCATATCATCACCATCATCGTCTTTATCATTATCACATCACCAACATATCAAATCATATCACCATCATATCATAATAACATCATCATACTATCATAATCATCAACATATCATCATCATATTATTATTAATTCAACATCATATCACCATCATATTCTTCATCATCATTTCATCAATGATCACATACTGTAACTATCATATCATCATCAATCTTCCTTATAAGCATCTTCATCAATTATCTTCATCATTTCATTATCATATCGTCATAATCATCAATCAATATCAGGTCATACCACATCATCATGTCATCATTAAAGCCATAATTATATCATTAGCATACCAACATTGTCATCATCATGTTAGCATCGTATTATCTTCATATCATAATCATGTAATTGCATCATCATAATCATCATATCAACATCAAAATCATATCATTCTATATCATATCATAATCACATTATATCATCAAATTCATCAAATCATAGCATCAGCATCATATCATCATCCCATCAGCATATTATCATCTTTGTCACCCCATCATCATCTTCATCATCATGTCATCATCATAGAATCATCACATTGAAATCACATCATCATATCATTATATCATCATCATCATCATATCATCAATCTTCATCATGTCATCAAAATAATCATTTAATGATCATATCATCATCCGTATTCATTATAATCATCTTCATCAATCATCATATTATGATCAACATAGCATCATCTTCATTATCATCATGTAATCAAAATCACCATCATCATATAATTATCATATATTATCATTATAGTAGCATCATAATATCATCATAGTGTCATCATCATATCATATCAATCATCATTAGATCATACTCCATCATCATCAGCATGATATCATCATCATTATTTATCAGTGTATCATCATTATATCATCATCATAGTCATAATTATATAATTATCATGCAATAATCATCATGTAATCTTCATATCATAATCATATCACATCATCATTTTCAATCATTATATCATCATCATCATATAATCATCATTATCATATTATTATATCACCATCACTTCATCATCATATCATCATTTTATCATCTTCATATCATTATCATCACCATATAATTATCACCATCTTATCCCAAACATCTCACCATTATAGTAATATAATCATCTCATTATTATCATAATATCATCATTATCATCCTAATCATCATCATAATATTGTCATCATTGCATCATCATCATCCCAGGCAATATAAACAGGAGTCAAATTATACCGTATTGTTGCCTCTGTGCCTGCACCAAAGCCACCTGATTCTGTGCCAGCACCTCAGTCATCTGGCTCTGTGTCAGCACCTCTGCCCCCTGATTCTGTGCCAACACCTCTGCCAACTGATTATTTCACAGCACCTCACTGCTATACTTGCATTTTGGTCTCCTGCTTTTGGGATAGTTCACCAGTCTCCTTTTTCAGCCTCCGGGTCAGGAGTCTTTCTGCTGCTCCAGCCTCTGGGCCAGTATGCCAGACTCTGGGTCATTACATTCGCTTCCTGCTCCAACCTCTGGGCCAGTACATCAGTCTATTTTTCCAGCCTCTGGGCCTGTCTTCAGTCTCCTGATTGCTCCAGCCTCTGGGCCAGCAGCCTTGCCTGCTCCAGCCTCTGGGTCAGCAGCCTTGCCTGCTCTAGCCTTTGGGTCAGCAGCCTTGCCCATTCCAGCCTCTGTGCCAGCAGCCATGCCTGTCCATACTGCCATGGTTTCTGAGCCTGAGGAGCTTTCTGCCCATATTTCTGAGCCTGAGTCTGCCCTGGCTTTTTAGGCTTTCTCCTTTATGTTTGCTGGTTTTCTGGTTTTTGCTGCTATGGGCTTAATACAGTTTAACACTTTTTGGACCACTATCTTTAAGAACTGTAATAAAAGAGATTTGGTTTTAAGAGAACTGGATCCTTAAGGGGACTCATAAACTGCTGGGATTCAAACACTGGCCTGTGTTTCTGGATCATTGCAATTTCCTATTCACCACTTTGTACTGATTTTGCTTGGTTTTCCCCATTGTATATTTCATATTTCCACTCTTCTGCTCTCTTTTCTCTGCCAACCTCATTATCCTCTAGTGTTCAAATTAAGCCAGCTGCTAAGTTATTGAGTTCCCCAGCCTGACCTAACCTGCTACTCCTTGAACCATGCCTGAACCCTGCCTTGTTCCTACTTCGAGTTCCTGTATCCTTTCCTTGTTCCATGCCTTGTGTTGATTTCCTGGCACTGACTTTAGCCTGTTAATTAGACTTGTTGTTCGCTTCTTGCACCTAACTTTTGGCCTGTTGACTGGCTTCTACCTACTGATCTCCATATTTTGCCTGTTACACATTTGTGTAACTGTGCAGCACCATACTTTATTTTTTTATTAACATTCATATTCACCTTAACATGTCCCCTCTTTATGTCTATGCCCTGGGTTATCCAGCCTTCAGGCTCTTAACTTCCTGCCTCTCCACAGTGTCCCTATATAGAAGTTGTGCTAATCATGCACACAAAATGCAATCCAAAATGTAATCCAAGATAATAATAGGTCCCATAGGGATTGAAAAGTTTTATGCATACTAATACTAAATGCACCATTTCACTTGCATTTTTTAATTTTACATTTATTTGCATGCAGTTGGATTAGATTAATGGAGCTTTATTGCACTGACATGTAATGACATGATACAAAGCAACGCTGTAGTTGATTATGTGATCTAATATTTTAGTCACAATAAAGTATAGTAATTTGTGTTTAAATTAATACATTATTCATGTCTACTGGCACCCAGGGAAGTGCCTGTAAACACAGGAGTGCTCCTACACCATTGAGTAGCTATATAGTGTAGCCTGAACCTAATTCCACAACCAGTGTTAGAAAAGACACAAATAAAGTTATATAATATAAAAGTTAAATATACAATAACCCGGTCCCTGCTACGTTCCACTTCTCCTTCCGGGATTCTTTCCCATTGAGTATTCATATCAGCATCTAAATTTAAGCTGATCACTATAATATTGAGTATAAATCTTTGATTTTTTTTCAGATACTTTTGTAGGTAGAAAACAGCATATAAAGCTGTAAAAGAACAACAATGATGATTGACCACACACAGATGGATGAATCTACCCTAAGGAAGATCTATGGGTTCATGGTTCAGGTCTGATATTAAAAGCAGGGTCAGATGATGGTGGTATGGGGTATTGTATGAGTAAAGAAACATATATGAGTATTAGTGGCAAACTCATACTCAATTATTCCATCTTTTGCAAGAACAAACTTAAAGGGGTGGTTCACCTTTAAGTTAATGTTTATGTTATAAAATAGACAATTTGTATAGTTTTCTTCTTCGTGGCAGCTTTTAAATGGGGATCATTGACCCCATCTAAAAATAAATGCTCTGTAAGGCTACATATTTATTATTATTGCTACTTTTTATAACTCATCTTTCTAATCAGGCCCTCTCCTACTCATATTCCTGTCTCATATTTAATCATTGCATGGCTGCTAGGGTAATCTGGACCTTAGCCACCAAATTTCTAATACTGCAAACTGGAGAGCAGCTAAATAAAAAGCTAAATAACTAAAAAACACAAATAACAAAAAATGAAAAGAAATTGCAAATTGTCTCAGAATATCACTCTCTACATCATATTAAACGTTAACTAAAAGGTGAACAACCCCTCTAATGATTTGCTATAGTCTCCAGCATGTAGCATGTTCCTTTATGGGTTATAGGATGTTGATGGCTTTCATTGGTCAAGTCACTGATGAGTGTGTAAAGCAGAATCTGAAGCTGGTTCATTTACAGAACCCCAATCAAGTTTCTAATTCTTCAGTCTGATAGCAGTGTTTTTTTATCTACTGTGATGTCCTATATGCTATTAAATAACCATCCTTTTCTGAGAAAGAGTGACTAGGCTACCAAGCTTTTTATATTGTAATTAAGTAAGAAATGCTGGTCAATTTTAAGTAAGCGCAAGTGTGCTATCATTTTAAGCAAGTGCCTTAAAATGCTTTCCAAAAAGCAGACATTAAGGTTAACCCTAATCTTGTTTAATGACACTGTTATCTGCACTGTGCCATCAGTGAGAGTAAATCTGTATAAAATCATTGCTTTAGAACCCCATTAAAGCATTATGCAATCCCATAACAAGACACTTATCTCTAATTTCACAAGGAAACTATTGACTGGCTGGTAAGAAAAATGTACTGAAGTACACACTATGTGACCTATGAGTTATTTATGCCATGGTATAGCATCTGGCACTGAAGAGCACTTTATATTACAGTTCACTTCAGTGAATGGGTCAGAAAGTGCTTTCTGGCAGAAGAAGCCTTGGAAAATATAGACTGAAATATTTTATTGAATTTCATAAAGCAATTTAAACCATCCAATTAGTCTAACTTGATACATTTCTTCAGTCATTATTTAAGCGAGAAATGAAATAAGTCATTTATATTTTATGAACTGTTCCATGTTTGATGATATTGCATAAGCTTCCAACCCAGTGGTGCCCTGTGTATAACTAAAGAGTAGATGTATTTAATTATGATTAACATAGCAATGATGCTTAAAAGCTGCTTATTCTCGCAACAGAAATATATTCAGACAATAGAAAAATAAAAAGAGTATTACTACCTGTATATATACAAGTATAGGATCCATTATCTTGAAACCTGTTACTGTATCCAAGTTCCACATTATGTGAAGGCCTTACTTATTAATAAAATAACCCAAATAAATTGGTTGGCAGAAAAACTTGATAAAATCAAGCGAAAACCCAAACTGCTAGAATGTTTTGTGCTTTTTTCCCACATCACTCAATGTTTTTGAGTTTTAGCCTGAAAACCCTGATAAAGTTGGATTTTCAGGCTATTCCCAGCCCAGGATAGATAGGTGCCTCTCCCGTTGACTTATACAGGACCTCAACAGGTCTGAGATGGCAGATTTTTGGATTTGGGCTTTTTGCTGCATGGGGGTATAATAAATCTCAAAAAATTGTAGGTTTCTTTTTATGAAAAAAAATAGTTTTGGCCTAAATAGTTGAGAAATTCTCTTGAGAAAGTATCTTAGTAACTACATGTTAATGGCAATGCACCTACATTCTATTGTCTCTAATATGTTAGAGTCTATTAGACGAAATAGAAAGTGTTTAATAATAGCGATCACCAAGCAGTAAAGTTGGTTATACTCACATATGTCATCTAGAGAGTAGCCAGTCTTGAATGATTATAACTTTAGCTACTGACTTACCATTTTGATATCTTCGTTTAAGTAGGTCTCATTAAACAGGAATTCTGGATACCCAACTTTTGCCATTACAGTTGCTGCCTGGAATTAAAATAATATAAGCTTTAGAGAATAATTTGTATATTTAATTTGTGTATTACAATTGCAGTCTGTGTAACTGGTCCCATACCTGTAGTAGTATTTGTCTTTCATAAATTCTTCCTGTCAAAAGGCTTTATTCTTAGATACTGAAAGCATTCCACTACTAGGATGAGCTGATTGTCATTAATAATAGAGGAAACAATGACAGAAGATTCAGCTTATGGACATTAAAGACGTTTGAATAGCCATAGTGGAATAAAGTTTTAATCATCATATGTGATACAAGGTAACATTCCCACTTCAGCAGAAGATCTGGAAAATCTACAAGGAGTAGATTTATGAACACTAGAATTTGAGTTGTTACTTGGATGTGAAACATTTGCAGCAAACATTGAGTTTCTGAAACTCAAATTTTCAAGACAAGCTGACAAGTTCCTGTATGTCCATGGAAGTTTTTTCACATTTTTAACTCAAGTTTTGTTGAGAATAATAAAATATTGGGTAGAAGCATATATAGATATGTGTTTTCATGATCAAGTTATTGAGATGCGAGATTTTTTTAGTTTCTTTTTCAAATTCAAAACATATTTGAAAATTACAATAAATAAGCCTCGACATCTTAGTACATTTATTACAACACTGGCAAACATAGTACTAAAAAGAGTCATTATGTACACTCAGTAAATATACCTATTCAAAAAGGGATCCCATTCTCTGCCTCAAAACTATAGGCCAGTTAGTCTAATGTCGGTGGTAGGAAAGCTTTTTGAAGGATTAATAAAGGATAGGATACTGGACTTCATAGCAAATAACAATACTATGAGTTTGTGCCAGCATGGTTTTATGCGTAATAGATCTTTCCAGACTAACTTAATTTCATTTATGAGAAGGTAAGCAGGGACCTCGATTCTGGGATGGCTGTGGATGTGATTTACTGTACTTAGACTTCGCTAAAACATTTGATACAGTGCCACACAGAAGGTTACTGGTTAAATTAAGGAATGTTGGCCTGGAACATAGTATTTGTAACTGGATAGAGAACTGGCTAAAAGATAGACTACAAAGAGTGGTGGTAAATGGAACATTTTCTTATTGGACTAGTGTTAGTGGGGTACCGCAGGGCTCTGTACTGGGTCCCTTGCTTTTCAACTTTTTTATTAATGACCTGGATGTGGGCATTGAAAGTACAGTTTCTATTTTTGCAGATGATACTAAATTGTGCAGAACTATAGGTTCCATGCAGGATGCTGCCACTTTGCAGAGTGATTTGTCTAAGTTGGGAAACTGGGCAGCAAACTGGAAAATGAGGTTCAATGTTGATAAATGCAAGGTTATGCACTTTGGCAAATATAATATAAATGCAGGTTATACACTAAATGGCAGTGTGTTGGGAGTTTCCTTAAGTGAGAAGGATCTTGGAGTTTTTATAGATAACAAGTTGTCATATTCTGGGCAGTGTCATTCTGCAGCTACTAAAGCAAATAGGGTTCTGTCCTAAATAAAAAAGGGCATAAACTCAAAGGATGAAAACATAATTATGCCTCTTTATAGATCCCTAGTAAGACCTCAACTGGAATATTCAGTGCAGATTTGGACTCCAGTCCTTAGGAGGGATGTAAATGAGCTGGAGAGAGTGCAGAGACGTGCAACTAAACTGGTTAGAAGAATGGAAGACTTAAATTATGAGGGGAGACTGTCGAGGTTGGGGTTGTTTTCTCTTGAAAAAAGGCGCTTGCGAGGGGACATGATTACACTTTACAAATACATTAGAGGACATTATAGACAAATATCAGGGCTCTTTTTACCCATAAAGAGGATCACCACACCAGAGGCCTCCCCTTCAGACTAGAAGAAAAGGACTTTCATTTGAAGCAGTGTAGGTGGTTCTTCACAGTCAGGACAGTGAGGTTGTGGAATACACTGCCGGGTGATGTTGGGATGGCTCATTCTGTTGATGCTTTTAAGAGGGGCTTGGATGATTTTTTGGACAGCCATAATATCAAAGGCTATTTTGATACTAAACTCTACAGTTAGTATAGCTATGGGCATATATGGTTTGTGTGAAAGAGTGTAGGGCTGTGTGTGTATATATGCTCGGTTTTAATTTGGAGGGGTTGAACTTGATGGACCCATTTTTCAACCCAATTTAACTATGTAACTATAATAAATATTAAAAAGCATATCCAAAAATAAATCCAATTTTTGCTTATGTAAAGAGAATGTTTATATCTCTAGGACCCGTATTTCATTATATGTGGAATATTCTACCTTATTCTATAAAATTTGTTGATGTGTAACATTTATGACCTCTGGTAAACCGTTTCTACCAATCTTTAGAACATAATTTTACACAAACATAAATAAACAGATAATTATTCCAATCATATTTACCAGGACAGTTGGATATTACTTGGCATCATAATGCATTAAAAGCTTTTCCTGCAATGTGACCTCTGACAGATATTGATTCTGATACATTTGGGACATTAAATCAGTTGCTTTACACTTAGATTTAAATACATCTTTTAGATGTATTTACTCATATTTTCCTATTATGAACCTTCAAGTTGAAAGGATTTACAACATGCATTATGCAGAAAGCAGGCTATACTAATAAAGTGCAGTTGTTGCATAAAACTTAAGACATTTACATATATATATAATATCTACTGCATGGCAATAACAGTAATTAATGCATCGAGAAAGCAGCAGGTGTATCTTACAGCCGATGACAGAACCACCTCAAGAGCTGTCAAGGGTTTTTTTTCTATGTAAATCCTTTCAGTCTCCATTAAAAGCAATATGTACTTTTTTCTATAAATGGTGGATGGATCTAAAATGGATAAGATAATTTTCTCATGTGGAGGCCTATATGTGAACTGGTTTTTGAAACGCAACTAAAATCACTTTCCCTAAAACCACAAATGTCATGAACTATATTAAAAGAGCTGAATAAAAAAGTAAGAAAGGAAAATAACATAGAACCTACTGAAAATGCATACCTCTAAAACTTCAAAAAAAAATTGGGTTTTTTTTTTTTGGACAATTCCTACCAAAAAATATTCAAAAACTTCTAAAAATCAAAATTGATTAAAAAGGCCCAATGGTATGAGCGCAGCTTCCATTGATATTTCTATCTTTAGAGCTTTAAAAAAATTAGGAAAACTGTGATTTTTTTTCACGGCAAAAACAGAAATTCGATAGTTAGTAAATCAGCACCTTAGGGGTAGATTTACTAGGGGTTGAATTGAAAATTCAAATTAAAAAAACTCAAATTTCAAAGTAATTTTTGACTATCAAATAGGCCAAAATTTGATTCAAACTGAAAAAAATTTTAATCAAATTTTAAAATTCGACCATTTGAAAATCAAAATACTGTCTCTGTAAAAAAGTTGGTGGAAGTATTTGCAAAAAACACATATGCATGTTAAGAGGTTTTAAAGGGGAAGCACACTCGATATCCGCTTGAAAGATTCAGTCTGAATTTACAGGGGAAGTAAATCAATACAGCACTATTTCCCCATTCCTGCACTTGGTGTATAATTTGAAGAAAATCATTTTGGGTATACTACACTATATTTTACTTTTTTCTGGGTTTTTTTTCTGTTTTTTTTCTGTTTTTCCCCGTTGCCAGAGACGCTGATCCTTTTTTATACGCATGATGTAAACTTTAAGGACTATTTTTGAAATTTTTTTGAAATTCAAATTTTACTTGACCAAAATCGTTTGAAACATTCGAATCGAACAATGCATTTGAACTGAACAATTCAAACAATTTTTATTCAATCGAAAATGGACCTATTCAAATGAAAAAGGTCAGTTTTCGATCGAAAATACACTAAAAAAATTTTCTATTTGAAATTCGACCCTTAGTAAATCTGCCCCTTAATGTTGGGTTTGAGGACCAGGGTACATGTGCATCAAGTGCCCCCAAATAATATGTGCAGAATATGTGCATCAAGTGCAGCACAAAGAATATGGGAACTGTCAAAAATTTTAAAAAGGAGGGGGGTTTCACCAGAAGAGCTGGAAACAATAAGAGGAAGTTTATTAAGTATCCTGGGAAAGATAGTAAACATAAAGACCTGGGCTTTTATATGGGGAACATTGAGATAAAGCAAGATTTCACTGTTACAATAGGGGCCAATAAGGGGAAAATGGAATTTTTTATATATATATATATATATATATATATATTGTTTTTCTCTCGCTGGACTCGAAGCACTTTACAGCAAGCAAGGCAGCCATTGTAGGCACACTGAGGGGTGTATTTATTAATACTGGAGGAAAACACCAATAGTAATGTTGCCTATAGCAACAAATCAACAATTAGATTTCAACAGTACCCTACAAATTGGAAAACAAAAGCAAAGATCTGATTAATTGATTGATATGGGTAACATCACTGCTGATATTTGCCTCCATTGTTAACAATAACACTCCTAAGAATGCTGGGACACCAGGAGATTAAGTAGCTTGTACAGAGTCACAAGAAATTGCCACAAGCAAACCAGGGTCTCCAACATGTCCTAATGTCCTCTAATGTATTTGTAAAGATTAATCATTTCCCATCACAAGATTCTTTTTTCCAGAGAAAACAAACCCAACCTTGACAGTCTACACTCATAGTTTAAATCTCCCATTCCTTTTTCCAGTAAAGTTGCACATCTCTGCACTCTCTCCAGGTCATTAAAATCCTTTAAGGACTCTAGTAAAAAAAACTGCACTACTTAATCCAAGTGAGGCCTAACCAGGTACCTATATAGAGATAAAATTATGTTTTTGTCTCTGGAGTTGCTGCCCTTTTTATACAATTAGACAGTAATTTATTAGGAGCCACTGTTGGGACTATTCAAAAAACACTTTGACAATTTTGCTCAGAGTTAGTAAATGAGACTGATTGTCAACTCTTCTTTAACCTTTTCTTATATTTTATTTGTTGTGTCATTAGTTCAAGAGGCCACAGGCAGGACCAGAACCAGGGGAAGGCAGAGAAGGCGGCTGCCTAGGGTGCAATAAGACTAGGGTGCAAATTGGACAAGGCCAGTATTTTAGTCCTCAGAATAGGGGCTTGATATAAATGATCAGTGGTGGCAGCTTGGGGGGGCAATATGACTAGAGATGCAAGAATCCACTATTTGAGATTTCATTCGTGAATGATTCATACCGAAGACAAATCCTAATTTGCATATGCTAATATGCAAATTAGAGGCAGAAGAGGAAAAGGTGGAAAAAATTATTTACTTCCTTGTTTTGTGATGAAAAGTCATGTGATTTCCCTTCCTGTCCTTAATTTACATATGCAAATAAGGATTCAGTTGTGCCAGGCAAAAGGATTTGGCCGGATCTTACTAAAAAAGGTTGAATCCTGGCTGAGTCCCGAACTTTATCCGGAACTTGGTGCATTCCTAAATAAGACTGTTTGTTGGTCCTAGGGCCATGTCCTGACACTGACCATGGGCAATACTCCATAAAACTCTACTTTCTAGGTAATAATTTAACTGTACACCTTTCTCTCTCTCTCTAGAGAAATCCTACCTGAGATACACACTAAGTATAAATGACATTTATCCCACCCTTGTTTTATCCAAGCATTCATGAGTTCATGGTAAACATTTTACAATTCTGTTAGAGCTTACTATTCAGTTTAGAGGTATGTTTTATCACAAATGATATTTGCATGTGCAACTGCTGTATTTGAGTAGTAGCGTTGAGCCGTCTGAATACATTTTTGTATAGGAGCAACTCAAATTCATACAATGCTTATGTATTATGCTGGGTTAAAAAAATCCAAATAATGTGCTGATGTGTATAATATGTATTTACCCCATCTAATGTGGTGTTTCCCTTCTTGGCATACAACAGTGTATAATTTATCTTGACGATACTGTGCAGCTTTTTTTGTGCAGTCAAGCCATTTATATTCCGCATGAGTATTCTGCCTAGGAATTCCTTTGTCATCTATCCAAGATTCTATTTGCATAAATTATACATCATGTAGTCTCTAAGCATCTCCTCATCCACATTCTCCCTTGAAGGCTAACATGCAAATTGAAAAATGTGAAGTAAAGACACTTGTATATAAGGCTAATCCGCAGCTTAATCATGGTCCATTTTAGGATTTAGCTGTGCTTTGCTATATCACCACCTGCTGTAAATATCCAGATATATATCGGATTTTGTCGCATATATTTAGCCTTCTTGTTTTTCTATGACCTGGTACGAATGATGAGCACTTGAGATTTTTTGTTGCAGTTTGATAACATCTGGGTGTGGTGATAAAGAACAGTGCATGGTGCAACCAGCTGCTGAAAGGTGCAATGCTCAGCACATTTGGAAAGAACCAGTAACAATACTTTTTTTTACCCAGACATGAGTGGAATGTAACTGCAGGAACGCTTGTTACCAAAAAAAAAATTCCTACAGCATTGTCACTATGGAGACTAGAATATCTCACATTTGGCAAGGACTTGACAGTCATGCAGTGTAAATATTACAGAGCATGAGTTATGTCTCCTGTTAAAGATGTATCTGCTATTTTGTTAGGTATTCTAATATGCAATACTAGCCTACATGCTGTTCTAATAAAATATATCATTGTAACATCGCATACTGTATATCCTGCTAGAACCTTTACATCAATAGTTGCACATGAACCATATATACAAATGTAATGGATGCAAAAGAGAGTGTGCATTGATGTCTTTGACAAAAATGCAACCTCTCCTACATGTTTCTAATAACTTTTAGCATTAGCAATCAGGGTCAGACTGAGGCATCTGGACCCACCAGCGCTGCACTTAAGGGGCCGCATCCTGGCATTTGACCTCTACCCCCACATGCACACCCCCTCCTTAACTTTGGGACCCATTTATTAAACCTATATTTTTTATGGTCAATGTTTTTAGGGGGAAAAATTGAATTTTTCATGAAAAAAACAAAAGCTCTAATTTTCAGAGATTTATCGTACCCCAAAGCTGTTGAAAATCCGAAAAATACACCATCATGTAGAAGCCAATCTCAGATGTCCCTGAAGTTGTTTCTTGACATTTTGATCGGTGTTGGATAATCCAATAAAGTCAGAGTTTTTGTCTGATATTCCGAAAAAGTCGAGTTTTCCCAGCAAAAATTAAATAAAATCTAGTTTTTGGATTGTCAGTCTACCATAAGATTTGACGCTAGGTTTTGATACATTTTATTGCTTCGAAATAAACAATTTTGAGAAAAATTATGAATAAATGATTTCAATGCCTTATAGGGAATTTGGTCAAGTTTGTCTTCATAAAAAACTGAGATTAATTTGAGGTTTTAGCAAATCAGCCCACCCCTCAGGCAGGGGGAGCAGGCTTAGGATCCTGGCAAGGGAGCGGGCTTGGGATTCAGATGGGGAAGCAAGCTTGGGATCTGGGCAGGGAGCAGGCCCAGTCCAGAACTGACAACAATGCATCTCTCAGTATAGGGGTGTCCTGTTACAAGAGATGTAAACCCTTGAAATATATGACATTGCCCTTTATTTATTTATTTTTTTTTGTTTTTTCAAACAGTAGTTTTTTTATTACTGTTAATAACATTAAACCTAAACAACAATTTCATCTGCTGGTCAGTTTAACTACTGAAATGTTTCCTAAAAAGAGCAAAGTCTTATGATTTACTTTACATATAAAATACAAGGATACAGCAGATACATTTTCTCTGCTCTTTTCTAAGCAGAACAACACTAGAAGACTTTCCTAATTTTCTTCTGAAATGTGCTTATGACTGCGAGTCGGCTCAGCAGAACTGACCAATAGGTGTCACTGTTATTTCAAGTTCACACAAAAAATTCTTTTTTCCTCTCCCTAAACCTTATGGCACACAATTGATACAAGTGGATTTCTATTTCAATCTCTGAAAGGTGCAAAGACTGAGAACAAAAAGGCCACATGCACCATAATCCTTACAACTGATAGCCACGAACTGTCATCCCTATTTCTTTTTATTCATATACTGTAGCTTAACTATGCTCAGGTTACTTATTTACTGCTTTTGCTATTACAATATATAATATTAGCCATATCTAAAGAAGCACAATCTGTGATTATATGAGCCACCAGTATGTATTTGTTTTGCCAGGTACAAATTTACTGGATGCTACAGTAGATAGAGTCCATTTGTATGTGCCAGATTTTATAACACATTATAACCAGCAAGCTGTCAGAAGACTGTACATCACTGCATCCCATGAGACGTAAATAATGATAAAGAACGCTGTTTCAAAGCCCTATTGATTTTTATCTTCATACAATGTTGATTTAATTACTCATAAATAACTGACAGCACAGCAATAGGAATGTGAGTCACTTATGTTTCTAGAGAATTGCATTATTTTTTTTGTTAATCTCCTACTGTTTAACTGAATTACCCAATTTTTTGAGAGTTTTGCTAGATAGATAGGGAAAAATGATGTATGAATATACTGCTTTACAAATAAAGATTGGGAGCAATCTGATGATTTTAACAACACAAGGCAATGAAAATTGGGGTATGGAGTGGCTGGAAAGTAGCAAGTTATAGACATTTGCCTTGTTTACTGTACTAAAAGTTATCAAGGCAACAAACTCTTAGAACAGATTTATCAAGGGTCAAAGTGAAAATTTGAATTTAAAAAATTCAGATTTTGAAGTTTTTGGGTACTTCGACTATCGAATAGGCCATAATTCGATTCGAATTGCTGTTTTAGCCTATGGGGGACCCCCTTTAACCTTGCAGACCTATGCAGTCTTTTGGCAAACTTTGAGAAGTTACATTTTTTAAGGAAATCGCTGGAATCGTTGGAATCGAACGATTAAATCGTACAAATCAAACAATTAGAATTTGATCAAAAACAGACCTATTCCATCGGAAAAAAAAATTGACTATAGTTCTACTAAACTTCGATGGTAGAAATTCAAAGTATTTTGACTTTGAAATTCGACCCTTGATAAATCCGTTCCTTTGACTGGACTTGAGTATAAATATCAATAACCATGTTTTTTATGAATTCTAAAAAAGCAGCCAACCCTTTCTTGAAATTATTAAATGTATTTGGCATAATAACCACTCCAGGGAGAGAATTTCACAACTTCTAAGGTCTCACTGTAAAGAATCTTTTTTGCACTGAAAATAAAATGTTTTTTGACTCTCAAGGTAAGGCCATGTGAGCCCTGTCAGGCAGTTTATTGTATGGTCCCCTTTAGTGATGGGCAGATTCGTGGCAAATTCGCGAAACGGCAGCAAAAATTCACCGTAAAAATTTTTGCGACGCGACGAAAACGACGCAATGAAAACGACGCAACGCAAACGACGCAACGAAAACAACGCAACGACGGGATGCGCATCAAAAACAAGCCACGACTTGGGGTAGATTCGCCCATCACTAGTCCCCTTATATATTTATACATAGTAATCAAATCCAGCTTTAAGCAGCTCTATTCTAATGTAAACAATACCAGTTTGTTCAGCTTTTCTACATAACTTAGAACTTGCAGGGCACTTAAAGGCCTTGAAAGTAGAGTCCCGAACCCGCAACCCGCATTCTTACCCGCTTGGACCCGCGACCCGACCCGTACCTGCAACCTGAGATCCCCAACCCAGACCCACGACCCACTGAACATCAAGAATCAGGTTGTCATTGTAAACCAGAAGTGACATTATCAGAAGTAGCTGCGATCAGAAAAAAAGGAGTAACACAGGGAGTGCTGTCATTGTTAACCGGATGTGACATCATCAGTAGTAGAAATGCTCAGAAAAAGGAGTAAAAATCGCTATAGCGAGGATCTGCGACCCAACCCTCAACTCGCCAACCTGCAGAACCACCGGCCCGCTTCTATACCCGCACCCAGAAATTCTACGAGCAACCCACAGGTACCAGACCCACTGCAGGACTCTACTTGGTGGGCCCTGGCAAAGTTTAGATTGCCCACCCCCCCAACATAATACCCCCTTCACAACCACCAATATTTGCCCCTCCCCCTATTAATCTGACCTGAGACTGACAGAATGGAGACAAATACGAGTCATGGGATTCAGCTTCGCATCTTAGTCTCCTGCACATGCTTTGCTCTGCTTTCACTCAGTAGATGACTGATCTTGCTAAAAAGCAACTTAATCCTTTCTAGATCTGCCAAAGTTGACAGGTAGGGGGACTTGTCATTGGTTTATTTATGACTGCTATGCAGTCCTCAGGATACTGAGGTCAGTTCTACATTCTGCAACCACAAACGTGCCCCAACCAGGTTGGCACAGTATATTAAATACAAGCATGCAAGCACAGTGGGCCCCTAGAATTAGTAGGCCAATGTACCTTTTGTCCATTTATTAAAGTGCCCTGAAACCACCCTAATCTTTTATAAATGTAACCCGTAAATGGATGTGTTGTAGACTCTAATTAGGCTTGGCTATAAAAAACTTATGCATGTGGTTCTTACTAAATCTGTAATGTTGAAGGCAGGATGCTGCAGATCTACAGTTTTCAAATAGAATCAATAAATGGGTTTCAGTGGTGCTTAAAAATAAACAATGTTTTTTTTATGTACATGTAGGATACTCCAGTCTCTTTAGAAAATAGGCACAGATGATATGACAGTTGTTCAGCAAATACTCACAATTAGAACCTTTAGAAGTAACCAGCCTGCAGAAAGTCATTCCAAGTGGAACCTAGATACCCCTAAATTCTATACACTTGAATCCCTATTCTGGGTTGTACAATGTTTTCCTTGTAGGAGCATCAGGCTGCTAAATAAATAACCTGAACTTAACTATAACTCAGCTTAACTATAACTCATAGAGCGAAATATAAAAAGAGATATCTTCACAAGTAACTTCCCTTACTGGGCCTACCTTCAGCCAGGCTTTAATCTTCTCCCATCCACATGGCCAGTTTTAAGCTCTGAAAGCTTCTCCTCTTTATACAATAGAAAAACTATGGAACTACAAGGAGCACATTTTGACACAGGATAGTTTCCCCTCCCAACTGCAATGTATGTCCCAAAATTGGCTATATATATATTACTAGGGACTGCTAGTAAACATAATGGGCAACCAAATTATCAGTCACTGGCATTAGCTTAGAATAGATTCTTTTCCCAACTTATCTATTTTGGTACTGTCTGTTTTAAATAGCAAAACTGCACAATGTATAATACATAGAATCTTGCACATGCCTTGAAAGAAAACTATCCTCTCATTTGATAATAAATCAAGTGCCATATAATATAATATTTCTGATTCTTGCTGTTGCTGACTGGAATTACTTGCTATAGCTTAAAATTATTTTCCACATGTACTCCTAGTTTCTTCTTTATTCAGCATTTTCCTATCTTAGTCCCATTAATCATAATATAAACCTGCATATTTTGAAATCCCAAGTGCATAACATACACTTATAGAGCTTGATCTTTAGCTAAGTCAACCATATCAAACTTTTGTCCACATCTCCCTGATCAAATGAGACATCCTAGGTGATCAGCATAATTTTGTGTCATCAGTTAACAGAGATACATTGTGTTCAGTCTCCAAACCAAGTCATTAATAATTAGATTATATAAAGGTGGACCCAGTATAGAACCCTGCAACACAACTCTGATGATTAATTCCTATGCTATTCTATTTTATTCTATACAATGCTTCAACACCAAGACCAACAGACTTAGAAAGTATATATAAAACTATTTCACAAACTAAACTGCAGTCACTGCAACATCACTGTCCAAATCCTATCTTACGATATCTTGAAAAGAAAGTAAATTTGTTTGGTGTGATCTGTCCTTGATAACGTTGATTTCGCTCAATGCTACTCTCAATAAGAGTAGCTTTAATGTCAGTCTAGAAAAATATGGAACTGAAGGAATATTGGAATTTCCTCAGATTTCATCCAACCTGTGGATATCATAAAAGATTAGAGGGAGTTGGAGGACGTTCAAGGGATTCTGTCATGATTTTTTTAATGTAGTTTTTATTTCTAAATTACACCGTTTAAACTGCAAATAATATCTACAAGGCAGCTGTTATCTTGTGTTAGGGAGCTGCTATCTGGTTAATCTCCCATAGTTCTTTTGCTAGGCTGCTGGGGGTGGGAAAGGGAGGAGGTGATATCACTTCAATTTGCAGTACAGCAGTAAAGAGTGACTGAAGTTTATCAAAGCACAAGTCACATGACTGGGGCAGCTGGGAAACTGACAATATGTCTAGCCCCATGTCAGATTTTAAAATTAAATATAAAAAAAGTTTGCTCTTTTGAGAAATGGATTTCAGTGCAGAATTCTGCAGGAATTGCACTATTAACTGATGCCTTTTGAAAAAAATATTTTTTCCTATGACAGTATCCCTTTAAGACAACCAAGAAGGGGAACACAGGAGACAACACAGGAGACAAGTGCAAATGGACTCAACAATTAATAAAGGTCCAGGTGCACCGGCCCCAGTCTCAGTACATGGAGTGAAAAACCACTAATAGAATAATTGAAAATGAAGATAGAATATTGGTTAGAATATTTTAGACTATTTGACTTCTCAGTTTATCAAATATGGGGCATGTGTTACAGAAGCAACAAACTCCGCCTCCATCTCACTGATAGAACCCAACACAGAGAGGCCCAACTTCAGATCAAGATATGCAACAAAATATTCTGTATCAGTTTTTTTTTTTTGTTATGCTATAAATTGGATTTTTTTGAACAACAACATATATATATATATAGAAGTCAGTATGAGCTGAGCAGATCCTATTGGACATTTTTGTTTCTTTCGCTTGTTATTGTCCACTAGAATTTTTTTAGATAGTTTTTAGTACATTGTTCTGTGTTTTTTTTTAATAAATTACATGCCATTTGTGGTTTTAAAGCAGGTTTTTTGAAGTTATTTGTGTTCAATAAAACATCTAAAGCCACTAAAATGGTTTGTCACATCCTTTCAGCAGGTAAATAACTGGAGACACGTAATATTGGTCTTTAGTGGTCCTTTATCCTTCCTTCATATTTTTGGAGTGTCGGAGAAAGCCAGAGTTAACCCACAAAACCTCATTAATACCCAGGAACCTTGGATACCAGTGAGCACAGTCCCACCATTCCTTTATATAATGACATTCAAACATCCCAAAATACAAATGAAATCCAGAAAACAGGAAAGAATGATTATAAAAAAACAGAAATCACAATTTCTGCTCTGACAAAATAGAATGAATAATTTTAGATGTCCCATAAACCTTTTCCATCCCAAGTAGAATTTTTCTTCTGGGTAAAATGATGTGAAACAGCACAAAATGATTTACTGGTTTGTTGATATGGCCTTAGCTCTCTAGAGACCAATCACCATGATTTCATCTTCATGCACAGCGATAACACATACCTCGGGGCCAGTTATTTAAATCTGGTTAGATTTCAGTCTTCCACTTCAAGTATTCCATTTTGTCCCAAATTATAAAACTAATCCTACTTAAGCCAATTTTGTTCTCCACATCAGTCACCCCCAGGCAGGCAGTGTAGATGTTAAATGTTTTGGTAATTTTCTGTCATCATCGGAAATGAAATGAATGCGGACGCCAGCAATCCTTCTATGAATATGAAATCACAGCAACCCTTAATCTTCTTAACTAATCTTAATGAAGTTTGGAACGCAGAAAGGTATTTAAAAACAAACATTTCATTCCAGTGTCTCATTGTTATCGCTGTAATTTAGGCTTTGCTTCTTCCAGTAATTTTGTTACTAACAGCTGGTGCTAAACATTGTACAACACTGTAAAAGACATTTTACTAACAGTTCACAGAGCCATTAAAAAAAAATCATCTGAACTAATGATAAAACAAGTCAGAATTTTAATTTTTTGCAAGTGAATTAATAGAATTACAAACTTTTTAAGCACTCGTTAGAGACCCGTATTTTTGGAATATTTTCTTTTACATCTTTCCTCGACTGTAATCGTAAAGGAAAAGTAAAATGTTGTTTTTTTTTATATACTGAACTTACTGCACCAGCCTAGACATTCAGCATCTCTTTAATAGTAATACTCCAAGCCTTAAAAGATGTGCTCAGGAGTCATCTTGTCATCTTGTTAGGCCATTTTGTGAGTGTCAATTACACCGCACATACTCAGTGTGAGCTGAGCTTTGTGGTCATGGCAAATCATCAAGCAGAAGAAGAGGTTCACCTGTTGTAGAAGTTGATGCTACAAGGGCTGCCTGGTTTGCAGTGGGTTTTGAGCTGCCACTTAATGAGAATCTAGATCAATTATTAATCATTATTTTGAGAATTCTGTACATACAGAATAGAGTCAGTCCCTAAGTTCAAGCAGCACAGAGCATGCACAGTGAATCAGCCGAAAAGAAGATGTGGGCTAAAGAGCTGTGTTAGCCTTTTCTGGTGCAGAACCCCAACATAATATGTAGTATTTCTGGCCAACATATTTACCTTTACTTTAACTAGAGGTAAGATAGAGAACTGAGCAATGCGGGGAGTTGTGCATTATAACGCAGTTGTATTCATCTTAGGGCTGTGCAAAGAACTTTTAGAACACAGGAATTTTACAGTATTCAGGGGAAGATACTGTAGAGTCAATTTGGAGAGTAGTCCGAGTATCTCTTGGAACTGGAAAACTTCTGCCTTATACTGTATAACGTTTGAGAGACGTGCACACATCTATAGGATCACTGAGAAGGTAATCAGTTTAGTGGATGCCAGTGTGAGGGGATAAGTGATAACCTGAAACAAATGTTGTGATGGCTTCCATGACTATATTTACGTGCAGCCATTAGAGAGTATGTAACATCTACATTCAGCTGGCATGGATTTTCTACATACGGGTTTCGTGAATTCCAGTTTAAAAGTTCAACTATTTGGTGGTAAAGCTAAATAATGTAAATAAATATATAACTATACTCTCCCTGCAGATGAATTACATACATAGGACATATGGAGTTACATACATCCCAATCAATGCCGGTACAAAAGGTGAGGAAGGCTCTGTGCAGAAAGAGTTTACAATCTAAAAGGAAGGGAATGATAGACAAGGTGTGGGAGTGGGCAAGATCTGAGTTAAGTGGGTGAGAGATGTGGTACTATATGTGGTATTGCATTTGGTAGTTAAGAATGAGGGTAGACTTCTCTAAATAAGTGCGTTTTAAGAGATTTCTTGAACGCAGGTTGGGAGAAAGTTGGACAGACTTCCAGAGGAGGGGTGCAGCCCTTGCAAAGTCTTGAATGCGAGCATGTGAGGAGATAATAAAAGAAGAGTCAGGAGCGTAACTACAGAGGAAGCAGACCCTGCAGCTGCAGGGGGGCCCAGGAGGAATAGGGGGCCCCATAAGACATTAATTGATTAGCTATTTCAACATATTGGTAAAAAAGGAGAACCTCTGGATATGTTGGGGGCCCTAAAATAAGTTTGCTGTGGGGCCCAGTTACATATAGTTACGCCACTGAGAAGAGTTGAGTAGCAGGTCTGTAGAGAAGCGTATTAAGCTGATGGGTGAGTATGTAGAGATGAGTTCAGAGATGTAGGGAGGGGCAGAGTTATGAAGTGCTTTGAATGTCAGGGTCATTAATTTGAATTTAATTCTGAAGGGCACTGGAAGCTAATGCAGGGATTGGCAGAATGGCATGGCAGAGACGGAGCGGTTGCTGAGGTGCATAAGTTAGCGGCATTATGGACTGGAGAGGTGACAGTCTCTGTGGGAAAGGCCAATTAAAAGAGAATTACAATAGTTTAGACGCAATATGACGAGAGAGTGAATAAAGGTGGCCATACCTGTGCCGATAAAAGCTGCCGACAGCCATGTGTGGGGCCCTCCGACGGGCTTCCCCGATTGATATCTGGCCGAAAGTCTTCCCGCGATCCGACCACCCGTATCTGCGCAGTTCTGATCCAATTGTTGGGCCCTATCGGATCAGCCCGATATCGCCCACCTCAAGATGTCTTACCATGTATGGCCACCTTAAGAATTTTGGCAGCATCATGGATGATAAATGATCATATTTTGGATATGTTCCTTAGGTGGAAGTGACATGATTTAACAAGTGACTAGATGTGAGGAGTAAATGACAGGGCAGAATCTAGGATAACCCTAAGGCACCGGGCCTGGGAAGACGGGGTGATAATGGAATTGTTAGTTATGATGGATACTTCTGGGATGTTACTGGTGTTAGTTGGAGGAAAAAGAACCATTTCCGTTCTGGAGAGGTTTAATTTAAGGTAGCGTTGTGACATCAAAGTGGAGATAGCAGACAGGCAGGAGGAGACACGAGTTTGGAGTTCTGGGTTGAGATCAGGAGAGGAGAGGTAGATCTGAGTATCATCAGTGTAGAGGTGGTAGTGGAACCAATATGAGCTGAATAATTTGCAGAGGGATGAAGTATATAGGGAAAATAATAAGGGACCCATGACAGAGCCTTGAGGAACCCAAACAGCAAGAGGTGGGGGGAAGATGCTACTATGTTGTAGGAGACTCTGAAGGAATGATTAGTAAGTTAAAAAGAGAACCAGGACAGGGCTGTGACACAAAGGCCAAGAGACTGGAGGAGGAGAGGGTGATCTACAGTGTCAAATGCAGCTGAGAGATAAAGCTATATTAGTAGTGAGAAATTTTTGTTGGCTTTAGCTTTTAAAAGGTCATTAGTTAGCCGGATTAGGGCAGTTTCAGTGGGGTTGTGGTTTAAAACCAGATTGTAAGGGGTCCAGCAGGTTATTGTCAGAGAGGAATAAGGTAAGTCGGTTGTAGACTATGCACTCAAGTAGTTTATAGATGAAAGGTAGCAGAAAAATAGGTTAAAGGTTGTCAAGATTGAAGGGATCAAGAGAGGGTTTTTTCAGAATGGGGGGGGCAAGGGCATGTTTTAGTTGAGATGGGAATAGTCCAGTTGAGAGCAAGAGATTAAATAGATGAGTTAAGGCTTTGATTAGACAACGATTGGTGTTGTGGGGTTGTTTTGAAGGAATAGGATCTAACCGGGCAGAGATGAAATGCCACACATCCAGAGCTTGCAAGTCACGGTAGGTACATACATGTTTGGGGATTAGCAGGGGGAGAGGAGAGAGTTAGTGAGAGGTGAAATGTGAGCATACTGTGATCAGATAGGGGAAATGGTGAGTTAGTAAAATTGGTGGTTGAACAGAGTCTGGTAAATATGAGATCCAGAGCATTACCATTGGTGTGAGAGGGGGAGTCTGAGAATAAAGATAAGCCTAGAGAGGATGTTAGCAAAAGAAGTATTGGAAGGACTGTTAATGTTGTTAACAGGTATAATATAAATGCAAGTTATACACTAAATGGCAGTGTATGTCAGTTTCCTTAAATTAGAAGGATCTAGGTGTTTTTATAGTTAACAAGTTGTCTAATTCTGGGCAGTGTCATTCTGTAGCTACTAAAGCAAATAAAGTTCTGTCCTGCATAAAAAAAGGCATAAACTCAAGGGAGGAAAACATAATTATACCTCTTTATAGATCCCTAGTAAGGCCTCATCTGGAATATGCAGTGCAGTTTTAGACTCCAGTCCTTAAGACGGATATAAATGAGCTGGAGAGAGTACAGAGTCATACAACTAAGCTGGTTAGAGGGATGGAAAACTTAAATCATGAGGGTTGACTGTCAAGGTTGGGGTTGTTTTCTCTGAAAAAAAGGCTCTTGCAAGGGGACATGATTACATTTCACAAATACATTAGAGGACATTATAGACAAATATCAGGGGACCTTTTTACCCATAAAGAGGATCACCGTACCAGAGGCCACCCCTTCAGACTAGAAAAGAACTTTCATTTGAAGCTACGGAGGTGGTTCTTCACAGCGAGGCCAGTGATGTTATGATGGCTGATTCTGTTAATGCTTTTAAGAGGGGCTTGGATGATTTTTTGGACAGACATAATATCAAAGGCTATTGTGATACTAAACTCTATAGTCAGTATAGCTATGGGCATATATAATTTTTGGAGGTGTGGGTGTGTATATGCTGGGTTTTCATTTGGAGAGCTTGAACTCGATGAACTTTGTCTTTTTTCAACCCAATTTAACTATGTAACTACTAACTATGTAGTCTTCATCTGTTATTGGATTTTCTAAACATTATGGTTACACTGTCTATTCTTGGTTGCATACTGTCTTTCTAGCTCTAAACACCTAAGAAGCACTATATCCACCATTATGACGTTTTATTAAAGTGCAGTGTTCCTCAGCAACATGATGCACCAGCATTAACAGTTTTGTTATATGCGCTAACAATTTTTATATGAAAGTTAAAAAGAGTAAACCTTTTTTACATGTATTGTTTTTAGTTATTTAGTTGCTCACTTGAAATCAAGACATTTGTTTCAAAGGACGTTTTTTAAATGTACTTGACAGAAATAATTAGTATGTCAATTAAACAAATAATTAATTTTTTCTATTACTGGATCTTTGATTTAACAGAAATTAAATGTAAATATACTAAATATAAATAAAATTGTGTTCTCCTTTGATTAAGCAAATATAGCTCAGTACCAATTTTTCTATGGGACTAGAAAGTCTACTTGAAAAAAGTGTTATGTTCAAGCCTCTGCTTTGGCTTTTCTTAAAGTGTGTCACTAATGCAGGTTAGAATTGAGAACATGAAAAAGCTTTCATCTTGAATAAAAAACATAAGTAGCATAAGCTAAAAAGGGCTTATCTCTTCCGCTTTGATGGTTCATGTCCCTCAGAAGGGCAGGGCAATAAATAATAAATGTGAAGACTGTAATACAGAGTTTCAGAATAAAATTAATGCAGTTGAGCCTTATTAGCCACTATGGTCCTGATCACCCATTGATAAGCTAAATATTTGTGCAACTGCCAACATTTATTAAGGGGCATTTGGCACTTGTGTAACTAATCAACTCCACCTGCACTCGACCTTAACCCGCCAAACCTTAAACAACACAAAATGTTGACATTGTAGGACCTGCGCCCAACCTGAACCAGTGACTTCTCTCTTTGTACTGGACTCTAGTTCCAAGGTAGGGAATCTTCGGTAGGGGTGTAGGAGTTTACTTCCCAAGTTTACCCGCACCCAACTCTAACACACATTGGTTTGCCAAGTTTCAATCCAAAACCGCCCAACCAGTGGTGGATCTGCCGGTCACTGATGGTTTCGGATCAACCCACATATCACTAATTCCAGATGAGCCAAACCAAGAACACGGAGTCAACAGGCAGCCCAGTTTTCTGTTTTAGCTAACCATGTTTATACGCCATACTACCTAAAATACTGGCACATGTGTGGTAAATATTAGACAGCTCTATTTGTAGTATAAAGCAAGTATATCCATCTCCATTGAGAATTAAAAGTCTTGAGTTTGACATCCTTAATATACTAGAAGAGTACTGATAGACAATAAAAAAGAGGGGGCATTTGTTTTACTGTATTGTCTATCAGTATTCTTCTAGTATTTTAGGGATGTCAACTCAAGACTCTTTAATTACATAACATACTTTGTGCCCCACAAGTTGAAAATTTGCTATAATTCTCACTGCTTCAAAACATAGCATAGAGACCTACTGTACATTCCCCCATGAGCACAAGACTGCCTGCATTTAGCAACTCTGTATTCATGAGGGGTGGGCAGTAGTAGCACCTTCCCCTGCCCCCTATAACTTGCATGTCATTCAAGTGAACAAGTTAGGGAGTATTTGTGGATTTCCAATCTGGTGTTAGATGCAGGGGGCAGACAGACAACCAGACAAATGAGCCCTAAAGGGGCATTCTTGCACTTGTGTCCAGGGATATTTGTATATCGTAGTAAGATAGCCAAAAATACAAATCATCAAATTCTGCTAATCCAACTGAATGGACTATGAAGTGTGGGTAGTGCTGCCATCAAAGGTACAAAAGTTTCTTCACATGGGGCCAACATTAGAACAGAAAATGCACATATGTTAAGAAGAAACTGACACTATTTTCAAGTTCCATAGTGGAGTTGATTATGGATAGTCACATGCAGGGCATCTGTAGAATCTGAGTTGGCAGGAACAAGCCCTAAGCACCTGTTATGCAGACTGCGCTGGACCTGGGGTTTTCTGCATAAGGGATCTTTCTGTAATTTGATCTCCATACCATAAGTCTACTAGAAAATCATGTAAACATTAAATCAACCCAATCGGCTGGTTTTGCTTCCAATAAGGATTAATGATATCTTAGTTGTGATCAAGTACAATGTATTATTATTACAGAGGAAATCATTTTATTTTAACATGAAAATCATTTTAAAAATGTGGATAATTTGGATAAAATGGAGTCTATGGGGGGGGGGCCTTTCTGTAATTTCAGGATCCCACACCTGTATATTGTGCATTTGTTGCAGATCCCCCACAAGGCATAGAGAGAGTCATCTTTAATCCTTTCCATGCAAGCAATTCTATTATACATCTTCCTCTAGCTATAAGTATAGCAAAAAGCTAAGTGGTCCCTATCTAAACCACTAATTAGAGCTTTGCCTGGTGACATAAGAAAAGGATCACAGAATGCAGTCATTTCCAATTTTATTCATCCAGTGTCGGACTGGGACACCAGGAGCCCACCATAAAACCTTACACCAGGGGCCCACTCTCAGTACTAATATTCTTCTTCTCCTCAATCAACCTCTATTGTCCTAGTTTGTTTTCTTTACATACTATAATCAGTTATTCCATCTATT
>CM044433.1:40628017-40724164 GCA_024363595.1 Xenopus borealis | reverse complement strand
AAAATTGTGATTTATTCTCAACGTTTTGGCATCCTGACTGGAGCCGTCTTCAGGAGAAAAGAAGACGGCTCTTCACCTATATGTAGGTGTGGGACCTTAGGACCTATTATCCAGAATGCTCATGACCTTTGATAACTTTGGAAATAAATTTGGATCTTCACACCTAAAGTCTACTAGAAAATCATGTAAACATTAAATAAATCCAATAGGCTGGTTTTGCTTCCAATAAGGGTGAATTATATCTTAGTTTGGATCAATTACAAGGTACTGTTTTATTATTATTATTATTATTATTATAAAGAAAAGGGAATTCTTTTGGATTATTTGATTATAATGGAGTCTATGTGAGACGGCATTTCCGTAATTTGGAACTTTCTGGATAACGGGTTTCCGGATAACGGGTCTCATACCTATATATACCGTATATATCTCATTGCCAGATATATATATATACACTGTATATATAAATATATATATATATCTGGCAATGAAATAATATTCTTTGAAGCAGCAGCCCTGTTTGTTACAGTATGTTTGCTGTCAACTCTAGTGTGTGAAGACATCTTTTGTCTATTGCCTTAGCAACAAATGTGTTCAGCAGAACTTTAGATAATATTTTTCCCTGACTTAGGACAGAAAGCTCTGCAAAGTACAGCAGAGCTTGTGCTTTGTAGAAATAAAGAGAGTTTAATGGGATCTCCACCCATATACATTTTTTGTACAGGTATGGGAGCTGTTATCTGGAAACAAAAACCTTTATTTAGAAAGCCCAGAATTATGGGACAGCAATCTCCCATAGACTTTATTTTCAGGAAATAATTCTAATTTGTAATAATAATTGCCTTTCACTGTAAAAATGTGTGCATGTGCGCTGACTTGCAGGGAGGACTGGATTTGGGCCCTGGGGTAGCAGCCCCGGTGGGTCCTGGGTACCCCAGTCCGACCCTGCAAATCATTATAATGCAGACTGGGTGGGCATGCCCAGAAGTTTGATTTTATCATAGTTATTAACGCCCTGTGACTGTCAGCAAACTGTTCATGGGAGCCAGGAAAGTGTTTAGGGAATTGGCACATTTATCAAAGCAACTCAAAGTGTCATTTTAAATGTGTTGACTCTGAGCACTCCAAATGCCTGCCAGACACATACTCCCAGCACTCAATGGCTACATTTTAGATTGTTAGAGGGGCCTTTTATCTTTTTCTTTACCCAGTGGTGATTCCTCATATGAAAGACCTACATTTCTTAAAAAAAAAAAAAAATACTTAAAGGACCAGTACGACAAAAAAATATGTGTTATGCTTATGTGGGTTAAGCAGAAAGTAGTTAATGTCCAGCTATGGATAGGAGCATGGGTTACTGTGACTCAACACTTCAGGCTAGGGCCTTCGCTAAGTGGAAGATTTCAGCAGGTGATGTAGTGCAACTACAACTCTCAGCTACTACTGTGCAAATAAAAAATGATGGACACCAAGAGGTTCTTATGGTGAAACAAAGGAATGATAGTTTATATGTTCAAGACAAATATCCCCAGGTTTACAGTATGGAGGTATATGCAGTATTTTAGCAGACTGAAACAGGCATAGGACGGTACAGCTGAGGAATGTGACTCTAATAATGCATTGTAGTCAAGCAGTTCATCAATTACTTCAGGTAGATATACCTCAAAGTGGTCCAGATCCCACCCAGTGGAATGGTCAGGGTGAAGGAGTCTAAGCCTGACACCCTATCAACTGTGGTCCCCTTACTAAAGGCAATCTAGGAGCCTTGGGAAGCTACTCCCAGCTACAGATCCTTGATGGAGCTCACAGCTGCTCTTACTATCTTCCCTCACTGTCTTACTCTCCTACAGAGTCTATGACAGATACTGTATAACCTGTTTCTAGCTAACCTCGTTCACAGTGTTCCCTGGTCCCTGGCTCAGACACTAAAGTGTCTGGACTGAGAATCAAAACAGGCCCTGGAATTTCAGGTACACAGAGGCCCAATTAGCAAACACAGAAGCCAAAAATGCCCCCACCAGCCCACTACAGTATATACTAAATTTCTATGGCACGTTATAGCAGCCCCTCTGGCATTTGCCATAAACCACAGATTGCTAGTCCGGTCCTGCTTAAGGTGCTCTTCCTTTAGAGCAATGGCTTTAATGGGCCTTGGTGTACCCAGGGGTGCTCCGCCAATGAGGCGAGTTGCCAGGGGCAGCAAAAAAGCTGCTCCTGGTAACTAAGAGCTGAATTTCCGGTTTTCAACCCGCAATTCGGCTCTTCTAGTGCAGAGCGAGCACTTGCACGCTCTGCACTTGCACGCTCTGCACTAGCGCTGTGGACTTGCCCCCCCTCCGCTGAAAAACTGAACGCCGCAGGGAAGGGAGGCGGCATATTGAAGGCCGTCTCAGGTGGTGGTATGATCTGGATCACACCTGGGTGTACCCAGGCTCAATGGGAACAACCAGTAGGTAAAGACACCAGCAGCCAAAGAGAAAGATCCACCCCTTTAAACTATATTGAAGTGTGGTAGGAAGTGGTCATTACACCTCTTGGCCAATAACACTGGATATGTAAATACTTAAACTAGATACATGGGCTTTCACCCAGCAACTAGGGAAAAGGAGGAAGGGTAGGGAATTAAAGCCATAGGGACATATTAACTTCTATGGGTCCCTACATAAGTTACCCCATTGTGTAAGTAATATTTATGTTCAGAATGTCTCCTATTTGTGTCTTCCCCCCCCCCCCCACTTAAATTGTAAGCTGTACATGGAAGGGACTTCCATCTTCTTTTATCTTTGAAAGGGGTGGTTCACCTTTAAGTTAACTTTTAGTATGCTATAGAATGATCTATTCTAAGCAACTTTGCAATTCGTTTTCATGTTTGCCGTCTTCTTCTGACTCTTTCCAGCTTTCAAATAGAGGTCACTGACCCCATCCAAAATCAAATGCTCTGTAAGGCTACAAATGTATTGTTATTGCTACTTTTTATTGCTCATCTTTCTATTTCGGCCTCTTCAATTCTTATTCCAGTCTCGTATTCAAATCAGTGCATGGTTTCTAGAGTATTTTGGACCCGATTAACCAGACTGCTGAAACTGCAAACTGGAGAGCTGATGAATAAAATGCTAAATAACTCAAAAGCCACAGACAATAAAAAATGAAAACCAAATACAAATTGTCTCTCTACATCACACTGAAAGTTCATTCAAAGGTGAGCGACCCGTTTAATCTTTATCGTGGTGTACTTTTTATTTATTTATAGTTATCATTGTACTTTGTATTTATTTTTGGAATGACCCCCGTGTTTGTTCTATTAGTTTATTGTTCTGCTGTACAGTGCTGCATACATATGTAGCACTATATAAATATATATATATATATATATATATATATATATATATATATACATACATACATACAATAAAACATGTTTCCATAACACAAACATTTAAAGGATCAGTAAACAGAAAGTGGTTTAAAGGAATCACAATGTAATGAGCTGTTGCCCAGCACTTGTACATCTGGTGTGTATATTTAAAAAACACAACTATAGTTTATATAAACAAGCTGCTGTGAGAGAAGCCATTCAAGCACAGTAGATAACAGATAGGGTCTGAAGACTCCCATTGTATACTACAGAGCTTATTTGTTATCTGCTGTATATTCTGTGCATTTGTCCTTTTTCAGCTTTGAATGGCTGCCATCACGGTTGCAAAACAGCTTGTTTCTGAAGCAGACACAACAATTTTACCATTGCAGGGCAACATGACATTATATTTTCATTACTTTTTGCTGGTGTTACTGTTCCTTTAATCACAATAACATACTGCGTTGGTTGAATGTAAACAGAATACATTCCTTTATCAATGTCATTGTCTGCTCTATAGGCAAAGTCAAACAAATTATTTACATGATAAAACAGTTGATGCATGTGACTGAAGATTAGCATAATGTAGTTCCTACAAGTGTATGTCAAGGCTAATTCAGCTCAGCAACATATTACTTTGACCCTTATATAAAAGAACAGATTATGTGTTCAATCATGGAGGTAGCGGGGATTATAAAAGAAGTAAACATGGTACATACTGTACATTGTTTGAAGGAAACATAATATTTCACACAATAGTCTCCTTGGACAATAAAAACAGTTAATGGAAATTAGTTTATCAGGGGCAGTGAGACAATTCAACGTTATGTGATTTGCTGGCATATAGCAGGGTTTACACAGTTCAGCAATGGCAACTGTTACACGTGGAATGAGAAAGAAAGAAAGAAAGAAAGAAAGAAAGAAAGAAAAAGAGAGAGAGAGAGAAAGAAAGAATGAAAGAGAAATAGAAAAAGAAAGAAAGGGGCAAATTCACTAAGAGCCCCCCCCCCCCAAAAAATGTTTTTCTTTTTCAGACTATCACCCTAGAATGGTAAGACACACCAGCGTTTTTTTTAGGACTTTAAAAAAATTTCCAATTTTTTTTTTTTAAAACTCCTTGAACTTCGCCTGGTCTGACCTGGCGAAGTAAAGTTTAGCGTAAGTGGTAACGTTCAGGAAAATGGACATCTTAGTGAATTTGCGTTATTACGATTCTTCGTCAACGCGCAACTTCGCCTGGCGTAAGGGTGCGAAGTCTATCTACTTCGCTAGCGAAAATTTGCCAGAGTCCATGTTGGTGAATTTGCGAAGTTGCGAAATGAAGTCACACTGGCGAATTAGCACTAGCGTTAGACGCTTCGAACTTTAGTGAATTTGCCAAAAAAGAGAGAAAGAAAGAATGAAAGAAAAAAAGAAAGAAAGAAACAGAAAGAAAGTAAAAGAAAGAACGAAAGAAAGAAAGAAAAGCAATTTAACAACTCAGGGACTGACACAGATACGTGAATGTGTAGCAGTTCTACAGTGGCAGAGGTAAAAGTATTAGAAGCAATATCTAGCTCAACAAAGACACACCAGGTACAACATATTCTGAGTTACCCAGGGACGTTGAACAATCAGCTTATAAAGGTGATGGGAATGCTTTACAGATAGAATGGCTACCTTGCAGCATTGCGGTTGCCCATAGCAACCAGTTGAATATGGAAGCAATTATGTGATTGGTTGCTATGGGAAACTGCACTGGTGCAATTTAACACTTTCATTTACACTGCTGACTCTTGCTATTCCACATAAATAAATGTGTCTCATTAAAGAACATGTTTCTGGTTTTGCTCTCTCTGTCTCACACTTATGTGGCCTGTAATAAATACTGTATGTTCTTGCAAGTCATCACTTTTCCTGTCAGACAAACCCTTCTGCATCTCTGTCTCTCTTTCTTTCTCTACATCATTCTTCACAAATATTCTCTTTTTAAATTCCTCATTCTGATGCCTGTCTGTAACTTTCCATTTCTATTTCATTATATTTTGTCTTCTCCTGAACACATCTCAGTTAGTGATGGGCGAATCTCCCGCAATTCGCTTCGCCTAAACGAGTCGCAGGACGATTTTGTCGCGCGTTGCGTCAACTTTGTCGCGCGTCGCGTCGTTTCTGTCGCGCGTCGCGTCAAAAACGACGCGCGACTGACGCACGACTCGTTTTTCGGCGAAATTTCGCTGGTGATTCGCAAATTTATTCGCCATCGGCGAATCGCGGGAATTCGCCACGAATTCGACCTAGGCGAATAAATTCGCCCATCACTAATCTCAGTCTAATTAATATATAGTATAATATAATATATAATATATCCAGTAATCACAGTATATAACATATCCAGTATAATTGTGTGCCTCTGTTTCATGGCCAGAGCCATCTGCCTACCTCTCTATGACATCACACTAGAAGCTGGCAGCCATTAAAGGGGTTGTTCACCTTTGAGTTAACTTTTAGTATAATGTAGAGAGTGATATTCTGAGACAATTTGCAATTGGGTTTCATTTTTTATTTTTTGTGGTTTTATAGTTATTTAGCTTTTTATTCAGCAGCTCTCTAGTTTGCAGTGTCAGCAATTTAGTTTCTAGGGTACAAATTACCCTAGCAACCCTGCATTGATTTGAATAAGAGACTGGAATATGAATATGAGATGGACCGAATTCAATGATACATAATAAAAAGTAGCAATAACAATACATTTGTAGCCTTACAGAGCATTTGTTTTTAGATGGTGTCAGTGACCCCCATTTGAAAGTTGCAAAGAAACAGAAGAAAATTGCAAATAATTAAAAAACTATGAAAAATAAACGATGAAGACCAATTCAAAGGTTTCTTAGAATTAGCCCTTCTACAATATACTAAAAGTTAACGTGAAGGTGAACCACCCCTTTAAAGCATTAAAGGGCACAACAGCAAGCCTCTTATTGATGACTTATACAGCACTTGCACCCAGGAGAACAAGTTTGGACTGGGCCGGCAGGACACTGGGAGCAAGAAAAAAATTATTGGAGCTGGTCCCTTGTGGGCTCCGAAAACTCAGACCTGCCCCAGCTCCAGGCAGGACCCTTAGTTCCAGCTGCAAAAAAGAAGTAGACGGTATGTGGCACAAGTAGAGAGGGGGGAGGCTGGCGGTGGAGCTGTGTGGAAGAGTTTACGATTGGGTGGGGGGCCCAGAGGCATCAGCCCTGATGGACTCTGAAACCCCAGTCCAGCACTGCTGGAGAATTCGGCATCAAGAGGTGCAGGGCCATGTTGCACATCCTGACCCCTAATTTGCTTATCTGTATGATGCACAAGTTAGGGGATGGCTGGAAGGGGCTGCCTACATGCCTCCCCATCCCTCTTGGATAGAGTTTTCAAATGCAGACAGCACTCTATTCAAAAAGCAAGTTTCAGGTCTCTGAATTTATAGCACTCTTTTTTTTCCCTTTGCATTCTTCTTCCTCGTGTGAATTGGGGTGTTTTATTCACACATTTTACTTTCGTTACGAAAAAACCCATATACATTTTAAATCTGTGCATGGTGTGTGATACTAAAAGCAAAGATATTTCCCTTTACAGTACAATATGCAATTTCAATGAAACTGCCAAATAAATAGAAATAAGTAAGCGTATTTATGCCTTATCCAAATAGAGCTGTCAGTCAAAGAAAAAGCACATTGTAGCTATTGAAATCGGTGCTTCAGGAAATGCAAGAGTTTTATTCAAAATGAAATGCACAATTGCAAAAGCAGGCGCATCAAGCGTCAATTCCCATTCGTCAATTCCCATTCGTCAATTCCAGAGACACACGCACCCCGTAATACACAAATTATGATCTATTCAGAAATTACCATGTATAAAACAACACTTGAGGGGCCCTCTTCTTTCTTGGGTGAATTCCCAACTATTTGTGCGGACACCTAAACTCCTGGTCATTGGGATTAGAGCTTGTGGTCATCTCCCATAGGCTCCATTTTATCTAAATGATCCAAATATTTTAAAAGGATTTCCTTTTTCTCTGTAATAATAAAAGTAGCTTGTACTTGATCCCAACTCAGATATAATTAATCCTTACTGGAAGTAAAACCAGCCTATTGGGCTTATTTAATGTTTAAATGCTTTTCTAGTAGTCTTAAAGTATGAAGATCCAAGTTACGGAAAGATCCCTTATCTGGAAAACCTAAGGTCCCAACCATTCTGGATAACAAGTCCAATACTTTTATACCGGTATCTGACCTTTTATCCAGAATGCTCGGGACCTCAGGTTTATCAGATAATGGATATTTCTGTAATTTGGCTCTTCATACATTAAGTCGAATAGCAAATGACTTAAATAAACCTAATAGGCTGGTTTTGTTTCCAATAAAGGCAGAGAGAGAGAGAGGGAGAATGAGAGAGAGAGAGAGAGAGAGAGAGAGACAGAGAGAGACAGAGAGAGACAGATAGATAGAATAAGTTTACCAAATAATAAGTTTGGCAAAAACAAATTAATTGCTGGGGGAAAAAGGAAAATGAAATATAACCAGAAATGTATCTTAATTACATGAAACTGCACAAAATAAAACCTGAACAATGCGAGAAAGCCATAATCACAAAACTCACATTACTCTAAAGCAATCTAAAGGAGCTTAATGAAGTAATATTTGCAAAGCAGGAAAGCAAATGTAAGCTAAAACATACAGTGAATACAAAGCAGCTTATTAGCACTGGCATCTGATTTTGGTTCCAGGCATGTAGAAAAAGCCTCAGCTCCACCCAGTGTATGTTATAGGGTAGTGTTCCAGCAAGAGCACAGCTCCATCAATAATGTGTGCTTTATTTTTAAAAGGTATGTTGGGGTAAAGCAGTGGTAACTTTTATTTGATTGCATATCCGTTCTTATGACTGGTTTAAAATTAGAAACATACAGTATTTTAATGAATGTACACATAGATTATGCTGGAAAACAAAAACACATTTGTTACAGGAGGCAGAAACTGACCAGCAGATGGCGCTGTTGTAACAAAATTCATTCATGTTAACAGAACATGTATACTTAAATATCTTAGAATTTAAAATAAAATAATGAATGTACATTGCAAAAGTGCTTAAAATAGCATCCTTGTCAATTTTACATTCACTTATCTTAAAGGTTTACTCATCCTTTAAGGCAGTGATCCCCAACCAGTAGCTCGCGAGCAACATGTTGCTCTCCAGCCCCTTGGATGTTGCTCCCAGTGGCCTCAAAGCAGGTGCTTATTTTTTTACCTCAATACAGCCACAATTATTTAGTCCACTTATAATAGGGACAAGCCTCAGAACAGTCCTTTTATCTTGGCTCATTTGTTACTTTTGTAACATTGTGTGTTTAGGCAATGATTGTTTCTATTAATAGATAATATACAATGTAGCGATCAAGCTTGGCATTTGTTACATAGTTCTTGTTTTTATGTAGTTACTTGAGGGGTGTTTTACTGAAAAAATATTAAAACTCTTTTTAATTTGTGTTTGTTTTTTAATTTGTGTTGGTCATTTACAAATATGTGCTTTTTTATGTGTGAAGTTTAACCTTCTTGATGCATTTTGATGATGTAATTGTTACGTCAGCTGATTAACCTTTTCCCGCCATCTAAAGTATTTAATGCATTCACCTTGTACCATTTTGTACTTTGAGAAAGGCCTCGGAGGAGGCCGAAACGTTAGTCTTCCATATAATAAATACATTGTTTTGTTTAAGACCTGAGAGTGCGGACCTTACTCTTTGGATATATATATATATATATATATATATATATATACATATATATATATATGTGTGTGTGTGTGTGTGTGACTTAGAAGCAACAAAGCACTCTGACCAGCATTTGACCAAATGTGTGTGAACTGTTCCAAGATATCTACTAATACATTTTGTATGCAATAAGCATGTTTATATTTATTGATGTATAATTTAAGGGGATATACACCTTCCTTTTCAGTGTTGCTCCAGTTGTTGCTGTGCTACAGCTACCAGCATTCTACAGCATATTGTAAATACTTTGAACATTAAGGAAGCTGTACACACCACACAGATAGATAAGCAACACTGCATTATAAGGCATTTAGCCAAGTCCTCAAGGGCCAGTAGCCCCATTTAATAAAGAATATCCTCATGTGAGAATCCTGCCTGCACTGCTAAACATTATTCTGTATTCTTGGTTTCACCCAATCATCAATGAAGGTATAAACATAGTTTTCTAGCTTTAAACAACTAAACAACACTATACTGTATCTGCCTCTCTTATTACCATTGGCAAGCAAAAACTAATCAATATCCCAATATGATATAACAATTAGATCAATGATGTAACACTAATTAGGATTCTTAATGGAGAACACTCTTTCATTTGTAAGTAAGTCAGGGTTCCCTTTCCAAGGGATAAGGGGAGCAAAAGAGTCAATTTTAGCATAACTGTATATCCTGTTCTTTTACACAAATTAGAATTGTCAGGTAGGCTAAAAAATCAATGTTTTGTATTCAACCTGTTTTTGTAAGCATGAACTGTACCTTTTCTTTAGCTTTGGTTTTGGTTGCTTCATCCATCCAGTCATTTTCCTTCTCCAGCATATCGATAAAAGCCCAGCGAATGCCGTCAATCAGCTCTTCCATCTAGACAACAGAAACAATCTTATACCGCTAATAAATATGACTAAAAACACTGAAATTGTGCAAGTATAAGAAAAGGAACATGGCAACATCTTTTTATAACTTCCTATGGGATTTTAGAACGGAATTTATCAAATGGTAAACTCTAATTTTCACACATTGATACCTGCATTTCTACAAATCCCATCGGAATGAAGAGAAGTTGGGCAAATTTTTCTGTGGCTAGCTACAATCTCACAGATAAATGTGCCCCAAAATTATACCAATCTCTATTTATTCTTATGGGATTTTTCAAGGCATATGGGTGAAAGTTAGAGGTCACTGCTAGTGATGGGTGAATTTATTCGCCTGCTGTGAATTCGAGGCGAATTCCCGCAATTCACCGTGGGTGATTAAATTTGCAAAACACCGTGAAATTTTGCCCTGGCAAAAATTCACCGGTGTCCAAAAATGTACGCGCACGTCCAAAACGAGACGCCGGTTAACTTTTGCTAGGGTAAATTTCAAATTTATTCGTCCGCGGTAATTTGCCGTTTTTGGGCAAATTTTTTTTTTTGACGAATCAAAACGCTGCCGATTCGCCCATCACTATTCACTACTACTAGGTGAGGCTAGGGTGTTTTTAGCTAGGGGGCCGACCCAAGTCATAATGGGAAGGGGAGAAACAATAGCGGTCTCAAAGCAGTTTCATCCACCAATATTACAGCATTAATTTTCGCAATGCAAACAAATCCTTCAGCAGCGGTGTCAGATAGCTGCTATCTGGTTAGCTGCCCATTGCTCTGTTTATAGGCTGTTGATGGGCTGCTGAGGGAGGGGGTGATATTACTCCAAACTGCAGTGTAGCAGTAAAGAGTGACTGAAGTTTATCCGAGCACAAAGTCACATGACCTGAGGGCTCCTGGGAAACTAACAATATGTCTAGCCCCATGTCAAAATACAAAATTAAATAGAAAAAAATATTTTTGCTTCTTTAAAAAAAGGATTTCAGTGCAGAATTCTGCTGGAGCAGCACTATTAACTGATGTCTTTTGAAAGAAACATGTTTTCCCAGCGACAGTATCCCTTTAACCATCTGAAGATGTTTTTTGCCTTTGTGATTTATGGGTTTTTTATAGTGGTTTGCACTCGAAAACCTGATCAATTCAAGGTATTAGTTTATTTTGCCCAGTTGCATTCAATCAAGTTTTTTTACATTCAGGTTTTTTCATAAATAAGCAAACATTCGAGTTATGAGTTTATTCGAGGTAGGAAAAACCTCACAAACGCGACCTTTGATAAAACAACACCATAAATTTAGTGGTTCCTAATCAATTGTCTAATTGAAATGTGACTTTCAGCAAACAAGATTTAAATATTCTTTTTCATAAAACCACACATTATTTTATGAATTCGCCTTAGGCGAATAAATTCGCAAAACGCCAGTGAAAATTCGCGTGCTGAAAATGACGCGACGTGCGTCGAAAATTACGCGATTCGGAAATGACGCGACGTGCCGAAAACTAACATTTTTCGGCGAAACATGATAGATTCGCCCATCACCAATACTAACTCTATTTCCAGAAAATAACAACCAAGAAGCAACCAAACATAAGCAATGACTTATAGTCCAGTGTGAGACAAAGGAAGCCACATGGATTTGTTAAAGCTGAAAATGACAGTTTTTATCACTCAGGTCAGACATTAACATCATGTCACAAATCAAAATATAAAACTTGCGCATCAGCCATCAGTAAATGTTGTGGAACAGGAAAGGCTTGGTTAGTTTTAATACTCAATAAAATATAAAGCTATTATTAAGACTTTCATTTTTATAGGACATAATAATTACAGAGATATTTCAAAATGAAAAAGTAAATTCTGCTTATCGTATACGTCTAAGACATCTAAACAATTCTAGACAACACACATATAATTTGCCTATGTCCTGTTATTTCAGACTCCTTTTCTCAATTTTGTTTTTCTTAGTATCACAACTTGGAATGAGAGAATTTTCTGCCAGGCATGAATCCGCAAATTTTTTTTTTTTTCGAGAAAACGCAGCAAAAATGAAATGCAAAGAAATTTGCTGCAACAAACAATTCGCCAAGACAGAAAAGTTGTTGCTGGAAAAAAATGGCCATTGACAGTAAAACATTTGGAGTAAGAAAAAAAAGTTGCACGCAAAAAAAAAATGACGTACATGAAAAAAATTGTCAAATATTACCAACGTATTTCACAAATTTTTCTGCAGTCTTGCAAATTTTTTGGTATGGGACAGATTCACTCCTCACTAATCATAACATGCATTATTTCTATAGTACCTATATAAAGGTTTATGCACTTTGATTTGAGTAATTTTTATCTTGTGGATCTTGCGATTATAAGGATTGCACAACAATCAGGGTAGTATACATAGAGGGAGCAGACACTGAAGTTGCAGGGGGGGCAACAGTGTAGAGGGCCCAGTAATAAGCAATTTCAATATCTTAGTAGAAGAAGTCAGCATACTAATATTTTGGGGTCCTATATTGATCTGCTGTGTGGCCCAGTAGCATCTTCATACGCTACTGGTGACTTGTCCAGGCTCACAAGAGTTGCCATACAAATCTCAACCTGGGCCTTTCCCCTGAAATCCCCCATTAGAGACAAATAACCTCCAGGCTAACAGCCCCTTTTAGCCCAGTAAGCCCAGCAGTTTATTATCATGTTTAAAGGAGACAAATACTTCCCACTTCCAGCATCCTCCAAGGCCAGCAGTTGAATAGATGCAAGATAATCCTCCAATGAGAATATTGTTGCCCTGTTTATATGTTATCTTCTTGGTTACTTAAGACCAGTAACTCATGAGCAATATGTTTCTCACTAACCCCTTGCATGTTGCTCCCAGTGGCTTCAAAGGAGGTGATTAATTTTGAATTCCTTGCTTTGAGGCAAGTTTTGGTTGTATTAAAACCTGGTACTGCCTCCTGTCGGGCTGCCAGTCCACATATGGACTACCAATAGTCAGTTGCAGCCCATAATTGGCACCCGGGAACTTTATGCAGGCTTGTGTTGCTCTTCAACTTTTTGAATGTGACTCATGGGTAAAAAAAAGTTTGGGGGTCCCTGCTTAAGACTATTGATTAATGTAAACCTACACAATCACTCCCACAAACATATGTGCCTGTCATTTGAATGAAAGCTCCTACCTACACTAATTACTGCAAGAAACACCCCAGCTCCACCACAACATTCATATAGGAAATATGATGAACCAAAAACATTGATAAGAACTAAAAAATATAAACCGACAGCAAAACATAACAACTTCAATATGCAGTAAAAAAATAAAATCCCATTCCTGATTCCCATCTGCAACTTACCTTCTTGTAAGCTAGCATTATGGCTTCAAACAGACTATGGCTGCACTTTCAAAGCACCTCATGTAAATCTGGCCAAACTGAGATGAGCCCTTAAAGCCATGTGTCGCTAAAGCTCTGGACAACTGAACGCAACTTTTTTTTTACATTTTCTCAAATCTGAATAGGCCAATTAGATTTGGTCAGGTAATCATATGGGATTTGTTTTCTGGCCAAATTCAAAAATTAAGGGGCAGAAAATATTCATTTTGCATGGTCATGTGCTTTCAGAAGGAGCCAGTGCTGCACTATAGAACTGCTTTTTGGCAGGTTGTTGCTTCTCCTACTCAATATAACTGAATGGGAATCAGAATATTTAGATTCGACTGGGTCTGCGGAAACACATCTCTACACGGTTGCCTGCTGCTTTACAGGGAAACAAACAAAGCCCATGCTGTTTCCCTGCAGAGCAGTTAGAGACAGTCTGAAGTTTCCTATCTGCAGCTGTCAGAGGAAGTAAAATAAAGGGGAATTTCACTGCATACAGTCAGGTTTGTTATTAAAACGGTACAAATTTTTAATTAACGTATATTGCAGATAGATTTCTTTTCCATTAAAGAAAGTAAAAAAGGGATTTTATTTTTTTTTGCCTTTACATCCCCTTTAACAGTAACATAGTATACATGACGGAATGTAATGGATTTGAACTCAATTCTGAATAGGGATGCACCGAATCCAGGATACGGTTTGGGATTCGGGCCAGGATTCTGCCTTTTTCAGCAGGATTCGGATTCGCCAAAATTATGGCCAGGGAGGGAACTTTTTGACTTTTTGGCACAAAACAAGGAAGTAAAAAAGTTTTCCCCTTCCCACCCATAATTTGAATATGCAAATTAAGGTTCGGATTCGGTTCGGTATTCGACCGAATCTTTTGGGAAGGATTCGGGGGTTCAGCCGAATCCAAAATAGTGGATTCGGTGCATCCCTAATTCTGAATGTCTTTGTATGAGAAAATCGCTGTAAAGGGATAAGTGAGTGAACAATTATACATATTTGCTATAAAATTTATACAATGCATCTTCATGCAACCGATAATCAAGAATTAGTCTAAACATTAAGCACTTCTTTCTGAGAATTGTCATTTTATCTGTATTATCTTCAATGGTCATGTCAACATTACATACAAAATGATCAATACACGCATATCCTTTCCAAAATGAGCTAAATTACCATATCCTTCTTGTCTTCTTGAAAGTGAGCATCTACAAACAGCTTCCCAACAGGATAGGGGATAGAATTTTCCACGTAATTTACACATCTGTCCCAACGTCCTGCCAATGAATTGGTGCCCAGGAGAATCTGCAAAGCAAAAAAGTTCAAGACTTAGAAGCCTTACCAGTAGAGTCCCATGTACATGCATTATTCAGCAACACTAAAAAGGACAGCAGAAACAGATGCTATTCTGAATGTAATTGCAAAAAATGTATTATTATAAATTATTTGACCCTTAATTATTAGCTTTGCACATTTTACAGCACTTCCTTGGGCAACCGACACAGGAAATGAAGTTCTCATTTCATAAGAAATGATTCACAGAAGAATATTTTTCTTAAGATTTTCTTTGCCATTTACTGCTTTCCTAAATTCTGTTCCTTCCTCTTCTAGAACAGAAGCTAAAGAGTAATGGGAGAATGGGAAGGTTGAGTAAGAACTATGGCATACAAAACTTCATGTTCGATAAGCCTAACCCATCCAACTGGGCAAGTGGCTAGTATCATTATCAAAATATTATATTGCTATTTTTGCAAAATATTATATTGCTATTTTTGCAAAATATTATATTGCTACTTTGTAAATTATTCTAAAATATTAAAAAAGTAAAAGCTGCAGTTGTACAGAATATAACTGCTGACAGCCTTTCGATAGTAAAACAAGGGGTTGGTTTATCAATAATTACCCACAGTACATCCAAGATTATGGGGCACATTTACTAAATTCACATGAAGGATTCGAAGTTTCGATCGAATTTTCAAAAAGTTTTGTATTAGAATTTTCTAATGTTTTTGAAGACCACTTCGACCAGTGAATTTTGAAAATTCGATTGAATCGAATGATTCAAATTATTCGAATAAAAATCTATTCGAATATTCGACTTTTTGACAGTTGAAGTACTTCACCTTTAAATTTGTATTTGACTGTCTAGTTCGCCAGTTTCAACCTACCGAATTGTATTTCGAAATTTGTGATCGAATACAAAAATTTGATCAAATGGTTAAAATCGTTCGATTCGAACTATTTTATCGATCGATCGGATTTTTATATTCAATCGTTCGACCAATTGATTTTGCTGTAAAAACCCTTCAAATTCGGAGAATTTTTATTCCATAACTATTCCCATGGTCGAATGTGAGGGTTTTTTTAACCTCGAATTCAACCCTTAGTAAATCTGCCCCTTAGTGTATTAAAAAAGTATTTAAAAATATTGTTATGTAATAAAAGGATTTAACGTGAAAATTAAATGACCTGAAATTAGTTTTCCTTGTTTATTATTCGGAGATGTTGAGTTATTTAGCATTTTACTCAACAGCTCTCCAGTTTGCAATTTCAGCAGTTTGGTTGCTTTGATCCAAAGTACCCTAGCAACCACGCATTGTTTTGAATAAGAGACTGGAATATGAATAGGAGAGGGCCTGATTAGCAAGATGAGTAATAAAAAGCAGCAAAAACACTAAAGTTGTAGCCTTATAGAGGATTTGTTTTTTTGATGGGGTCAGTGACCCAATTGAAAGCTGGCAAATAAAAAAACTATAAAAAATAAATATGACCAAATGAAACATTACATGCTTAACGTGAATTAAAGGTGAATTTAAGTAAACTTATAATTAAATAGGTTTTTTCCTAGCAATTTTATATCATTTGCAATGTATTAACCTGCTGAAAATGAATGGAAAAATTAGATTAAGGACTTCACTGGTATGCGATTTACCAACTGAGATATTGATAAATATAGGCAAAATCCAGGAAAAAAAATTATGTGAATCCCAAGAAAAGTCACAATTAGTCAATATTAGTTGCAGTCATGACTATGAAGATTTTCATTCATCCAGGTCATGGTATCTAATATATGTAATTCTGAAACAACTGGACTTGCTGAGTAATCATTGAAGACATTTCACTACTCATCTGAGCAGCTTCTTCAGTTCAACTGACTGGTGTGGGGAGTTCTCGGCATATAAACTCTTCCACTAATCTAGCTCAGTGGCACATTGTAACTTTTCACAGAGGTGACATCTGAAACTCACAGGGGTGTGATTCTGTGGGGTTACTGTGCTAGGATTATCAAGGTATCACAGATATGCACAGATGTTACAACAGCATTGTATGAAGCAGACAGTTGGTGTTTTCGCCACTAAGGATGTTTTCTTGCTGCAGTCAATTTATTAGTCTAATTGCCTCTATCGTAGTGATACATGTGAAAAATCATGGACGGAATTGTGCTGCACTGGCCTGAAGGTCAGCTTCCTCCATCACCCCCTCCCCTCAGATACCTGCACATCTGTTTCATCTACAGCCAGAGCACTGGGATTGGGTACATAGTCCCTAGTAGTGATGGGCAAATTTATTTTCCTGGCTCGAATTCGCTGCAAATTCCTGTGATTCATGAAACGCCTGAGAAAATTCGGCTGGTGAAAACTAGCTGGCGTCTTGTTTTTGACGCCTGCTCCCGTTTTTTGGATGCCAGTGCGAATGTGCGCTGGCATCCAAAAAGAGGTTTGCATCCAAAACAAGACGCCGGCGGCTTTTCGTCACAGATTCACCTGTCACTAGTCCTCTCTGGCTCGGTGTAAGTTGAAGTGCGGCTGGGCAGCATGTTGCCCCTGAGCTTGTGCAGCCCAGGCCTAGTGAAAAATGAAGTGACATCATATGATACCATTGTCACCTTTTTGAAGAGTTACAATGTGCCATCGTGACTGAATTAGTGGAAGAGTTTATATGCCGACAGCCTCCCCCACCAGTCAGTTGAACTGAAGAAGCTGCTCGGATGAGTAGTGAAACATCTTCAATGATTACTCAGTAAGTCCAGTTGTTTTAGAATTACTTAGTTGCAGCTAGTTGCATTTTGTTCTCATGATAGTGTTTTTTTTCCTGCAATTTTTGATAAATGTGCTTTCAGTGACTACAGGTTGGGTATGAATAAACATATTGTATAATACAGACATATTTGTATACATGGAACATACCTACAAAGCAGGATTAGCAACATATTTTCAACCTATTTTGTTCAAGGTTATCTTCTTTACATTCAAAAATAAAGTATTTTGATGACTCCATTAACTAACTCCAGTTAAACAACAGTAATTCTGACCTATAATCCACCTTAAATACATATGTGCTTAGGCTGAATACAGGATTCATGTTCTGAATACTACAATCTGGTAATATATGATATTGAGTCACCAGAGAGACCACAGGACATGGGGGCCTAATATTAAACTTCGATTTAATTCATTTCTAATATATGTGACTTTGCTGTAATCCAAGTATTTAATGTTTTCACTAGGACGGGGTGGAAAGAATAAAACAATAGTAAATCCTACCCGTGCATATTCCAGCTGTCTGTATTGAAACCGTCTACTGAGGTTTGGAATTCTTGAATACACAAATCTCCATATTAGGTAGTTGGCAAGAGTCCTGTGAAATCAGCACACTCATCTTAATTACAACATTTTAAGGTCAGCTGCAGTAAAGGAAAGAATTCCATGGCAGTAGTATTGAAGGCTTAATAAATAATTCAAAACTATTATTAGGCAATTGTAGAATAATATTCTAGGTATTCAAGCAAACAATTCCAAAATTCACACTTGTAGGCACGAATAGATAATTAATGGCCAACCCAGAGACATGTATTAGATTTTTCGAATAAGATATTGTTTTGTAAAATTCTAGTATACAGTACACCACATGCATTGTATAGAACATCCAATATTAAAAATAACAATAACATACTTTTATTGTATCCAAGAGAATAATAAATTCTCGAATACCAATTAAGGGCAAATTCTCTAATGTAATATAATTCTGTGCTTCTTTTAAAATGTCCTTGCTTATCTTTCTGTGAATTCCCCTCTTAGAAAAAGTGGTTCCCAAACTGTGGGACTCATCCACCAAGCTGGCTTGGAGCACTGGCTGGTTGCTCAGCCTGAAGGTCAATTCCAGTGAGATTTTGGGGGGATATTTTACCTCCCAGATACAGATGGAAATTCAGCTCTAGGGTCAGTGAGAATGATATTTGTGGTTAGATATTTCTGGAACCATGTCTGAATTACTGATACAGCATTGTTTTCATAAGACTGTAACCTTGTTATGGGTTGAGAACGGTCTTGTTGGATCTCCAGCGGGAATTAACTTTTTTTTTAATCCAGAACCTTCTTCTCTAGAAGTTACAGGAATATTTTGAAGCTGTCTCAGATTTTATGCTTTTTACTGCCCAAATTATTGCAGTCTGAAGAGGATTAAGCAAATAACAGCAGGCATACATCATACTCCGAACGTCTTTTTATGAAATGCCTGGTTCCTGCACCTGAATAGTCTCCTACTTAGACATATTTGGCCAGATTTATTAAGGTTCAAGTTGCGTTTTTCATGAAAAATTTTAGTTTTCGTGTTTTTTTTTATACCTCGATACATGTCAATATCGAGGTATAAAAAAGTAAAACTAAAATTCGATCTATGATAAATAATCCCCTTTAAGTCCTTCTTGATCAGAATTTCCAAATAAAACTCTACTGCACAGTGTAAGATAAGATTGTTGGATCTAAAAGAAAGATTTATAAAGTCACCTTTCTACTTTGTTTTTATTAACATCCATCAGGGTCAGCACCAATCCCAGCTTGAGGTGCCACCTGCACATTTGGATTGAGAAAAGTCTACTTTGGTGCTGGAGCTGGTAATTCCAGCCTGAGTGGCAAAATGTAAAAAAAAAAATAGGTCCTGGTTATGAGGTTGACATCACCAGGCAAAGAATGGAAGTCACATATAATGAATCATTTTAGGAAGCAAAACCAGGCTATTGGGTTTATTTAATGTTTACACAATGTTCTAGTAGGCTTAAGGTATGAATATCCACATTACTGAAAGATCCATTATCCAAGTCCCCAGGTTCTGTGCAATCTGGATAACAAGTCCCATGCCTGTGAATTCCATAATATTGCATCTGGCAAGCTCAGTACAGACCTCCTAAATATAAGCTGCAATATCCTTTTTGTTGGCTTCTCTCCTTACCCACTTCGTGCCCAGCTGGTTATTGTTGCAAAACTACCAGTTTGTGTCAGCTATTACTTGCTGAGGAAGTTCAGTTCAATAGCTAAAGGCTCCACTGTTTGAGACAGCTGTTTTGCAGCCTACAATGAATTATGTTGCTACATGCAGTAATACTGTAATACTAGATTCTGTCATGATTTTTATGGTGTCATTTTTATTTCTAAATTACAGTTTTGGTTGTTATATTGGTGTGTAGGCAGCCATCTCAGGTCATTTTGTCTGGTCATGTGCTTTCATAAAAATCCAGCACTTTAGGATGGAACTGCTTTTAGACAGGCTGTTGTTTCTCCTACTCAATGTAACTGAATGTGTCACGGTGGGACCTGGATTTTACTATTGAGTGCTGTTCTTAGATCTACCAGGCAGCTGGTGCGGTGTTAGGGAGCTGTTATCTGTTATTACCTTCCCATTATTCTGTTGGGGGAGAGGGGTGATATCACTCCAACTTGCAGTACAGCAGTAATGAGTGTCTGAAGTTTATCAGAGCACAAGTAACATGACTGAAGGCACCTGGAAAACTGACAATTTGTCTAGACCCATGTCAGGTTTCAAAATTAAATATAAAAATGTTACTCTTTTGAAAAAACGTATTTCAGTGCAGGTCTGCTGGAGCAGCATTATTAGTGGATGCATTTTTTTTTTTAAAAAAACATGTTCTTCCATGACAGTATCCCTTTAAATAAAAAGCAATGTCATTCCACAGAGCAGAAACATGATGAACCACTGCAAAAAAAAAACTACATTTATTTGACATGCATTTGAAAATACACAAAAGGAGGACTTGATGTTTTTAAGTTTATCTGACATTCATCAGATTATGGATTTTAAAATCCAGAAGGGAACAGCATATGACAGGAGGGCTATATCTAGCTTATGGGAAATGTCACAATGGAGTAAGAACAGTGAACTTAGCACAGAAGATTATGTTGAGAGATATCCTTTGGTGACAGGCATGGGATTTGTGCTAACAGAGATTTGTATGTTATCAAGCTCTTTGCTTTCACAGTATTAAAGCAAAGGTTTCTGTATCAGTTTGGATCATATAAATGTGTAGAAATGTAAAATATTTGGTCTCCATTGTTAGTCTCCCTTTTATCAATGTTGGTTGATGGTGTATTTTATTACTGTATTTGATGGGGTTCTTTTTTAGTTGTCTGTTTATATTTGATTTTGTTTTTCCTGGGCTGATGGTGGTAGACAAACAAGGTTGTACTGGGCCACCAGTGAAAACCTGGTGAGCCCTGGCCCACATGGGTCTCTCTGACCCAGACCTGCTCCTGGCCCCAATCACAGCAAGAGAACAGGTTTGGAAGGTGTTGGAAGGAGGTTGTGATTGGGGATGTGGCGTGGAGGGGGATTATGGCTGGGGCAGGGGGGCTGGGGGGAAGTGGGGGTCCCTCTGGCAGAACCTGAATGGGCTTTGTTCCCTGCAGTCCAACACTGTAGACAAAACAATTCTGCCATTATTTCCCAGAAGTAGAGCATAATAAAGCATAATAAACAGCAAGAATCATGATGTCATAGCCATGGGTGAAACAACTACAGAAGAAAAGTCCCAGGAGGAATAGGGGTCCCAGTGAGGCACAGATTGATGTATTTTAATGAAAATGTCCTATTCTCATAGTTATTCCCACATCTGTTTCCATTTTTGTCCAGCTTAAATATCTTGGAATTTCCCAAACTCCAAACTTCCATTCTCATTCTTTCAAACACACTAGAGTTGGGAATAAAAAGACAATGATCCATCTTCTGTTCTGGGACTATGTACCTCTACAGTGACGGTCAACTGTCACATGACCAGAATCCTACCCACTAACCCTGGGAGACACTATTTACTTCCACAGGTTGCACATCTTTCTTTAGGGATCATTACACATAGAAGAAGTCACCACTAGGCATGGTTTGATTTCTGATTGGTACAAGGTTGTATAGTGAAGCAAGCCAGGAGGAGAAGGGCATAGATAGCAGAAGAAGTATGTATAACATTCAAATATAGTCAACAGAAGAAATGTTTTTTGCATCTCCACTGGTTTTTACTTCATCCCCAATGTTATTAGCATATCCCATATATTACACGTCCACTGGTGTATTTACATTGTTTTCAGGGCCATAAGTACAGAGGAAGCAGGCCCTGCGGCTGAAGGAGGGCCCAGGAGGTATAGGGGCCCCATGAGGCCCTAATTCATATACAATTTTAACAAATAATGGTAAAACAGGTCAACCTCTAGACTTTTTGGGGGTCTGAAAAATAATTTGTTGTGGGCCCAGTAATATCTAGCTATGCCATTTTACAGGTATAGGATCCGTTATCTGGAAACCCATTATCCAGAAAGCTCCAAATTACGGACTCTATGGGAGACAGCCTTCCTGTAATTCAGAGCTTTTTGGATAATGGATCTCACACCTGTACTGACAGTTTGAGCTCAATGGTCTTTTAACAGCCCTATAGCTTCTAAAAGCCTCAGTTCCTAAGGGATAAGGTTACAAATGTCAGTAATTTATTATAATTTGATGTGAATATACCTATTTCTTCTGTTACTTTAAGGTTAAGTAAAAAAACTAATTTTAGAGAAACCATGCAAACTAATTTGATAATACTTCACCAGAAGACGTTCTCAGTCCCCTTAAAATATAATTGCCTTGATATTATTCCATTGTAAGCAAATTATATACTTGAGACTTAAAAGGGCTCTGTGCACAGTGAATACATTTCCTATCCTATTAATCTTTTTTTTTTGCTATTATATTTCCAAGAAGAGGGCTAGTTTATAATTCACTTCATAACATTCATTTTGCCATTGACCCATTATTGTTTATTTGACATGAAAGTCAGATCTTGACCCACTGTAAAGGTGGCTGGACAGAGAGATATTCCTATAATATGTAATTTTCCAAGTAATATAGACTTACTATTTAGATCTGTGATTTAAATAGGTAACGCTGCAGGGATTGCATTGTAAACAGTGTCCATAATGTAGTCAATTGCAGTTTAAAATCTGGCTTTAGGGGGTAAAAAGTTCTGGTAAATTTAAACCTGATTTTAACAGGTGATAAGTTTGGCTGCCACAGAAATCCAGGTAAAAAAATCTGTTGGTATGTTCTTCGCCAATACAAATAGCATAAACTACTATAAACAGCATAGGTGTCAATACAGCAGAGCTCCTGCCACGCAGCTCAGGCAAAAAGCCGCCTCTGGTAACTTTAAGAGCTGAATTTTTGTTCTTTAACACGGAAATTCGGCTAGTGCAGCGACTGTAATAGCATGCACTGCACTAGCGATGCCCCATCCCTGGACCTGCTCCGACACTAATTGTTAAAATGCGAAAATTAGAATTTTTGAATTTCGAAGTACTGACCCTTCGACTATTCACCAGCTTAAAGCTGCCGAATTGCAATTGTAGTGTATGGTGACCTCACAGATTTTGTCCTGAAAATTTTCTAAGTTCTGAGAAATTGAAGGATTTTGGTGAAAACCGATCGAATTGTTCGATCGAATCGAACGATTTGAACGATTCCAACAATTTTCATTTGATGGAATACACCAGTTTTTTGATCAAAAACGTCCATATTCGATCGAAAATGACCCCCCCCCCAAAAAATTAGATGGTCGAATTTCAAAGTATTTTCCACTTCGACATTCGATCCTTAGTAAATCAGCCCCTAAAAGTTGAAAGCACGGAGCAGGAGGCGGCATCGTGGCTGCTGCATATCAGACATCCTTACTACCCCGTTACTTTATATGTGACAGCATACACAGAACATACGGAGCAGATTTATTAGCTTTCGAATTCAACTTTACTGTGAAAAGGATGCAAATTTCTGTAATTCATTAAGTGCAAAAAAAAAAACTCAAGTAAAAAAATTCAGCATCTAAAAAGCTGGCAAGTTCATATAGAAGTGGATGGAAATCCAAATTGCAAGATGTTTTTTTTTTTGGAGAGTAATTAAAAATTCAGTACAGGTAAACTGACTGAAAATGATGGGTTGGATGTAATTTCACTGCATTTGAGCTGTTTTTTCATGTTTCAAGTTTCAAGTTTCTAAAATTCTAGTTTTTAAATAAATAAACACACATTTGAGATTTTTTTTTTTTTTCAATAAAAACAACTTGAATATTCAAGACTTCTGTAGTTTTCTTGGGTCAGTTCACTATACCAGCAGGTATACATGGTAGGGTGTACATGTTGATGGAATAAATCTTGTTCTTCCTACTGAAGATCTGTCTTATCCTCTGGTGGTATTTGGATGTCCTGGTCTTCTTTGTCTCCTCATCATGGTTCCAATGAGACTCGGGGATACCAAGGTACTTGTAGATGGGCTGTATGTCTACTATGTGCCCCACTGGCAGTTCCACTCCACCAGTCTGAACCCCCCTAACCATCCAGCTGCTCTTCTCCAGTATGAATGATATTCTGATTTCCTCACTGTATATCCATGCCAAGTAGATGTCTTATTCAGTCTTAGCACATAACTTGATATCATTCATGCAGAGGAGGTGGCTGATAGTAGTTACATTCTATATTTGAACTTGTATACATATCCAGTTCTTATGATTATCTGGCTGAGGGTGCATCAGCTTCGTAAATGATGCACTTGATGGCCAAATGTGTGAGCTGTCTTGAGTTGGCTTCCAGTGTTGTTTTCCATAGTCCCACTGAGATATTCAGGAAGACCCTTAGTGCCCAGTTGACTTTGTATACCACCGAACATTCACAGTACTATGCATGTGGCATTCAGTCACAGGTTTTCCTCTAGTCAATCCAGGCTGTGCTCAAGTTAGTCTGTCCAGACCTTGAGTCTTGGGAAACTGTGCTATCTATGAACAACTGGTATTGTGAACCTCTGGTTGCTGCCAATGCCCTTTTGAATTGTGCTCATGTACTGGCCCATATGGCACATAGATGTCTGATAGGATTTTCTATGTTGCGAGGAAGCAGGTTATTGGGCAGTAGATGGATGGTGTTGTTCCCTTGTAAGGGTATTTCATGATTAGCACTGTCCTTCCTCGTTTTAGCCAGTTTGGGTTGGAGCCTGCTACTACCAGCTGGTTCATCTGTTCTTGCCATATGTTCATGCATTGCCATTAGCTAATTTAGCTAGTAGGTGGGGATCATGGCCAGATCAAGTGCTGCCCAGCTTGTCTTGCTTATTGTGACAGGTATTGGTTCTTGTTGCTGTGTATAGAGGACAGGGCAGTTATTTTAGCCTTTTTTGGCAGTGAAGTTCCAGCTTCAGGTATTGTTTGTACATCCAGGTGTTCTTTTTGGTCTTCCTGAATGGGTAACTAGTTTCTCATTCAGGGTGGATGTTGATCTTCTGTCCATCAATAGTCCCCTTATGCATTTCATACAGTATATCCCCTCTCTGTCTGCTGTTGTAGTAACATTTCATCATCAGCCCTATGTTATCTTGCTTTACCCATGTATGCTTTATTCCAATTATCACCAGGTTGTCCTTTTTCCCCCAACATCTCACACAAACCTTGTTAATCCAGTCCATGTCATAGCAGGCTCTCTGTTTGTGTGACTCTCATAACTGAGGTACTGTAGGCATGTGTAGCATTAGGTGTCATGTCCAAGGACCCTTGTGATCTGACAGAAACCTGGAAAATGTCAACCAAAAACTTTTCAATAACTTATAGATAAATTCTAACAGACAAACAATATCCGTGATTGCCCAAGGATATTACCTTTGTGTGTATTTGTTATTTTGTTAATTGATTCCAAGAGCCTGTTAAGATGTATTACTTTATTTAAATTTTGACTTTGGCAAACTGTCTAGGATTTCCAAATAAAAACTGTTTAATAAAGAGCTGCCAATACATACTTTTGCTTTGTAACAACATTCTGCCAAACTGAATTCCTCTGGGATGTTATCTATACCGAAGTTATTTTGCTGTCAAGCTAGCCATTCATGGTAAGATCCACTAGCTTGGCAAGGTCCCAAATGAACTGATCTTTCCCACGTGCTGTGCCAAATAAGTCTCATTCAGGCATGTGGTCTCCAGGACAAAAGATTGGAAGATAATATGGCCTATGCAGACCCATCTGTAGAGGTTCATATAAACAGGCTGATGTAGTGCTTGCACGATAGGATTTTAAACCAACCCTGAGTTTGGCTCCATACATTGGGGCAGGTTCACTAAAGAGCGAACTGTCACCAGCGGCTGCTTCACACACTTTTTTGGTGACTTTTTGCTAGCAATACTACTTTATGCTGGCCATAGACGCAAAGATCCGATTGTTCGAATCATCGAACATTAGGACTTCCCCATCTCCCGACCTGCCACTAACCTTCAGATCAAATAAAGTAGTAAAAGCACAGATCAGCCGACGTTCTGCCCCTGACAGGGATCGTACAAAAGTTGTACGATTAAAAACCTAGTGACGGTCTCCCACTGAAAATTGTATGATCTGCAATAGACGCAAAGATGTGATCGCCAGCCTACAGAAATTTTCTAACCTGGCCGATCGACCAAATGACCAATCGGCATGGCACGACAAATGTTGGAGCACTCCACGCACGATCCGAAAATCGTACGAATCGAGGATTCATACAATTGCATCGTCTATGGCCAGCTTTATTAGTGCGAGCATTTTATAGCAAAGATTCCCATACTTGTATTGTCTAAGCTTAACTGCAGAGTAATTGGATTACCGCTAATTAAGAAATTGTTTGCTATTTAACAAAGTAGGAGATAAAGAGCATAACTGGCATGTCCTAAATTGCTCCAGTGCAGTTACCCAAGCCACCAAGCAATTTTGATTTCATTTTTTGCCTAGTATCAGGCTGATAATATGTGTTGATTGATAATTTGTCATTATTGACACAGTCGGTGTGGGCAGAATTCAAGCAAAGTCAGAGAGGCAAGGGTCACAACTGGGAGATCAATTGAGAGTAGTCAAACAGGCTCGGGTCAGATTCAGGAGTGTAGAACAGTCAGATAACGGGCCAAGGTTTACAGAAGTCAGGAGAAGTCTTTAAATAGGTTTGAATGTTGTGCCATTGTGCACTGACATCATCATGCCAGCGTCAATGCGCCTATAAGAACCTTCAATGCACCACGCGTGCTCCTTAGGAACCAGCACTAGAAGGAGAGAGACGGGGGTACCTGCCAAAGGCGCGGCAGGCGTCCCTGCCGGCCCACTAGCCCACAGGCATAAGTCTTCACACTGCACCTGAATTACTGAGCTGCCAGACTCAGACACCAGAGACAAGGAAATTAAACTTAAAACTTAGATTTTGGAAAAACAGTATAAAAAAAGGATAGTAATTGAAAAAAGTCTTCATTTATGGTGAACAATCTGAAAACAATTGAACTGAAAAAATATGGGGGTTAAACTCATTCTAGTTTAACCCCCATATTTATATAACAAAGAGTAGAATGCCCATAATGCAGTCAATTAAATATATCTTATTCTATGGAACATGGATAGTTAAAGTGGTGATGTCTCAAATCCCCCAAATCTTTATTACCCCTTTTCAGTTAGGAAAAAGGCCGAATCACTGTTAATTCTTGCAGTGCCTGAACTGGATAGGACAATGAAAAGGCTCACATTTATAAATAGAAATCCTTTAGCTCTGAGATGGCTTGGCAAATGCTGTACTTAACTGTGAAAATATGTTTACGGAATCAGCATGGGCCCCATATAAAAAGAAGCAGAGCATGAACCAGCTGTGATTGTAATATGTTATTGTATCTCATCTTATGGGTGATTGCAGCAGCATGCATTTTTATAGGAAATAATTCAACCCTTCACTGGAATGACTCTAATCCTAAATGAAATGCCCAGAGTTGCTATAAAATGCATAGAGCTGATATCTGCTGGGATTCTTCATTGTTATTTACCTTCAGAAAATTCACTTTTTGATGTTCACCCAGCCACCAAATATCTGAACATGTTTACTAATAAATATGCTTTATCCTTAAATGATTGATTTGAATTCATTAGTGTATATTTGTCCCTGGCAGGTGCATGTATGCAGTGTATGTATGTATGTGTGTGTTTGCATGTGTGTCTATGTCCACAATGTGTGTAATATTTGCATCTTTGGGTGCTGGGCTCTTTTTGCACTTAAAACCTGCTCTTCGGTTGTAAATAAGCCTTAATATGTGCACATTTCAAAGAGCTGAAGTGCTGACCTGTGCAGCATCCGTTTTCTATTAAATTAAATGGGTTTGTCTTTAAATATTAAGATGCTCATCAGCATGGATTGGGTTTGTCTTTAAATAATAAGCTGTGGCTTACTCCATTGGTGTCTATTGGTGTAGATATTGTGGTCTGAAGTGGTATGCTTTGTGTTCTGAAAGGTGGGAGGAATAATAGATGTTACATCTCTACAACTCTACAGCCTATACTAGCCCATAGCCCATACTAGCCTACTTGTTGGATCCTTTGGCTGCTCTATTAACTTTGCTAATCTTGCCTCTCAGTCCTAGAATGAACTATTACAAAACTATTCTGGAACTTACTTCATCAACTGGAAAGTACCTTATCCAGCACCACACCACTACCTCAAGCAAGTGGGTAAACCAAAAGGGGACTTCCCTTTTTATAAACTAGGAGAAACGTTATACCCCATGGTCAAACACTGAACTGCCAAAGGACATACTTTCCCCTCCAGCATTGGACTGGGGGCCCGGGCCCGCCAGAGCACCTCCTCTTGGCTGTACACAGGGCCCGCTCCTCACCAGGCCCGGATTTGTGGAAAGGCCACCTAGGCCCGAGCCTAGAGTTGCAGGATTCTAGGGGGCGGCATGCTGCCCAGACTCACCCACATTGGTTCAGAAACACTGGGGATACGCAGGAGATACTATCGTTTTTTAAATTTCCCATGTGCTAATCCCCATTCCCCTTAGTCCTAATGATGAAAATTTACGAATAAAGGAGTAAAGGAGTATGGCGACAAAGGGCAGTGGGCCTAGGGGTGCCCGCTATGTAAATCCGGCCCTGCTCCTGACCTCCAGCCCCTGCCTAAAGAAATTAAAGGTCGACAAAGCCTTTATCCACCTACACTTATATTTGACAATTATAGTGTAATTCTGCCTTCATGATATTAGCCTGTAAACAGACTTCAGGTTGGATAATGTGCATGTTATATGTCCAAACACAGAGCACATGGGAGTCCAGAAGCCCATTATTCAGAAAGCTCCAAATTACAGAAAGGCCTCTCATAAACTCCATTTTATCCAAATAATCCACATTTTCAAAATTTCCTTTTTCTCTGTAATAAGAAAACAGTACCTTGTTCTTGATCCAAAACAATACCTTGATCATCATTAGAGGCAGAATCAGCCTACTGGGTTTATTTAATGTTTTAATGATTTTCTAGTAGACTTAAGGAATGTAGATTCAAATTACTCAAAGATCTATATCCAGAAACCCCCAGGTCCAGAGAATTATGGATGACAGGACCCATACCTGTACAGCTTATAAATGGTATAGCAGAGCTGCAGATTCAAAATGGTTGTATCCTTTCTTATCCAGAATTCCAGCAACTTTACCTCTGGTGCAAATGTGGATACTGACCATTAGTACCAAATACTATGGAGATGCTTGGCCTGCTTGTGCCTTATACCATCTTGCTCCTTACGTGATAGTGTGTTTCAGAACAACTTTCTGCATGTCTTATGTCTTCTTGACTGACTAGACTCTACTTACTGAATTAGTGACCTTTTAGTTGTAGATTTGTTTCTGAGAAAAAGAACCTTTGAGAAAACAATTGTTTAACCAGTACATTTGTAAACTTATAACCAGCTGGAAGACTACTTTATGGCCATTTGGAAAGAATAAATACATAATTATGCATACCTCAAGAACAGTTCTTACAGTAAAGCATGTGTAGTTGCCTGTAACTAAAAAGGACTATGGATTATGATTTGAATTTAAGTTGCCGGGGGATGAATACCTGGAAAACAGCTTGTGGCAAGTCTCAAAATCTCCAGTTTACAATAAACTGGAGCCAAAGTTTCAGTAGCAGAAAAACAATAAATCTTACAAGTTTTTTAGAAAGACACATTGTTGCTCATAGACTATACTACACGCTATTTGAAATTTGTATTCAACTATATAAAAATATATTTATTTTACTCATAAACCACAGATTCATTTTTGTCTTCTGCAGTTTATTTTCTCTTTATTTTTAAGATAAAATCAAAGAATGAGTAACTGCCAGCAACCCCATAACAATAATGATCCTGGCCTTGAAAGTTGTCAACAGGCTCTTGTTAGGCCTTATGTTTGAGGCAATGAAAGGTTTTCTCAATACAAATATTATAGGGACATTACAAAAGTTAAAGGGATACTGTTGTGGGAAATCATGTTTTTTTCAAAATGCATCAGTTAATAGTGCTGCTCCAGTAGACTTCTGCACTGAAATCCATTTCTCAAAAGAACAAACTGATTTTTTTTAATTCACTTTTGAAATCTGACATGGGGCTAGCCATTTTGTCAATTTCCCAGCTGCCCCATGTCATGTGACTTGTGCCAGCACTTTAGGAGGGAACTGCTTTCTGGCAGGCTGTTGTTTTTCCTTCTCAATGTAACTGACTGGAACACAGTGGGACATGGGTTTTACTATTGAGTGCTGTTCTTAGATCTACCAGTCAGCTGTTATCTTGTGTTAGGGAGCTGTTATCTGGTTACCTTCTCCTTGTTCTGTTGTTAGGCTGCTGGGGGGAAAAGGGAGGGAGTCACACAACTTGGGGCAGCTGGGAAATTGACAATATGTCTAGCCCCATGTCAGATTTCAAAATGAAATATAAAAAAAAATCTGTTTGCTCTTTTGAGAAATGGATTTCAATGCAGAATTCTGCTGGAGCAGCACTATTAACTAATGCATTTTGAAGAAAAAAAATTTTTTTCCCATGACAGTATCCCTTTTATTCAAGGTCTTAATATTATTGCAGAACTTTTTTTTTTAATACTATTATATAATATTCCTACATTTGCAGAAAAGCATGTCTGGAAACGTTGGTAAGTATTTATTAGGTCTCATCAACTATACACAAATACAGAAATTCTGGCTTCAACTTCTTTTATTAAATAAATATATTTAAAAAACCTTGAATTCAGTTCACTGCTCTAAATGGGAAAAAACATTAAAACTGCAGAAGAAAACTGCTAATGGATTTGTTGGGTTGTTCAGATATATGCAGGTTAATAATATGAAAGACATTAAATATGTAGTTCAGCAAACTAATCCCTATTCTGGGTTAAGCAGATAAAAAGGTTAAGACAACCCCCACTCCAGATATACATATGTTAAGGGGTGTAAATAATTTATTTCTAATGAGATCAATGCTAAAAGTAAAAGTGAAAAAAGCTCTATTTAGTATTTATATGAAGAGGACAAGTGAGGTATATAGGGCAAGTATTATGATCCAGATCTGTCATGGGAAAAATATTTTTTTCAAAATGCATCAGTTAATAATGCTGTTCAAGCAGAATTCTGTACTGAAATCCATTTCTCAAAAAAGCAAACAGATTTTCATTTATATTTCATTTTGAAATCTGACATGGGGCTAGACATTTTGTCAATTTCCCAGCTGCCCCAAGTCATCTGACTTGTGCTCTGATAAACTTCATTCAATCTTTACTGCTGTACTGCAAGCTGGGAAATTGACAAAATGTCTAGCCCCATGTCAGATTTCAAATATATTAGAGCACATTATAGAAATACATTAGAGGACATTATAGACAAATATCAGGGGACCTTTTTACCCATAAAGAGGATCAATGCACCAGAGGCCACCCCTTCAGACTAGAAGAAAAGGACTTTCATTTGAAGCAGTGTAGGTGGTTCTTCACAGTCAGGACGGTGAGGTTGTGGAATACACTGCCGGGTGATGTTGTGATGGCTCATTCTGTTGATGCTTTTAAGAGGGGTTTGGATGATTTTTTGGACAGACATAATATCAAAGGCTATTTTGATACTAAACTCTACAGTTAGTATAGCTATGGGTATATATGTGTATGTATGCTGGGTTTTAATTTGGAGGGGTTGAACTTTTTTCAACCCAATTTAACTATGTAACTATCACGCCGGACAGGGGTAGGGGGGTCCACGGCGCTAGTGCAGAGCGTGCAAATGTGGGCTCTGCACTAGAAGAGCCGAATTTTCGGGTTGAGAACCGGAGATTCGGCTCTTAGTTACCAGGTAGTGATGGGCGTATCTACCCAGTTTTGCTTCACCAAAAAATTAGCGAATTTTGAGCGAAATTCGCGAATTGCCGAAAAAAATGTTGACGCGTCGTGTCGTTTTTGACGCGCGTCGTGTCATTTTCGTCGCGTCGTTTTCAACGCGAGGCACGTCGTTTTCTTCACGTTGCATCAACAACGACGCGCGACTCTTTTTTTTGGCAAATTTTCGCTAGCGTTTCGCAAATTTATTCGCCAGCGGGAATCGCGGGAATTCATCGCTAATTCGCCCCAGGCGAGTAAATTCGTCCACCACTATTACTAAGCTGCATTTTTGCCACCCCTGGTAACCAGGGGGGTTGCTGCCACCTGAGGCGAGTGCCTTAACTCGCCTCATTGGCGGAGCGCCCCTGGGCCCTATTCCAGATAATACTGAGCTATATGATTTTCTGTGATGATAATTTGACTGATTTGTCGGATTGGACAAAAATTGGCCACCTTAATATAGAACTAAACCCCTCAATAAGAAAATCCCCTACCTACTGCCCTAGAAAGCCCCCCCACAATGCTTCACTCCCACATAATTCATTACCCCTGAAAGTGTCCCAAATACATTGATCACATATCGGTGCAGAGTAAGCGCAGCGGAGCTCATAGGAGCCATCTTTCAGATCTTCGGTCTTCTTCAGGTTCTCTTCCTGCCCTTCGGCAATGCACTTTTGGCGCATGTGCAGTTGCTATGAACTGGAAGACCTGCGCATGCACCAATACGACGATCCCTTACAGACCAAAGATCTGATAGATGGTTCCCATGAGCTCTGCTTTGCTTATGCTGCATCGATACCTGAGAACTATATTGGGACAACTTCACAGTTAATGAACTATGTGGGTGGGAGAACTATCTAGGGTAGTAGGTAGGGGCTTTGCCTATTGGGGGGGTTAGTTCTCCTCTAAGAGAAAGTCACATAAATGTAGTTTTGACGCCTAAAACAAGCTAGATAATGTCATGGCTTTTACAAAACCAATAAAACAGCTATTAATATATAAATAATATACACACACCTTTTCTCCTCAGATTCGATTATGTTAAATAGGTCTTTAAAATGTTGTGGCACCCTGACGATAAAATTTTCAGATGAATCAATATTTTTCAGTTCAGGGTGAATCTTGAAATCAATAACGTTCTTCAAGTAGGATAACCAATCAAACTGTAGGAGAAAAAACAATATTCAAGATTCAGAAGCCACTTTAACTAATAAACATCCAATTGTAGTTTAATAGCACATGTGTAAACTTATAACCAGCTGGAACACTACCTTATGGCTATTTGGAAAGAATAAATATATAATTATGCATACTTTATATATGTCTAGTTATGTTAACCCTGTTCAAAATGTCTTGTACCTCTGTTCACCCATTCCTTTATCACTATCCACCTGTGCCCACTTGAGCTCTCAAAACCATCTCTTCTTGAGTTTTCTTAGTGGCATTTTTCATCCATGACTTTGTAAGGGCTCCTACACACGGGCGTTTTTACCTGCGCTCCCCTGCGTTGCGTTTTGCTGCGTTCAAACGCAGGGGAGCGCAGGTATAGACGCACTCAATTATTTTCAATGGGGCTGTACTCACACGAACGCATGTGAGCGCCGAACGCAGGAAAAATGCAGCATGTTGCGTCTGAATCTGCGTTCGGCGTTTACATGCGTCTCGTGGGTACAACCTCATTGAACAAAATGAGGTGCCCTAGCGCAGGTCAAAAACGCCCGTGTGTAGGAGCCCTTACGCTATTGCAATTTTTGCTGGCCATGCAAGGGCAAATAGTAGCAGACAACTCTGCACCAAGTCAGCAGCTTACTTTCACACATTTGGGATTTAATTGATATCTGTGCGGAGCTTAGTCACAGATAGTGAAGGCTAAACTGCTTTATATGCTGTCTCAAAGTTCATCTGTGTGAATTATAATTCTCCTTTATTGCAGGAGTTGAAAAGTTTCACTTTAAACGTATATACAGTGGTTTGTACACACTATTCTCAAAGTTTGTTTGGATTCCATTTGGTACCTGTGGTATCATAGCACTGAGTTCCGAAATGTTCATTTTGTTATACATCATTTCACTGGTCCTGTTCTCCTGAGGAACGGTTATCTATAATTAGAGAAGCAAAGGAATATTGACATGTGCATACAAAAAGAAGAAGAATCTATGGTAGCATTCAGTGTTGGACAGGCCTGGGTACTGGGTACCTGACCTTAGTTGGCCCTTTGCCCTTTCTGGAGTATAGAGACTTAAAAGAGAACTAAACCCTTAATAAAAAAAATCCTACCCTGCTACCCTACACAGACCTACCTCTCTACTCCACCCCAGCCTAGCTGCTACACCTGGTAAATGCCCCTAACACTTTACATACTCATTGGTGCAGATTCAGAGCATTGGAGTTCACTGGCGCCATCTTCATCTAATCCTCAGTCAATTTCTGTGACTTTCATCGCATGCGCAGTCATAGTGAAACAGCAGATTGCTCCAACTGCACATGCACCGATATACAGTACCGCTCTCTCCCCAAAGATTACCGAAGAGATGAAGATGACATCTGTGAACTCTGATAGGCTGTATCCACACCGAGGGGTAAGTAAAGAGTTAGGGGAATTTAGCGAGAGTAACACCTAGGCAGGGGGCGAGCAGGGAGGGGGGGGGGTCTATGTAGTGTGGGGGTAGGGTTTTTTCATGAAGGGTTTAGTTCTCCTTAAAGTTTTTGCTACCTATTCTATGTCATTGTATTTTATTTATTCCCAGCAGTGAGAAAGATAGGAAGAAATTACCTTATGATGGATCAGGAAAATGCCAAATGTAATGCCTCGGATAAGCAGGAAAATCCAGGGAGGCAGGTAATTATAAAAGGCTTTTGCACAGTGTAAATGGGAAAGCAAGAATTAGTAGATTCTTCTCTTGGTTACAGATGTTCTGCCTGCATATTGTCTCTCTGCTTGTGCTATTCTCTACAGTCTGTTTCTAGACAGCATGTACTATAAATACTGCGACAAACACAGCCCATAGGAGACACAGCTAACCACATAGATAGTTCTGAATGAATGTATTTGAAAGCAGCGACTCTGGTTGCTGTGATATCTCTATTGCTCTTGATATCAGGTTCTTTGAGGGGCCCAAAACCTTAGTGTCCCAGTTCGACACTAGCAACATTCATTGCCGAGTTCCTTTTGCCTGCATAGCATATAGATCAGGGGGGATTAAAGGGATTCTGTCGTGACTTTTATGCTTTCCTTTTTATTTCTAAATTACAATGTTTACATTGCAAATACTTCACTCTACCATATTAAATGTATTTTTTTTTATCTGCAATCTCTGAGCAGTGTGGCTTATTCTGAGCTTTGAGCAGGAGCCAGCACTTCAGGATGGAACTGCTTTGAGATGGTTATTGTTTCTCCCCTTGTCATTGAATTTCACCATGACACAAGTCGTGCTCTCTAGCCACACCTAGTAGTGGACATAAGAACAGCACATAAGCAAAAAAGTATTGTTTTTTTGTTGTTGTTTGGGTGCTACTCTCACTTTTAGCAATTCAAACAAATCCTTCAGCAGAAGTGCATTCCCGCTTTTGACAGCACAACCTGCAGTCCCAGAGTGTTACTGAAATGTCCTGACTTTCCCTTTTATCTCCTGCACTGAACAGCCAGAAAAAGATCAGAAACTGTGGACAGAGAAGGGACTGGACATGGAGAACGCATCAGAGGAGGTACGTGCCTGGTGCCCCCACAGCTTTGCGCCCTAGGCATGTGCCTACACTGCCTACCCCTAGTTCTGACCCTTAAAAAGATACAAAGTTTTAAACTTAATTGGCTTTTGGCAAAGAATTGTGTAGCAATTTATGATAAGGCGGTCTCTTGGGGGAACTGATTTGCAGCTTAAAGGGCAATTCACCTTTAGCAAAACTGTAACAACACATAAAAACTACAGAAATGTGTTCAAAAATAACCTGGCAAATTTAGTGGGCATGGTAATTAAGGGGTGTGGCCACAATAAAATGGGCATGGTAAAAATCCAATTCTTTTTGTTCCTTTTTTCTGTTACCAATATTTTGGGAAGTATGGAAGGGTCTAGGAGCTGCTATCTGGTTAGCTCCCCATTGTTCTGATGATAGGCTGCAGATAGGCTGCTCTGTGGGAGGGGGTGATATCACTCCAAGTTGGGAAATGGACATTGTGTCTAGCCCCATGCCAAATTTCAAAATTAAATATAAAAAAAAATGTTTGCTCTTTTAAAAAACAGATTTCAGTGCAGAATTGTTCTGGAACAACTCTATTAGCTGATGCCCTATGAAATAAAAACGTTTTCCTGCGGCAGTATCCCTTTAAGGGGCTTATTTATAAAAAGGTGAAATAGAGCCATTTGTGTAGGATGTTTAGGGCACATATTTATCAACAGAATAAGAGTTCTGTCTTTTATAAATATATCCTTTAAAATCCCATATGGCAATTTTGATTAATATTTGGGGGTCATTTGCTATCTACAAGGCAGGGTACAAAACTCCTTGCTTATACGTACATAAACTGATGCAAGTCTCTGCGCTCCAGTGCATGGCAGACTCTCTGGCATTTGCCAGAACCCACAGATTGCCAGTCCAGGCCTGCGTCCCCTAATTACAGTGCTGCCTACATTTGGCTTGCACACAGGCTTTTTTTACCTCCTACCCATCCACTAACTTGCTTCTCATTCAGACTTCTTATTTATTTCTTTAATTCAGTAACAGTTACATCTGAAATTCTTTAGTTTTATGTTCAGTATACAGGTTTTTTACAAATATTTGTGTCTTTAAACCCCAAAGTCATAAAATCTAGCATGCCCTTATTCAAGAGCAGAGCCGTTCTGCACAAATATTTAACAGCACAAATAGAGACCTAACAACCATAACATTCATACTCAAACGCTGCCCTGATATCACTTGGGGATATTTCATGGACAAATGTTTATTTCACACATTGAATAATGTTTTTGTAGGACTGTGAATTAAACATGGGGTTCTCCCTCAGTTCAGAAACACTGGGTAATTAAAAGATTCTTTAGAGAATTAAAAATTAAAACATCCTTGAGGGGGGAACATCCTCACATGCCCTTGTTGCCCTCCTCCCACCAAGGTGCTGCTACTCGCCCTCAGTAAAAGACCCCGACAGGGGACTCACCCCAGGATTGCCCTAAATTGAGCAGAAATAGGGCTATACACAGAACAGGAAAAAGAGCATCATACAAAAAGTGACATGGTCCTCAAACACACAAAGCCTTTGCTGGGGCCCAGACAAATGACCTGTTAGGAGAGATTTTTTAAAAAAAATGCATATTTTCTACATTAGAATATAGATACTCCTGGAAGCTCACCTTGAAGGTCAAATATGGGATTCACTGACCAGGCTTGTTTTACAAAGTAATTCAGTTCAATAATTGGCAGCACAGTGTAGGCTCATGAAGGAGACAGGTTTGTCATAGTTAAGAGGAGAAGTAGGGACAGAAGGGCAGAAGTGGGGCAAAAACAACAAATATGCCATTTTGGATGATAATGCCAGCGCTGAACTGGCATGTACTGTATGGAGCAGGCTCACTTTAAGAGCACTAGTTCCTAAACTACTAAAAGTCTAAGTGTAACTTAAGTCAAATTAATGTTGTGAGCCTTAAGCAATGCTGCAACTGGATAACTAATAGCTTTTCCCTTGAATCAGATACCTGGGCAACCTACTGTTGGTTCCAAGATAGACAGATAGATAGAGAAATAGAGCGATAGATGATTGATGATAGATTGACAGATAGACAATAGGTAGATGATAGACTATAAATAGATAGATAGATAGATAGATAGATAGAGAGAGAGAGAGAGAGAGAGAGAGAGAGAGAGAGAGTGTTTAGTTTGTGCATCAGCATCACATGCACTTTGGGCGTTCATCTCCTACCATTCCAGAATGTATGTACAAGTTTAGGTTATTAAGTTTGACTTATGCTGGGCAAAGCGTTCTCATTAAAGATGAAAAATCAAGAGTGAACCAGAGAACACAAAAATGTTCCCAGATTTGAATATTAAAATGTGTATTTTGTTGGATAGCTGAACTGTTTTTCCCATACAAAAAATTGTTCTCCAGTTTTCTCTAACAACAATGTTTCAGGGAATGACCGTTCCTTACCTGAGCAAGCTTAGTCTCCAGTTCAATTAGTGCTTTCATATCAGTCTCTGCTCTAGTCTTGTTTGCGCCAAGCAAAACTGCAACATCAACCATAAACTCCAGGAGAGCATCTTTATACTGTGAAAAAATAAGGAGATATGAGCAGAAATGCATATTGAAAAAAAAAGCAAGGTTTACTGTGTCAGGCAACAGCATTCACTGGTGGATTTTCCTAAAATTTGAGCAGCCAGTTACCAAACTCATTCGCCACACAATAATAATTGGGGGTGACGTGATGACAAACTGTGATTGAACCCAACCTCATGTACAGATACAGGGCTGATACACGGTAATTCACACCTGTTCTGTTACCCAAACAGATGATTTTGAAGGCACATTGATATCAGCTTGTTGAATAAGAGGGTTCAAAAATGGGCCACTATATCATTTGCATGTGGGCTAGTCAGTAACTTCAACACAGCTGTATAGAAAATGGAGCCCCTTAAATGCTGAAAAGACAATGGTCACTTTTTGCTTTTGCAGTGAAAGATATAAAGGCTTATTAATAATGCACAAAAGGCTACTTTGCATACTGTGTGAAGCATTTTGTAAGTAGCTGCTTCTTCCATGGATGTCATTAATAAGGGCTGAACTTGCTGATGCTGGATCATTGTATTTGTCATCCATTGCGCTCTGTAAAAAGTAACAGACCCCTGGGTAGGGTCCTGCAGTAGGTCAGGTACCTGCAGAATACCCACAAAGCAGTCGGGACTCAGATAGAATATCCTTCATGTCCTGACTGTTCAGGTGACTTTTGCTGCAGGAGATTAGTTGTATGGGATATTTGAGAGGTGGGAAAAGGAAAACATACTTTATCCTAGCAAATAAGACTTATCACGTGACTTATGCCAAGGGCAGGGCAGGTGTACCAGTATAAGGAATAGAATGGAGGTGGGGTTCAGTATGGGGGTAATCAGGTATAGGTTGGTTGAGGGTTTGCAAAAATAAACCTGTGCATGTCTCTTCCCCTGAGCGCAATGTGTTTACTTGCAATCTTCACAGACAGTTCTGCTCTACTTGGGTGAGATGCTAGCGTTCATTTACTATTTGCCACAGACAAGTGTAACAGCAGTTAGGGCCCATGCAGTTATGATCCATGCACAAGGAACGTATGTGAGGGATAATAGTTTGCACAGACTGCACTCTGCAGGACTACTTCTAAATGCAGAACTACATCCTCTCTGAATGCAGGATTACTTCCTCTTTGAATGCAGGATTACTTCCTCTTTGAATGCAGGACTGCCTCCTCTCTGGTTGCAGGATTGTTTCCCCTCTGAATGCAGGGCTGATTCCTCTCTGAATGTAGGACTGTTTCACCTCTGAATGCAGGACTGCCTCCTCTCTGGATGTAGGACTGTTTCCCCTTTGAATGCAGGACTGCGTCCTTTCTGAATGCAGGACTACTTCCTCTCTGGATGTAGGACTGTTTCCCCTCTGAATGCAGGACTGCCTCCTCTCTAGATGTACTGTAGGACTGTTTCCCCTCTGAATGCAGGACTGCCTCCTCTCTAGATGTAGGACTGTTTCCCCTCTGAATGCAGGACTGTGTCCTCTCTGAATCCAGGACTACTTCCTCTCAGAATGCAGGATTACTTCCTCTCTGAATGTAGGACTACTTCCTCTCTGAATGCAGGGTTACTTCCTCTCTGAATGCAGAACTGCTTCCTCTCTAGCTAAGGACTTATTAACCAATAAAAGGGTCGTAAAAGCTGTTGTGTGCACATAGTGCCCATACAAGGAGCACTTGTGGCAATATTATTGGAAATAGTGTTCTCTTAGACATACCACAAGGTACATTTACTAATGATATGGGTCCATGGCAGCTTACAGCAGCCACATTTCCAGATTGCCAGCACAGGATACAGGGCTGCTGATATACAGAATCCATCATGCGTTAACCCTTGATACTATGTTTAATTACATATGCATAAATACAGTATATTTAGGTGTGCTGCCAAACAATAATATATTGCAGGGATAGGGGAAGGGAGGAGAGAAAAAAAAAAAAAGGAAATGTTAGTTTGTCCTTTAGATACTTTTCTTCTCTTGCCGATCCTTTTCCCACTCTCCTTTGTTTTTGGGTTAAAAAGTTCCAATCTCGTAAATGAATCAGCGCCTAGGGCAAACAGAGAGACCAGGGACCGTATATGGTGTAGTATTTTAGAATTAAATATGGATAATCATATAGCCCGTGTATGTAAACGATTCATGCACCCAGGGAAAAGTGTTTTTTTCAATAGTAGGGGAATTTGCAGGATTCCTTCACCGATATGGTAAAAGTGCCTACTTACAGGACGACCTCCCTGGATCGCATATAATGTCAAACTCTTGCTGTATGTCCTTCTCCCTGATGTTTAGCTCCTATATGATTATCCATATTTAATTCTAAAATACTACACCATATACAGTCCCTGGTCTCTCTGTGCTGCCAAACAGTTTGCTCTTAAACCTTAAAGCTTTGCCTGCTATTTCCAATACACATTGTTTGAGTGACTAAACAGGTAGCAATACAGAGATTTTTTTCACACTAATTTTTTTGTCTTTTTTTTTTTATTACACCCACTACATTTGCTTTCTTTGTGAATTCCCATCACTTACAAAAATATATTTTTCATACTTTTTGTACCACACTGCTACTCTATAGTACAGGAGAGTTCTGTGTGACTAACTCTGCCATTTATGAGGAATTTAGCCGACTAAAATGACAGATAATCAAGAGAAATGGCAGCTGCTGATGACCGTACTGATTGGTGCGAGGAAAAGTGTCATTGCCTTGTAGTTCTAGAAAATTAACTGTACCGCACTAGTTATTCCATTTTTACCTCTACGAAATCAGATCTTCCTTTTTTTGGCAAAAGGTTATTATTTGGATAGTATATGCAAAAGGCAGCACCCTCCATTAGATGGAATATGAAAAACAAACAAAAGTGGTTTGCAGGGTGAGAAAGTATATGAACGCAAAAGGAAAGAGGAAAAGTTTGACCCATAAATCTGCACCCCACTCTGTCAGTCCGTGGTTCCCACCATATGAAAAGGATAAATAAAACGTAACATTTAATGAGTAAAAATAAAAATTAGAGGAATGTGAGGTAATATATCCAGGAAAAAGCTACCGACTTAAAGGTCATGTGTTTATAAATGGATTTCAGAGTGAACCAAACAAAAGGTGACTGGTCACAATCACATGACTTATATCTAGTGATTGGCGAATCTCCCCAGTTTCGCTTTGCTGAAAAATTGGCGAAAAATTAGCCAAACGAGTCGCGGCATGCTTTTGACGCACGTCGCGTCAACTTCGACGTGTTACATCGTTTTCGGCGCCCGTCAAAAACGACACGCGACTCGTTTTTTCGGCGAACTTTCGCCCAGGCGAAATTTTGCTGGCGTTTCGCGAATTTATTCACCAGCGGGAATTCGCCGCGAGTTCGCCCCTGGCGAATAAATTCGCCCATCACTACTTATATCCTCTATTCTGGGGTATTGAGTAATAGCTATGGGATTGGGGATCAAAAGAAAGTCAGTTTTTTGATCTGGCGAATGAGTGCTACTACGCCAATTCACTAAACTGAACGTTACCTCTTGTGCCAGACTTGCCTTCGCCACCTCAGTCTAGGAGAAGTGCAATAGAGTAGATAGGAGTTAATCAAAAACTAGTTGAAAAGTCCCAAAAAACCACTAGCATACAGGGTGATAGGCTGCAAAAGAATGTAACTTTTTCTGGGGTACCCAGCTTCCCCACTACATTTCCTAAAATATGGAGCATAAACTATACAGTGGGCACATGTGCAGGGCAATAAAACAACTCTATTTTCTTTTATTAAGGTTTCCAGCGCTTGTGTAGTGTCATGTATTTGCTGCAACATATACGTCCATTAAACTTTAACTTCCCGCCGTATGCAAATTAGGCAACGCTAGTGCAACTTCGCATTGCTTGACCAAGTAACGCTAGCGCAACTTCACCACCATTTGGCGCCCTGGACGAAACTTTACACTTCAGTGAATTAGCATTGTCTGAGCAAATTTTCGCATGGCGAAGTGTTGCAATGGCTGCAAAGCGGATGCTGATGAAGTTGCACTCTTTTGTGAATTTGCCCCTAGGGGTCTCCTAACATGGAACACTTTCTGCAAATATCCACAAAAAGCATTGACGTTCTTTTGATCCCCAATCCTGCAGCTATTACTCCAGAATAGAGGTTCTGAGTCATGTGATTGTTGGGTTGGGTTCACTCCTCTGAAATCTGTCTATAAGCACATGACCTTTGATTCGGTTTAGATTTTTACTCCTATTTTTTGCCAAGTAAAGTTTAAGTCTTATTTATCCTTTTCATATGGTGGGAACCACAGACTGACAGAGTGGGAGGGGTGCAGATTTATGGGTCAAACTTTTTCTCATTCCTTTTGTGTTCATATTATTTGGCTAGGATTCATCAACTGGGAATAGTCGTATTATAAAAAACATTCTCACTAACCGGAAATCAAATTCTTTGACTGCATGTTTTGTAAAAATGTGATAGGTCTCTCCCATACAAGGTCAGGACCAGCAGGATGGGCCCCTATGACCCAGGACCCTGCCAGATACTGTAGGAATGCCTATTCCCCAAGGCAAGGAAAAGGTCAAATGTATGTGGGTGGGCAGACACACCCAGGAGGGGTTCAGGTTTGTCTGGAACTAATATCTGGGGTAGGGAGGGCCGTTGAGCCCCAATCACCCCATCTGACACTGATGCCATAAGTTTGTGAAACCATGGATTCCAAAAAGGGAATAACAGCACTCCCTGTTATTTTCACAAATCCTGGCAGCTGGCTATGAGAAATAAAATAATAAAAATAAAATTTGGATTCATTCCGTCTACCAGGATGTGCATACTTCCCAACTGTCTGATTCTGATTTCTGATTTTGACAGCTCAACCCGCAGTCCTGCCTTTGTACTGAAATGTCCTGACTTTCTCTTTGATCTCTGGGACTGAACAGAGTTTCTAACTAAATTGGCTTTTGGCACAGAGCCCAGAACAGCCACCAGGTGCAACTAAGATACTTTTGTAACAATTTTCAGATAAGTAAATCAGTAATTGTAACAATTTAGATAATTTAGACTCACGGCTTAAAGGGAAAATCACCTTCATTAGCAAAACTGTAATAACTGGGGAAAAAACAGAAATATGTTCAAACTTTAATAACCTGCCAAATTTTGTAAAACATGGTAATCAGGGGGTGTGACCAAAAATGGGTGTGGTCAACAAATTGCCACGCTACACTCAGGAACTCTTTTTGTCCCTCTTTTAATTTTCAAAATGTTGGGAGGTATAGGTGTGGGCTATATCCATTTTCTGCCCAGTGTCAGTTAAGAGGATAAGAGGATATACAACATGTTTTTGTGAGGCTCTTTCTCTGGGTTCTGGGATGTTTTTCTGCAGAGGCAAACAATGTATCCATCAGTAATATTTGCAGACAGCAGTAAGGCTAAACATCTAATAGATGAGCAGTAAGGAAAGAAAAGACTGGGAACGTCTGGCACAGGAGGGAGCAATTCTAAACGTGAGTGCGGAACCAGAACGCCACTCTAAAGACTGTGATTAGGTGAAATTGATGTCTGCAAGCTCACATTGCTGCCACTGCTTGAGGCCTCTACATACCATCCTGCATACAGGAGCAGAGTATTATGGGCTGGTCAGGTGGGCAGCATTGCTTGTATTCAGAATGGCAATGACTATATCCTTTAGGCCACCCACACTACATCAAACTGAATGCCAGGGGTGCCATTTCTGTGCATGTTTGCCCTGGTTGCTTAAAGGGATACTGCCATGGGAAAAAATGTTTTTTTCAAAATGCATCAGTTAATAGTGCTGCTCCAGTAGAATTCTGCACTGAAATCCATTTCTCAAAAGAGCAAACAGATTTTTTTTTATATTTCATTTTGAAATATGACATGGGGCTAGACATATTGTCAATTTCCCATCTGCCCCAAGTCATGTGATCTGATAAACTTCAATCACTCTTTGCTGCTGTACTGCAATGTTGGATTTGAATATAGGAAGAGATTTTATTAAGACACGCAGAAGGCTTATGCATGTCCTACTGCAACACTATAGGATGGTCTCTTACAATATTCTAATTTCCTATACATTGCAAAATATGATTGGCAAACCCTTGGAGTGAGGGTTACCCTGGGGGTTGGACTGGGCTGGTGGGACACTGGGAAAAAACCAGTGGGCCCCGCCGGTGCAAATCTGCACCCAGATTTGCAGGATTTTTCCTGCTGTGACCTCTCTTTAGTGGGCAGTTGCAGCAAAATATATGCACACATTGCATGGTTGGCGGCGTGACGGCAACGGCGTACCACCTTATAAGTTATATTGTAGTAGTGTTTCTGAAGGAAACATATCAGTTTTAACAGCGCAGGGCAACACTGCACAATATTTTCTTTACTTTAAAGCACTTTAATTTTTTGGTGTTACTGTTCCTTTTTTTTTTTTTTGAAACTTGTTTTTATTAAGGTTGATCATGTACATCAATGAAAAACAAACAGACCTGCCAGAGGTCCAAGGTAGAGCAGGGTTACATTGGATAAAGCGTACATGCGTTATAATTGTTACTGTTCCTTTTAAAGGCAATTCACCTGTGCTGTTTTTTTTAATATATTTTTTATACAATCTCCCTCACTGTGACTTATGTAAATAACATGGTCCATCTTGCACTACATCTGCTCTGCTGTTATACTTAATTTAAACTTAGAATTCTTATGTTTATGGTAATCCTTTTGTACTTAGTTGTAGTATTTAAAGGGGTTGTTCACCTTCCAAACACTTTTTTTTGTTCTGTGGTTTTCAGATTTTTCTCCATAAATAAAGACTTTTTTCAATGACTTTCCGTTATTTATTTTTTACTGTTTTTCCAAAATCTAAGTTTAAATTTGAATGTTGGTGTCTCAGGTGTTTGAGTCTGGCAGCTCAGTAATTCAGGTGCAGACTCTAAACTGTTACAATTTTGCAACATTTAAAGGGGTTGTTCACCTTTGAGTTAACTTTTAGTATAATGTAGAGAGTGATATTCTGAGACAATTTGCAATTGGTTTTCATTTTTTATTGTTTGTGGTTTTATAGTTATTTAGCTTTTTATTCAGCAGCTCTCTAGTTTGCAGTGTCAGCAATTTGGTTTCTAGGCTAGAAATTACTCTAGCAACCCTGCATTGATTTGAATAAGAGACTGGAATATGAAAAGGAGACGGACTGAATAGAATGATAGGTAATAAAAAGTACCAATAACAAGGCATTTGTAGCCATACAGAGCATTTGTTTTTAGATGGTGTCAAAATCATTAAAAAACTATGAAAATATAATAATGAAGACCAATTGAAAAATTTCTCAGAATTGGCCCATCTACAATATACTAAAAGTTAATTTGAAGGTGAACCACCCCTTTAATTGATACATTTCCCTTTAATTGATACATTTCACAGCAACATCTCTGGAGTGTTAGCAACTATTGTATCAATTCTAACAGCTGCCTGTAATGAAACCCAGAGATTCTGCTCAGCAGGGACACAGATAAGAAATGTATCCATTAAATGTATCAGTTTAAAATAGTTGTAAATGTATCAGTTTAAAATAGTTGTAAAAGTATCAGTTTAAAATAGTTGGGGGGGGGTCGGCGACCCCCCACAGAGCTGCTTTAGAAGGTGAAAAATGACACTTTACACTTCAATATTAGAAAAACGGTTACAAATAGAAAATAGACAGTAATTGGAAAAAGTCGTTATTTCTGGTGACCTATCTGAAAACAACTAGTTGTTTGAAGGTGAACAACCCCTTTAACGAGTATGTTTTCATTTTGCACAGCAATGCATTTCACGGCATGTTGTACCTGTATAACTATGCATGTGACAAATAAAGAATGCGATCTTATCTTTTTTTTTTATTATTATTATTATTATCATTATTATTAATTAATTAATTAATTAATTAATTAATTAACAAAACTGTAATAACACATAAAAACCACAGAAATAGTTTCAAACTTTCATAACCTGCCACATTTTGTAAAATGGACATGGAATTAGGGGGTGAGGCCACAAAAATGGGCATGGTGAAAAAAATATATATTTTTGTCCCTCTTTCAGTTTCCAAAATGTTGAGAAATATGTGCTACATTACATACAACTAAAGTGCACTCATGGGTGTGCTATATATATATATATATATATATATATATATATATATATATATATATATATATACACACTGTATATACTGTATATCTCAAAATGGTTTGATGGTAGATTTTAGTCTAACCTAAAAGGTTTAATTATTCTCCAAGCATTCTACAGTGGCGGAACTACTGGGGTGCGCAGGGTTCCCCGGCAGCTGATGTGCTACTGAACGTGGGTGGAAAATCGCATACGGAGGAGGAGGGGGGGGCTGCACATCCCACATCAGGGCCTGCCCCCCTCTAGTTAAGTTACTGCCATTCTAAATTTAAATGTGCTTATTGATTATGCAATGAATGGCTGAATGCAAGAGATACAGAAATACTAAGAAAATAAATCACATCACTGGGTGCTAAGTCGAAAAGAAAAGGGTGACAGGGCTATTGCTTAAAACAGAGAATGACCTTGCTTTGTGCTTTTAATGGCATATTGAGCCGGATCAATATCTGGCACTGGAAGAACCAGCACTGAGGGGAACTCAGCTGTGTCTCTGTCTGTAGATTTGAGACAACAGGGAGCTGGAGCTACGCAAGATGAGCAAAAAGCTTATTTCAAAAGCCACGGAAATGGCCTCCCTAATTACACAGCAAATAAATAAGCGCTAATGCCAAGGGCACGGATGGCTGATGGGAATGATGCAACAAGATTTCTCTAAAAGAAAACAAGATGATGCTGTCTGATTCACAGTGTTTGTTTTTTTCCCCCCCAGTTCAGTTTGCAGCCATGATAACATCAGGAATACATTTATATCATGTCTGCTTTCAACAACACAAACAACGAAGATTTATATGTTTTTTTGTTGTTCAGAGAAACAAATATATTTCATGTTTTTCAGCTTCGTAAACAACTGTGTCAACAAGTCTTTCAGATCTTTGGGAAATCTGTGACTTTTGTGACTTTGTGTTATTTCTCTATGTGAAGTATATAAACCCCATCAATTATTAAATTGGTTTACTCTATGAAGCATTGAAGTTCAAAGGGGTTCTTCACCTTTGCATGAACTTTTTAATAAGTTGTAGAGAGTGATGTTCTGAAACAACTTGCAAACGGTTTTCATTTTTTATTAATTGTGGGTTTTTTTTAAGTTATTTAGCTTTTTAGTCAGCAGCTCTCCAGTTTTCTGTTTCAGCAACGTGGATGCTTGGGTGCAAATTACCCTAGAAAGCATGTATTACTTTGCAGACGGGAATATGAATAGGAGAGGGCTTGAAAAGAAAGATGATTAATAACAAGTAACACATTTGTTTTTTAAGATAGGGTCAGTGACCCCCATTTGAAAGCTGGAAGAAGAAGGCAAATAAGTCAAAAGCTATAAAAAAGCAGAAAATGAAGACCAATTGAAAAGTTGCTTAGAAGTTGCTTGGAATCTATAAAATTTAAACCCTTAAAGGGGTGGTTCACCTTCAAGTTAACTTTTAGTATATTGTAGAAGGGCCAATTATAAGAAACTTTTCAATTGGTCTTCATTATTTATTTTTCATAGTTTTTTAATGATTTGCAATTTTCTTCTGGTTCTTTGCAGCTTTCAAATGGGGGTCACTGACACCATCTAAAAACAAATGCTCTTTGTATTGTTATTGCCACTTTTTATTACTTATCGTTCTATTCAGTCCATCCCCTATTCATATTCCAGTCTCTTAGTCAAATCAATGCAGTGTTGCTAGGGCAATTTGTACCCTAGAAACCAAATTGCTGACACTGCAAACTATAGAGCTGCTGAATAAAAAGCGAAATAACTATAAAACCACAAACAATAAAAAATGAAAACCAATTGCAAATTGTCTCAGAATATCACTCTCTACTTTATACTAAAAGTTAACTCAAAGGTGAACAACCCCTTTAAGGAAAGACCAATCACAATGATTCCATTTAACTTATTCAGTTGGTGTTAGCTGAAACTTCAAATGTGTGCAATAGTGATCATGGCACAATAGTCCCAGTACAAGTATGGGACCTGTTATACTGAATGTTCAGGGCCTGGGGATTTCCGGTTAATGGATCTTTCCCTAATTTGGATCTTCAAACCTTAAAGGCACACTGTCATGGAAAAACATGTTTTCTTCAAAACACATCAGTTAATAGTGCTGCTCCAGTAGACTTATGCACTGAAATCCATTTCCCAAAAGAGCAAATTTTGAAATCTGACATGGGACTAGAGATATTGTCAATTTCCCAGCTGCCCCAAGTCATGTGACCTTTGCTCTGATAAACTTCAGTCACTCTTTACTGCTGTACTGCAAGTTGGAGTGATATCACCGCCTCCCTTTTTCCTCCCGAGCAGCCTAACAACAGAACAATGGGAAGGTAACCAGATAACAGCTTCAGTAGTAGAAATTATACTCTATATTGTAGTGAATTATTTGCAGTGTAAACAGTATAATTTAGAAATAAAAACTACACCATAAAAATCATGACAAAATCCGTTTGAGTCTACTAGAAAATCATGTAAACATTAAATAAACCCAACAGGCTGGTTATGCTTCCAATGAGGATTAATTATTTGGATCAAGTACAAGCTTTTTATTATTACAGAGAAAAAGGAAATATTTTTTTAAACTATTTGGATAAAATAGAGTCTTTCTGAAATTTGGAGCTTTCTGGATAATAGATCCCATACCGTACAATTATTCTAATTGATGCTGGTGTTAATTCTTCAATGTACATGAGTGGAATTGAATGTTCCAGTTTGGTGTCTATCTATATCTGAAGGGAAAGTTGAACTGAAGAAGCCACCCATGTGAGTGGTAAAACTGTTTCAAGAAAACTCCAGTTACTTTAAAATAAATTCTTATTTTTATGATTTTATGCATTGTTACATGATTTTCCAATTTATTCTTTGGCATCACTTACTTTCTTAGCAACTGTGCTGTTATCGAGATAATCTTCATGGGATAATAAAGACAATGACGCCTGGTCCAGCTGTGAACAAAAAAAAATGTTTATTATTGACGAATCAGTGTTTATTCACAGGGATGGCAGTATTTTAATGGGCTGAATTTTGTTTTACAACCAAATGCTGATATGGATAATGGATACCTGGCGTCTGGGAAATAACTGCATTTAACCTTAATGTAACTCTGTTTAAACCTGTTGTGTGTTTGTGGTTAAGGGGCAAGTTCACCCTTTCAATTCTGTACACACACTTGCTGTATTAAACTGTTGCCGCCTGTTTTTTCCTTTCTTTTAGCCCATGGCTCTGTATCTAATGAGCCCATGTCAGCATTAATGTAAAATTTATATGTTTTATAAAAACACCCCTTTGTTGTACAGCACTGTGGGAGATGTTGGCATTTTATAAATGCATGTAATGGCCTGCCTGGAGTTTATTAACCAGGGACCTAATGTTCCTGGTCTGTTTAACTTACCATTGCTCTATGTGAGCAGTCAGGTTTTGCCCTGGTTCACTCCCATTACTATACATGTAACTGCAAGTAAGGCAGGGCTCTGTTCATCTGTTATCTATCAGACCCATGTGATCAGCATAAGCCATTAGACTGCCTATAAAGACCCCTGCCCTGCACTGAATCATTGCCCAATATAGGTTCTGCTATTGTGAGTTCCTGGGTGTGTTTCTATTTTGATTCTAGTGTTTGACCTTCTTGCCTGTGACCTCGACTACGCTTCTGTCCTGATTTGGTACTGTATTGTCTGACCCTGGTTATTGACCCGGCCTGTCCCTTGACTACGCCTCTTGTCCTCCGTTCCTGTACCACATGCGGTTCCCTTGCTCACCCAGAACTCTCCCCTTAGTCCTCTCACATTAAGGGCCCTTACACACGGGCGTTTTTACCTGCGCTCCCCTGCGTTCCGTTTTGCTGCGTTCAGCCGCAAGGGAGCGCAGGTATAGACGCACTCAATTATTTTCAATGGGGCTGTACTCACGCGAACGCATGTAGGCGCCAAACGCAGGAAAAATGCAGCATGTTGCGTCTGAATCTGCGTTCGGCGCTTACACGCGTCTCGTGGGTACAACCTCATTGAACAAAATGAGGTGCGTCTAGACCTGCGCTCCCCTGCGGCTGAACGCAGCCAAACGCAACGCAGGGGAGCGCAGGTCCAAAACGCCCGTGTGTAAGGGCCCTAAGACCTGGCGGCATCCAATTAGCTGAGGGCTCCTCCCGAAGTGAAAGGCGGCTGTTAAAGGCAGAAGAGTGAGCCGTGACCGGGACATTGGGGTTTGTTCTGGGTTTTGGAATACCAATTGTTACAATGCATAATAATAATAATAACAACAGCTATTAGGGTTTCATCCAGAGGACAGACCTCCATAACAATGTACAATGTTGTGCAAATGTACAATAACTGAGCAGACTTACACTTGTCAACATGTTACCATCAGTAGGATATAAAGGCCATTACAGTATAAAACACATTTTTAGAAGGGTGCATTGTAGAGATTGTACACATCTGAGCCAGCTGAGATCAGGGAGGAGACGAGTATTGACGCTATTGTCCTTTGTAAACACATACATGGAGTATATATATATATATATATATATATATATATAAACATATATATATATAAATCTATCCAGAAGAATCTGCACTCACAGGTCTTACTAATTAAAATTTAAGTTTTTTATTTTTAAACACGGACTAGTCCGTGTTTAAAAATTTAAAATTAAAAAATAAAAATAAAAAACTTAAATTTTAATTAGTAAGACCTGTGAGTGCGGATTCTTCTGGATAGATTTAGTTTATTTTGTCTTCTCTGCACCCAGGCACCTTTACTGCAGTTATCGAGAGTGCCGGTATCAGAGTGGAATAAATATATATATATAAATGTTTAATAAATGTTTCCTTGTTCTATATCAATGTATTATAATTCTGTCTTTTTTTGAACTGTTTATTATATTTCTATGTTCAGATGCTATATTGTCATGAATGTGGTACTGAGCACTCGTCTCAATTTGATAAAAAAAAAAAATATATATGATGTCTTATACCCCAGTTTGGTATCTTAACAATCTTTATTCTATTCTGGAGGAAACCCTGATTTACAGCAACCTACCATTATGTTTTGATTTTGTTTCATTTATTCTAACCCATCACTGGGCTGCTTTGTTTTGCTGTTAATAAGGCATAAAGCACAGACTTTCAAGACTGCTCTCTGTACCACCAAATGGTTCAGATTTCCTACATTTAAGTCCGCAAAAGCCATTCAGTAGCCTATGTAATGATCTGTATCATTGTTTCCATTCTGAAAATGTCCCTTGTTGGTGGGTGGTTAGAAAACCAGAGGCATGTGTGAACATAAACATGGCATGACATGGCAAAACAGAGATGGTTCTATTATGTGGCAAATTAACATAATAGTAGAGATAAGGGTATTTCCATAACTTGGATCGTCATACCTTATATCTACTAGAATGTCAATAGACTAATTTTGCTTCCAATAAGGATTCAGTATATCTAAGTTGGGATCAAGTACAAAGTACTGTTTTATTATTACAGACAAAAAGGGAATCAGTTTTAAAAATGAGCCAAACACCAGAATCCTATTAGAGCTCCTTTAAAATGTACCAATGAAATTCCCATCACATGCTTGTTGATCATTTATATTGTGCATCAATACCCCCTGGGTTTGTTGCCTCTGTTGTGTAGGCTATTTGCATTGCTTGACATGACCATGCATGAGTTTAGTGTGAATTAATGACAGTCCAGTAATTGTGTGTGTTCTTACCTTTAAGATAAAATTATTGGATACTTTATCATCTATTGCCACATAGACTCGCAGAAATACAGATGTGCTATAAATCCTCCTTAGATCTGCAAGAGTCTGGAGGAAATTGAACTTCCTCTCTGACCATTTCCCGTCACTTCCAATATTGGATTCCAGCACTGGCCAACGCAGAGAGGGCTGTTTTAGAATTTTCACAATTGGTTTTATGTCATCCACTTCTACTTGAGCTAGGAAAGAAATACAAATATAAATGTGAAACAATATTCAGTAGCAGCTATAGTCATCATGTTCATTCAAACGTTATAAATCAGGATTTGTTCAGCAGATGCTCTATAGAAATATGACAAGATTTGCATTTGCCTTTTTTCTTTATATTTTATTATCAAAGGCCTTCCAGTTTTGAAACATTACAAGACATTATGTTGTAAAAATAATAAAAAAAAACACTTTAAATTAAATAAAATAATCTTCCAAAGTAGCCCAAAGTGCTATCCAGCTGGCGATTTAGATTCTAGCCAGCGGGAAGGCAGTTCAGGAAGATTAGTCGCCCGAAGATCCTTAACCTATTAAAATGTAACTAAAAATTTCCAGTTTAGAGTGGAAAGTTTACTCCCACCTTGCAACAAAATATGGAAATTATATGTCAAACAGGATTTAAATTAAAAAAGAAAATTAAAGTACGATTACTCAGTGCGCTTCTAGCAGTATGGCAGTTCAATTCCTAATTCTGAACAATTTTAAAGTATATTTTTGCAGTTTTATTGCTTCTAAATGCCAGCTTTCTCTACTGGGTTCATTATAAATGATATATGCAAGAAGCATCCCCACCGAAGAGCCTAAGTAACTCTGCATATTGCTTTTCAGGGAATTTACAGTTACAGAGTTAAACAGAAGGCGCTGCTTCCCTTAAAATCCAGAACATTTTTCTAAACACTCAAGAAGGGCTCAAAAAAGTAAGTAGAAGCTGTCGATGTAAGCAAACAAAATTATGCAACTGCACCTGAACAAGTAATATAATAATTAAAAAAAGCCATGGCCTATCAGATAACTAAATAGAAAAAAAAGAAACATGAATACAAGATAATAATTCTAGCAGCCACTGAGCTTCCCTTTAATAACTCCATAGGGCTAAACCATTTTGGCCAATCAAATATCAGTATCAGGGTGGGTACACTTTTGTTTCTAAATGACTCAAATAAATGAATCCAGGTAACTTCCATAAATTGTTATATTTCTGTGCTTGCACTACAAAAACGTAGTAATAGCTCATAGAAGAGCTTATGGGAGACTTATGGGAAGGCCCTGGCCTTCCATTATGATGCGGTTTAATATTCTTAGAAATGGATTCAATAATCATGAAACTTAGTATGCAAAGTTATATTGATCAAGTGAATTGTGGTGAAAAAAATTCTATGTGGGTGTGTTTATGTTACACCGTTTTGTTTGAATTAAGATATTAAATATAAGCAAAGACAGAATTTTCCAATTCACTGTGCAAGTGCTCTTCAAGTGCACTTTTCAAGTTGCAATACCAATGTTTCATCTCTAGATGGCATAATGTTTCTGGCTCTGTTCAATGTACATTTCTGGCAAGTTAATATTTTTTTCAATTTCTGGCAATTTCATGTTTTTCTGATTGTAGTCTAGAATCTATGGCTATGTGGGTATTCAACTCTGGGACAAACTATATAGTGTCCATTTTCTTCATAATAACATCGACATTAACTATTATATTCAGTGTTCCGGCCAAGTGGATGGTGAGTCGGTTTAAATGAACCAAAGAATCATCTAATAAAAAATAAAACAGTGTTGTTCACTGGCAGCCATGCATAGTGCCCATAAGCTGAATAAACGTTTGGCCACCATTCCTTTTACTGTCATTCCCCAGGGGCCTACAGCCTCCACGCAGCTATTGTTGCTTACGGAAATTTATTTAAAATGTGTGCTGCATCTCCAAATAAATTTGGAGTAGCAGAAAAAGAATTCAGGTAAAATGCACATACCCCACAAGTCGTTATTTTCTGTATAGAATAAGAATATAAATATGAACGAAATGCAAAATGTAACGTTTCATGTTAAATATACAAAAGTTGAGTACAGCAATTTACAAGGAGTGTTGTACAATCTATTTAATTAGTTATGTTACATTCATTTGTTCTGCCTGCAGGTAATTGCCAGGTAATTATACTGAGGGCGAGGTCACAAGGGCCTTTTCACATTGCGTTTTTAAAAACGCACGGTGGAGCGTAAATAATCCAAGGAAACCACATGTGCATGATAATATGCCATCTTCAGTCTGTAGTTTTCTTTTCCCAACCAGGGTTGTATTTAGGTCCGATGCTGCACTAGGCTTCGGACCTAAACATGCCCCCTATGTCGTGGAAGTGACATCAGTGCGCCATGCGCGTGCGACATCACTTCCGCTCACCAAGCTTGCCCCGTAGCGTTACTTCAGCGCTGACTCTGCCCCTCTACCCCTCACCCCGCCAGCTCCATCAACAGATTTCAATATGAAATCTGTGGTGGGTGGTGAGGGAATTTTAAAAAAAAAATGAAATGCAGCACTAGTTAGGGCACCCGAGGGCCCCCCACAATCCTGCCGCCCTAGGCACAGCCCCTCCCCTGTTCCCAGCATGTATTTCTGGTTTTTCTCATTCCCCACAATTCTGCTCAGAAGAATTTTAGAAAACTTCAGTGAAAAAAGCCAAGCAGAAAAGCAATTTACATGCAAAATGTGGCTGGACTGATCGTCAATACTGTTTCAACGACTGACAGCACCAACTTCTTTCTTTAAAAAGCCTTTATTGTAGCATGGCTATGACCAGTGATACAGTAACGTTTCGAGCCACATCCTGGCCCTTTGAGTTCGACAAAGGGCCAGGATGTGGCTCGAAACGTTACTGTATCACTGGTCATAGCCATGCTACAATAAAGGCTTTTTAAAGAAAGAAGTTGGTGCTGTCCGTCGTTGAAACATTTTGTACCTGGTGGATGGTGGCCTCCATTGGAATTTGCACCGAAAAACTGTGAGGAGAGTGTGTGCTGACTCTAATCTGTCTCTGATCGTCTGGTCGTCACCAGCATACAAATGCATATACGCAATCCAACTCACGAGAGTTTGCTCGCCATATTGAAAATACGCAGTGTATTTCAGCAAAGGATATTTCCAAACCTTTCCAGGTATTTTCAAATCTTGGATTTTACAATTTCCTGCCACCATATCTTTTAGACCCCATAATACAGTTTAATTTAACCTTTTCCTGCAGTTTAATTTTCCTGCATTAAATACCATCTTTTATCCATTTCGATCCTTTAATGCTCCAGATATACTTTTATATACCTTTTACAGGTATCGGATCTACTATCCAGAATGCTCGGGACCTGGGGTTTTCCAGATAATGGATCTTGCAAACTTTAAATAAACTCAACAGGCTGGTTTTGCTTGGATCAAGTACAAGGTATTGTTTTGTTATTCCAGAGAAAAAGGGAATCATTTTTAAAAATGTCTATTATTTGGATAAAATTGAGACTATGGGAGACAGCCTTTCCGAAATTCAGCGCTTTCTGGATAACGGGATTCCAGATAATGGATCCCATACCTGTATTAACAGAAAATAACTGCATTTGGGTCCCTCCAGTAGGACATGCTGCAAAGCTTTGTAACTGAATTCTTCTCTTTAAGATACATCAGAATTGTAAATAGGAGACTTACTTTCATTCATACAGGATAGGTAAAATGTCTTTACTTTTTGTATTGCCTCGGAATCTCTTCTTTTGCTTATAGGCTTCTCTAAAAGTGCTGAAAGAAAAATACAGTAGATATCTTAATACTTTTATACATACAGAAAAAGTCTCAAATGTACTTTATTTGGTTCCGGAAGGAATATGTAGAACTCTTTTTACTACTGCTTGTGTTTGCACCTTGGCACCATTCACCTCCACCTCAATGTAGTTTTTTTTTAAGCCCACCATAACTTTATATACTATAAACATCTATAGTCCTTCTAGTCTTCCTGGTATCATGGTTAAAGCTTTAGATGTGTGTAAATGTCAACCATGCATCTGTCTACTCTATTAAATTGAACTTTAATAAATATTTCTATTAAAAAATATAATAGTACATGGATTAATGGTGTAATACTTATTTGTAGTAGAAAGAACTTGGTATTGAGCCAACATGCTCCCAAATGTAACATTCTCTGCCATATGATGAATATAGCCTTCTTACAAGACACCTATACAAATCTAATGTTTACTAACTGATATTAACTGTAGTGATGGGCGAATTTATTCGCCAGGGGCGAATTCGCCACGAATTCCCGCGATTCGCCACTGGCGAATAAATTTGCGACACGCCAGCAAAAATTTGCCCAAAAAAACGAATGGCGCGTCGTTTTTGACGCGACGCGGCAAAACGACGCGACGCGTGCCGAAAATGACGCGCCACGACGGAAACTATGTGACGCGACGCAATTGACGCGACGCGCGTCAAAAACGACGCGCGACTTGTTTCGCAAATTTTTTCGCCAATTCATGAATTTCGCTGGAAATTCGCAAATTTTTCGGCGAAACGGGTGAGATTTGCCCATCACTAATTAACTGAGCTTAATTTAAGTTATTCTTACACATTATTCTTACACACAGTGGAGCTTACCATCTATATTCATTTTATGTCAACACACACTGTCTATTTTATAAGGGGCCAATGAACCTGTCTGTATTTTTTTTTGGGGTGGGTGGTGTTGGAACAAAGCAGAGAACCCAAAAGAAATCCACTTGAACCTACCCAATTGCAATAGAAGCCTATGGGAACCCCCCCCCCATAGGCTTCTTTGACTAAGTCCTGCTCGAATACCATTGTTAGGATCGAAGCGTTCGATCGTTCGAACCGTACTAATTTTTCGGATGCTCAATGGAAATTTCACCATTTTTTCATGAAATCGAACGTCGGTATCCTATCATACGAATTCATCGAGAAATCGAATATCAAGCAAAATGATAACCTAAAACTATTCGATATGCATTCGTTAGTCGAATGCTTATCAAATTTCAACTTAAATCGTAGGATTTTTGGGGAATAATAGTAAATTTGCCCCTAAGAGACAAATTAACTAAAATGCAAAGTGGCCGTCGCTAGAGAAAATTTGCCAAAACGACACTCTGCAGTGTAGAGGTGAAAGAGCTCAGCGTTAAAGTTTTGCGCCCTTTCACCAGGTGAATTTTCGCTCAGGCCAATGATCGTTACTCCACAAATTCATCAAAGTTTTGTGAATTGATAAGATGAAGCTACATCCTCCTCAATCTTATGTCAGTGACCAGTGGCGTAACTACTCCCTGGTGGGCCCCAGTACAGGATAGGCACCTGGGCCCCCCCTGTCGGGCCCTTAACTCTATAAATCCCATGATAACTGCCTCCTATAACCATTATCATGGCTTCGATGGGCCCCAATGGGGTGGGGGCCCTGGTGCAATTGCACCCTCTGCACCCCTGGTAGTTACGCCACTGTCAGTGACATCTTATCCGCAATCGTAAGTCGTAAACAAAGACAAAACACTGGTGTTTTTTCACATTGAACCCTTTAAGGGTCATGCCACATTTGTTTTTTTTTGGGGGGGTCGGCTCATGTCTAGGACAATATAGGGTCTCTTGTCTTTATTTTGCTTCCTTGGGTATTATTAATAATAAGTGGCCACATCAAGCATTTGCAGCAACATCTCTAATAAATAACATATATAAGACCTCTATGTACCTGTCCTTTTCAAATTGACCAAAGCTTACGTGTGTTAAGGAAGTTTCACTAAGTTTACTAAGAAATGCTCACGCTGACAAATTTTTGCTGGGGAAACACTGTGCCAGCTTTCGACGTAACTTCACATTTTAGCATAAAAGCGTAGTAAATCTCCCTTTAAGTCTACTAGAAAATGATGTAAACATGAAATAAACCCAATAGGCTGGTTTTGCTTTCACTAAGTATTAATTATACCTTAGTTTGTATCAATTACAAGGTACTGTTTTATTCTTACAGAGAAAAAGAAAATCATTTTTAAAAATTTGCATTATTTGGATATCACAGAGCCGGACTTTCCATACTTCGTAGCTTTCTGGATAACAGGTTTCTGGATAACGGATCACATACCTGTAGTTGGCATAAAGGCCACGAACTTAATAGCCCCTACGAATTATTTTTAAATGTTGGCAGTTATGTGTTCAATTACAGGGTTGAGTTAATTTATAATTCAATGTATTATTGTTCTGCCCCATCCATTTGTTGGAATCAGCATTCCATTATCTGTTTGTTTTCAATTTTTATACATTTCATAATAAAGCAACAAGAATATAGGCGTTTAAAAGGCTGTGTTACTCAACATTTAACAAAGAAGTCCGACCCACAAGTCTCCAGAGATGATTTTAGTCGATGTTTTTGGCTGAATGCAATGATAAAGCCTTAGAATATTGGATGGAGTAAAGAGGTTGGCTTTTGTGATTAAAGCTGTGATCCAAAAGAATTAGAACTGAATGTGCTTCACACAAACAATTCATGAATCATAACTCAGCTCAATCCTGTGCAATGACTTATATATTTAACATTGGTATTGATATGTTTATTTGACCTCTTATGCCTATTGGTATTAAGAATTAATTGAAGATATATATTCTGTGCTATTATATTATGCACATATAAGGTACAGGTATGGGATCCGTTACCCAGAAACCTCTGAATTACGGAAAGGCCATCTCCCATAGGGGTAAATTTATCAAAGAGGGAAATTCAGTCACTAGAGGGAAATTCCGCAGCTCTCTATTCATTTCTATGGGATTTTGAAAGGCGGATTTATCAATGGGTGAAAGTGAAATTTCACCCTTTGATAAATACGCCTTCAAAAATCCCATAGAAATGAATGGTGAGCTTGCGAAATTTCCCTCTAGTGACGGAACTTCACTCTTGACTTCACTCTTTGATAAATTTACCCCATAGACTCCATCTTATCCAAATAATCCAGATTTTTTTCTGTTTTACTAAAACAGTTCTCTGTACTTGATCTTCAACATACTGTACTAACTAACATGTCATTAATCCTTACTGGAAGCAAGACCAACCTATTTGGTTTATTTAGTATTTACATGGATTTCTAGTAGACTTAAGGTATGAAGATCCAAATTACAGATTCCAGATAACAGGACCCATACCTGTGCCTTGAAAAAAGAAATCCTTTCAAAACTGAAAATAGTTTTCCCATATTTTAGTATGTAAGAAATAGTGCAAAACACAAATACACCTCTATTTGTTCTAACTTTATTCTCAAATGGCATTTTCCAGTGATCAGACTATACAGAAAAGACTATAGAGAAAGCTGGAGGTATAGGGGACCACATGAATTAACAAAACCGTCACCTTCCAAAGCCAAAAGTTGAAGGTGAGTGAAATTGTGCCACGGCCACAGGTGAGGTGTAATGTAAGTTTTTTTTTTAACATTAAAGGGATCTTGTCATGGGAAAAACATTTTTTTTTTTAAATGCATAGTTACTTCTGCATTGAAATCCATTTCTCAAAAGAGCAAACAGATTTTTTTACATTTCATTTTGAAACCTGACATGGGGCTAGACATATTATCAATTCCCCAGCTGCCCCAAGTCATGTGACTTGTGCTCTGATAAACTTCAGTCACTCTTTACTGCTGTACTGCAAGTTGGAGTGATATCGCCCCCCCTCCCCCCGGGCTAACAACAGAAGAATGAGTAGGTAACCAGATAACAGCTCCCTAACACAAGATAACAGCTGCCTGGTAGATCTAAGAACAGCACTCAATAGTAAAACCCATGTCCTACTGGCTACTATTCAGTTACATTGAGAAGGAAAAACCAGAAAGCAGGCTGGCACAAGTCACATGACCAGGGATGGCGCGAACGTCGAAAAAAAAGTTCGCGAACATATTCGCGAACTTGCGTCAAAAATGCGAACGGTTCGCGAACGTCGCGAACCCCATAGACTTCAATGGGAAGGCGAACTTTAAAAGCTAAAAAATACATTTCTGGCCAGAAAAATGATTTTAAAGTTGTTTAAAGGGTGCAACGACCTGGACAGTGGCATGCCAGAGGGGGATCAAGGGCAAAAATGTTTCTAAAAAATACATTGTTGACACAGCGCTGCGTTTTGTGCTGTAAAGGGCAGAAATCACACTACATTTCTAAACCTGTGTAATAACCAGCAGATACATGGCAGCCAATCAGGAAGCTCTCCCTCCTGGACCACCCCCACATTTTTTGACGCAAGTTCACGAATATGTTCGCGATTTTTTTTTCCGACGTTCGCTACATCCCTACCCCACACCCCCTGGACCACTCCCCTTCCATATATAAACTAAAGCCCTGCAGCGTTTTTGTATACGTTGACCTTGTAGGCATTGTTTGCCCAGTTTTTTTTTGTCGCAGCCACTGAAGCACAGAGGATTACGTAAAATATATTATGGCTGCTTGAAAAAAGTCACTCAGGTGCTTTTTCTGGAGACGGTAATATTATTGATATTTAGACAGAATGTGAACAAGCTCACAAAGCTAGATGGCAGTTGTTTGAAGAACACACTGGGCAAAAAATGCCTACAGGGCAAATAATGCCTACAAGGTCAACGTATACACTACTACAGCGGTAGTAAAATAAAAAAAAAGTAAAATAAAAAAAAAATGAATATTAAAAAAAAAAAAAAAAAATCGGGTTGGTGCTGCTGAACTACTAGGAGCAGCACAGTAGCACACCAGTCCCACTCCCCAACACTGCTAGACTAACTGGGCTCTTATAGTAGCAAAGTAAAAAAACAAAAAATAAAATAAAAGCAGTCCTTACAAGGACTATTGGGTTATCACAGCAGTCAGCAGATGAGATCTGAAGCAGGACAGCTGCCCACTGCAGCTACAGAGCACTGCAGTAGAAGGTAGATTACTAGCCAGCAAAGCTACCTAACCTAAAATGTCCCTCAAATCCCTGCAGACTTCTGTCCCTCCAATACAGAGCAGTATCAAGCAAATTACTAGCCAGCAAACTTACTATCCACTGTCCCTCAAATCAATCACTAACAGCTCTCTCCCTACACTAGCTCTTCCAAGCACACACAGGCAGAATGAAAAAAAGCTGCAGGGCTTCGGTTTTTATAGGGAAGGGGAGTGGTCCAGGGGGTGTAGGGGTGGTCCAGGAGGGAGAGCTTCCTGATTGGCTGCCATGTATCTGCTGGTCTGGGGTGAGAGGGCAAAAAAAAAGCGCCAACTAACGCGAACCCAAAATGGCGAACGTCGCGCGATGTTCGCGAACATCCGGCGAGCGCGAACAGCCGATGTTCGCGCGAACAAGTTCGCCGGGAACAGTTCGCGCCATCCCTACACATGACTTGGGGCAGCTGGGAAATTGACAAAATGTCTAGCCCCATGTCAGATTTCAAAAATGAAATATAAAAAAATCTGTTTGCTCTTTTGAGAAATGAATTGCAGTGCAGAAGTCTACTGGAGCAGCACTATTAACCGATGTATTTTTTTTTTTTTAAACGTGTTTTGCCATGTTTCCCTTTAACAGTGTCCATTAGTTATTCTTATAGGTTAAGAGTGATGCTTATACATTCAGTATTAGGAAATTAATATTTTAGGGGGCAAATGAATCTGCATGATTTATAGTAGAAACTAGACTTTGATTAGTGACAGACGTGATATTTAGCTCTTCTTTGAAGAACTAATGCTACCTACAGTATTGCAAGATCAGACAGGTATATTGCTCTGCTGTAAATATAGGCATTGCGTTCATTTTGCTGCTACAAATATGCAGTGTTGAAGTGGGTGTTCATCTGTCCAATAACTTTCAGTATGCTGTAGAGAGTGATATTCTGAAACAACTTGCACTTGGTTTTAATTTTTTATTGTTTCAGTTTTTTTAATTATTTTGCTTTTTACTCAGCAGCTCTCTGGTCGCCAGGGTCAAAATTACCATAACCCCCGTGCATTTATTCGAATAAGAGACTGGAATTTGAATAGGAGAGGCCTGAACAGAAGGATGAGTAATCAAAAGTAGCAATAACAACACATTTGTAGCCTTACAGAGCATTCGTTTTTAGATGGGGTCAGTGGCCCCTATTTGAAAGCTGAAAAGAGTCAGAAGAAAAAGGCAAATAATTCAAAAACTAAAAAAAAAAGAGGGGAAAATGAAGACCTATTGAAAAGTTGCTTAGAATTACTATATAACATATTAAAAGTTAACTTAAACGTAATGGACTTTAAATCAACCCATGAATTTTGCTAAATGGTCACCTAGGTATATTAATCAGTGTATACAGTCTGAAGGGTCATTTATTGACTCCAAACAGAAGTGCAAGAGGGTCACACTTTTGCTGACTGGAGGAGCTCTTCTGTTCAGGGGTTGGCTGTACTCTAAACCTCAGACCAAATAATAAATTGAGGAAATATGCCATGTTTTCTGGCCTTTGTACCCTGCACTGCATTTAGAAGAATTACTCCAAAATGGAATCTTACTCTCATAAAACAACTAGTTTTTTCAGGGGTTCTTGAGTTGTTCCTTAACCATCAACAAAGACAATTTGGCCCAAATTCACTAAAGCACAAAGCGTCTAACGCTAGCGCTAATTCGCCATCGTGATGTCATTTTGTAACTTCGGAAATTCGCTAACACCGGCTCTGGTGAATTTTCGCTAGCGAAGTAGATAGACTTGCGCAACTTCGCACCCTTACACCAGGCAAAGTTGTGCACTGCCGAAGGATCGTAATTTCGCAAATTCACTACGATGAACATTTTCCTGAACGTTACCACTTACAGTACATTAGACTTTACTTCGCCTGGTCAGACCAGGCAAAGTTCAATACAATTTATAGGAGGTTGAAAAAAAAATTTAAATTTTTTTCTGTCCCAAAAAAACGCTGGCGTTTCACCATAGGAGGGTGATAGTCTGAAAAAGATCGATTTTTTTGGGGGGGGGTTACCCTCCTTCCCCCCTACATTTCCTAACATATGGCAACACAACTATACAGGGGGCACATGTAGGGCAATAGGACAACTTTATTTTATTTATTAAAGGTTTCCTGGGCTTGTGTAGTGGAATGTAGTGGCTGTAACATATATTTCTATTTACATTAAAGTTCCCGCCGTATGCAAATTAGGCTTCGTTAGCGTAAGTGCGCTCTGCCTAGCGAAGTAACACTAGCGCAATTACACTACCATTCGCCGACTTGAGTGTAACTTCGTACTTTAGTGAATTTGCATAGAGCTGGCGAAAATTCGCCTAGCGAAGTGCGGCTAACGCTAGCGAAGCTAACGTTAGCGACTTTTCGGATCTTTGTGAATTTGCCCATTTGACTGCTGCATTTCTACTAGGTATAGCAGAGATAGTTTAAGCAAGTCCTAAACTCTGGAAATGATCTCTTCTTTAGTAGCCCCATTTAGACATACAGTACATGCAGTAAAAGCAAACATGGACTGAAGGCTATAAATGCAGCCAGTGTGTTAAGGATAAACATTAGCAAATGACCCAGAAACATGGAAAGTATCACATCCGTATGTCAACAACTGTAAGTGGAGTGCTTAGCCCAATGCAGCATGCTAAACATTGATGTCACAGGCCAGGCCAACCACAGAAGCCATAAGATAAACAAGCCAGCCATACACCCCGTCACTGTTTAATATGTTGTGTCTATATATGAAATATGTTTGATAGGATCTATGTTTATGTATGGCCACTCCATTTATTTTCATTCTCTGGCTTTGCCTGTACATCTGGTGCCTGTTATATAAATGAACTGTAATATGTTCATAACTGTGTTTACTTTCTCTGAGTTGTTAGGGAATATAATGTGTAGCTGTTTAACATACAGTTTGTTTAATGCTTGTGTATGCTATTTCAGTACTGATCTCCTACTGTACAACTATGGGCTTTTTTCCATTTGAATATTTCTGAGACCCCGTAAATACATAGAACATACTTTCTAATGTATTTGTGAATAATGCACATGTAATCATTGTGCATTTGGTAGTTGTGTTCACCCTATCTTAAAAAAAGATGGAAGGAATGATTAAGAAGTAAATATAGATTTGCTTGGAAGGAGAAAAGGATTCTACACAACACAAGATGCCCCACAATGTGTGGCAATAAGGCAAGGAATCAGTCTTATTTACAAATATACAAAGACTTGCAGCCTACAGGAGGCTCTGTTTGGAGTTACACATGGAGTTAAAAAATAAACACCTGCTTTGAGTGAGCAACATGTTACTCTCAAGCACTGGATGGGGATCACTGAGCTGCCTATAAGCCATGGTTGGTGTTAATTGTAGGGTTTTCTTATTTACAAAGGTGCAATTCCATGCAATTTATTAGCTACAAAATGTTCTTAAATTCTCTCAAAACACACTCAATGTTACTACAAAGATTTTCATTCATCCAGGTCATGGTATATCTAATATAAGTAATTCTAAAACAACTCGACTTGCTGACTAATCATTGAAGACGTTTCACTACTCATCCGAGCAGCTTCTTCAGTTCAGCAACCAAGCCTAATAGGAACACCAAAAGAAAGCAGTAGGATACACAGTACATTGTAGCAAGGAGTGCACTGAACTAAACATTAATAACAATGTCCAAATCTTAGATAAAGAAAACAGCTGGTTTGAACAAGGCATGAAAGAGGCGATTCTTGTCAAGGTGGAGAAACCATCCCTGAACAGTGGGGGGGGGGGGGCCTTCAACACACCTGTCTGCTATATACAATGCTGTTGTAAAACATGTAACCCAGTTTCAGAACACTTTACACATACATTCATGCATCTGTTTCTAGGAGTTGCATGATACCTTGGTAATCCTATCACAGTAACCCCACAGAATCACACCCCTGTGAGTTTCAGATGTCACCTCTGTGAAAAGTTACAATGTGCCACTGGGACTAGATTAGTGGAAGAGTTTATATGCAATATAGTTACAGCTTGCTTTGGAAAATTATTGAGTGGGCTTTAATTGCATTGGTACTTGCATTATGCCTAGATTTACCAGTACATATTTGAGGTCCTTATCATTATGTGCTGATTCATACTGAGCCAGAGAGATACTGGCAACACCACCATGGGAACCCTTGAAATCACAAGGGGGACCCATTATGTTGTAGCCACAGTGGCCCAGGAAACCCAATTCCAAGGCTGAGTACATGGAAGTTAATACTAAATGCTGGAATATTTCATCACAAGAAGCAGTAGAGTTTCCTATTACATTGTCGGTCAAAAGAGACGATTCAGTCTTCCTCTCTCCAGCTCATCACTTCAACTGAATTCCATCTCTTGTTCGCCAAGGATCTGATCAGCTCATCAGCTGACAAACTCACTTACATCTACAAAACATTAAGTCCTTTAGTTCCCCAGTGACGATCTCTGTGGAATGGAACTTTAAATGACATTCCTATAAATGCGCAATATCCAAGAATCTAAAATTAAGTAAACCTTTTTGAGCATGACCTATATTGTCCTGTAATGTAAAATATCCCACCGAGAATTTCTCAGAACACAAACTGGTTTTGGGAGAAAGAGAACATCTCTGTCATACAGAATTAATATTACATACAAGCTACGTTAACAGATGTAAGTCAGATTCTGAGAATTCAGCCGACTTCCTACGTGACAAAAACCTTCAGACCCTTTGGGATTTAAGAGCTTGATCCTACATCCTGCATTAGTAGTATTACATATCCCAGATATCTGTGTCGCTATATTGCTCTTGAAATACCTCTTGTTCTACATTAGATATACTTCTTGGGCTACACAATTTAATCACAATTCAAATTTTCAACCTCTGTTCTATGGGGATTATTATAAACTATAAACGCTGAGATAGTATTCTTGAGGTTTTGCAAATGCTGGTGACTGGCAGTGATTAGAGAAAGAAGGCAAATGTACCTTTAAGTTTAAGGTCCACATTAGTTCTCAGCCAGGGGTAAATTCCAAAGTTGGACATGTCATCAGGTATAGGATTTTCTTCTATCCATCCCCCACAGGCATACTCGAAGAAGTCCTCACAAGGGTCTATAGAAAGGTTCATTTTGGATCGAATACTTGCAGCTGTAAGAATAACACATATGTCATTGCTGGTATTATGTTGGTATTTTTATCCATTACATCAGGGCTGAGCAAAAATGAATATTTAGAGGGGCCCCTTCCTCTCCAAAGCATAATAAAAACACAGAAATCACATTTAGGGCAATGGCACAAAGACATGTTAGATTACTGTAATTTTGACAGTCACTGCCAGTCAGTTCCCCTTTATACTCAGTGCTGCTGCCAGTAGTCACACACCAAGGGTATATTCAATTAACATAATTATGGGTTACTGTTCCCACAGTTTAATTATTGTAGGGCCCCCCCAAACTTTCAAGCTAATTGTTAGTATGTTATAAAAGGGCTATTTCAAAGCAACCTTTAAATTGTCCTTCATTTTTCTCTTTTTTATAGTTTTTAAAATATTTTTCTTCTTCCTCTGACTCTTTGCAGGTTTCAAATGGGACCCCGTTCAAAAACAAATGCTCTGTAAGGCGACAGATGTATTGTTGCTGTTACCTTCAAGCCGTGTTACTGTTAATATTCAAGCCCTCTCCTATGCATATGCCAGTCTCTTATTCAAATCAATACATGGTTGTTGGGACATTTGGAGCCTGGCAACCAGGTTGCTGAAATTGCAAACTAGAGAGCTGCTGAATAAAGAGATTCAATGACTCAAAAGCTTGAAAAAAATGAAAACCATTTGCAAGTTGTCTCAGAATATCACTCTCTACCTTATACAAAAAGTATATTTCTGGAAAATAACATATTATATTTTAATTAATACATTAATTACTTCCATTCAAATTGGGGGCGAACGTCATGCTGTTTTAAAAATGAATGTTTCATTAAGTCAACATATGCACAAATAAGGGAAGAAAACCATATACAGTATATATAGTACAAGGTACTGTTTTATTATTACAGAGAAAAGAGGAATCATTTTTTAAAATTTGGAGAATTTGGATAAAATGGAATCTATGGGAAACACCCTTTCTGTAATTCTGAGCTTTCTGGATAATGGGTTTCCAGATAATGGATCCCATACCTCTATTTGTAAACACAATACAGGCAAGATATAAAACTCCACCACCACTGAACTGTTGAAGGAATCTTGTGAGTTTGCAGTTGTAGAAAAAGGATAAAGTAACCAGCATCTACCCAGGGCCCGCTGATCTGACAGGGCCCACTAAACAAGAGGTTTTATTTTAAATGTTATTTATTTGCCTCCTGCGGACCTCCTACCCCCACTGCTTTCAGTCTTGCTCATGCGTTCCACTGTGGAATACACGGCCATCTTGGAATATTCTTTGCAGAATATTCAGCAGACTGGCAGAGAGACAAAGCTTGCCAAACAGCTGTGGGAGCACGAGGAGACAAGAAAACTTTGCTACTATTAATCTGCTTGTGCAAGTGTAAAGGTAATGCTTTCAATATATCCACTGATCTTACAGGCATGTGTGGAGGCAAAATTTGAGGGCAACATGCCACCCAGCTGCATCTGAATTAGCTATTAGCACTGAAGACACAAGTCAGTCAACAAGACATGAGCGTGCACAAGAAGAGGAAGGTGCTTGGCAGGGAGAAGGGGACGGGATGGCATTTGGCAGGGGGGAAGGGTAGGAGACAGCTCCTGGCAGGGGGAGGGGGCGGTGCCTGGAAGGGGAAGGGACGAAACCAGAAGGGAACGAAACTGGAAGGGGCCAAGAGCAGAGTTGGCCTAGGGGCTAATGGTTTTTAAATCCGGGCCTGCTTACTGGCAGTCTCCAATTGATTGAATGCTTATTGGCCATTTCTGCAGTGATATACTGTCATGGCTGGGGTTTATATACTGATTATCCATTTTTTTAATAACTGTACTAGCACATCTGGGGTAAATATGCTGATTATTTTCTGTAGAATTATACTGGTGCATCTTGGGATAATATGCCAATTACCCATTTTACTTAGGGATTAAATTGGCACATCTGGGGTTAATATCATCATTATTCATTTTGTACAGTAATCATACTGGCTTATCTGGGTTGTGTTGTAGTAAAATGGGTGGTGTGTTTAGGAGTGGGCAAAAAGTAGGAGTGGCTTCAAAACAATTTGCCATGCTGTACGCACCTGTTATGTGGACCCATAATTTGGCTCTTTGCCCAGGGTCCACCAAGGTCTTAAAATGGCCCTACCATGGTGGTTGTTCGACATTTTGCTTAGGGATTTACACACAGCCCCATGGAGCCAAATACAGATGTTTGTGACCTTTAAAGATTAAATTTTATTTTATTTTCAATTACGACTACATTTATTTTCTTGTGATATTTTCATTTTTAATGTTTTACACAGAATGATTAAAGGGATACTGTCATGGGAATTTTTCATTTTTTCAAAATGCATCAGTTAATAGTGCTGCTCCAGCAGACTTCTGCATTGAAGTCCATTTCTCAAAAGAGCAAAAGAACAGATTTTTTAATATTTCATTTTGAAATTTGACATGGGGCTAGACATATTGTCAATTTCCCAGCTGCCCCTGGTCATGTGACTTGTGCTCTGATAAACGTCAATCACTCTTTACTGCTGTACTGCAAGTTTGAGTGATACCACTCCCCCCCCCAGCAGCCTAACAAAAGGGGAATATGTGGTGTTTATACAAATGGCCTGTGGGTGTCACTGTGCATACACAGGACTTTCTGTACAGCTTGAAAGTGAAAGTAAGACTTACTGCTGTTATGTAATGGCTGCATGAACCTGCTAATAAAGCATTGTTATAGCCTCCTCATCCTCGGCTACCAAACACAACACATTGTGTGTTTACAGGACCCTATCTTAAAGAATGTCTTAAATGAATCACCCTCATTTGTGTTTAGAAAAGGGAAATCCTTAGCCTCAAAATTATCACCTAGTCTATATAGATAAAAAAGAACTGATTCTGAATTTACCTGGTTGCGATACACTAGATGGTCGCTCTAGATGTAAGGCCTGCTTGATACTAAACGTATCCACTAGTTTTAGAAGTACATATACGGGTGTGAACCGCTTCATGAAACAATATTTTAATTGCCGATCCAGATGGGTGGTCTATCTGGCCTCCTGTGTTTGTGGAGCACAATATGTGGGGAAAACCACACGTTGTGCAGGGGTTAGATTTTTAGAACATCTTTCAGCAGTGGAGCGAGGGGATAAAAAGTCTGCCATTGCAAAACACATCATTGAACAACATAACAGTGAACCTATGGTATCCTTTCAGATAATAGATACATCTAAATGTAATGTGAGACGTGGTGATAGAGGTAAGACTCTATCTAGGATGGAGGCCTACTGGATATACCAATTTAAGACAATAGATACATACAGTATGGTGGATTAAATAGAGAATGGGAACTAACTTGCTTCTATTAATAACTATGTTTTAGTAATTGTGTTATGTTTTGAAGATTTGAATGATATCCTGTATTATTTAATTAATCTAATGGGGTTTTTTCCAAGGATAATAATTATTCTGTCAATGTACATATGATGTCTTAGTGCCTGCTACAGTGAACTCTTTAATAACTTTAATATTAATATTTTACGTTAGGAGATTAAGGTTTGGTTTATCTTTTTTCCGTTGCCCTGTTCATATTTACATATATATATATATATATATATTTATATATATACTCATCCATTGGTTAATCCAGTTTAACATGATTATATTTATGGTTAAGCATGGCAATACTATCAGTCCCTGACTTTTTTAGGGAATAGGAGTGAAACGGTTAATGTTTTTAGTGGGTGAGGGTTTCCCCCTTTTAAATGATTATGGCACTAAATTAGTTTAGCTTTTGAGAAAGTGACTTGTGCCACGAAACACGTCAAGCCAGGATTCCATAAGATAATTGTACGGCTCTAATTTTTAATGCAAGAGAAATAAAGGAATGATTTTATGATCGCTGGTGCTCCGTGCTCAAGTGTTTTCTGTACAACACATTGTGTAGGCAGTGTGGTGCAGTGAGGAGTGCTCTGATTTGTACATGGGAGAAACCAATCATCTCCAGCTGAATTATTACATGGCAGACTAAGTTACATGTTGCAGACGTCAAACTTCCACCAAAGACTATTCCTACAAAATCATCTACGGCCGACATTGTGAAACATCACCAAGCCGAATGCAAGGCTTATACTGATAGAAACTGTGGTGCAAGATAAGTGCACTTTCAGCCTGGATCTTTAGTCAGAATTAAGAAACCAGGAATACTGAAACAAGGACAATCTAAATTTACTACACCACTTGAAGTGAGACGCCAGCGAGGACACATATGAACTGTCTGATGGACGCATATGGAAGTCGTCTTGCTCCTGCTAGATATGACTTTGGAGATGTTACATTTGATGAAGGACATTTCCCTACTCCTAATGCCAACTGCACTAGGGCAGAAGAAAGTGAACCTATAAGGCATACTGAGAGAATCAGGAAACTACCTGCATGGACCAAGGACTATGTCATGTGAAGAATATATATATTGCTTTAAGATACATACAGTTTAATTGTTACTGTTTATATATTTGTTCAAAAACTTTCCTACTATAGGGGAAATATGTGGTGTTTATACAAATGGCCTGCAGGTGGCACTGTGCATACACAGGACTTTCTGTACAAATTGAAAGTGAAAGTAAGACTTACTGCTGTTATGTAATAGCTGCATGAACCTGCTAATAAAGCATTGTTATACCCTCCTCATCCTCGGCTACCGAACACAACAGAAGGTAACCAGATAACAGCTCCCTAACACAAGATAACAGCTGACTGGAAGATCTAAGAACAGCACTCAATAGTAAAACCCATGTCCCACTGCATACTACTCAGTTACATTGAGAAGGAAAAACAACAGCCTGCCAGAAAGCAGTTCCCTCCTAAAGTGCTGGCACAAGTCACATAAGCAGGGGCAGCTGGGAAACTGACAATATGTATAGCCCCATGTCAGATTTCAAAATTGAATATAAAAAAAATCAGTTTGCTCTTTTGAGAAATGGATTTCCGTGCAGAATTCTGCTGGAGCAGCACCATTAAAGGATACATTTGGGAAAAAACATGTTTTCCCATAACAGAATCCCTTTAAGATTTTTGCCTTTGTCCATGCATGTGGAGCCTAATAAAAAGAAGCATGTGTTTACTGTATTGTGAGTGAGTATATATTATATATGAAGCCACATAATCTGTCACTTATTTGGCATGTGATTTCAGGGTGCAGCTCACACTGTAGGGGTTTCACATATGTTTTTGCTTGAAATGTACTTTCCTAGCCTCTGTACTCCGTTCATGACCTCTCCGTGTGGTTTGTGGGATTATCAGTACATCCAAGTATTTTTGCAGTTGTGCCATACATTATAACTGATGAAAGCCAGCCTCTCCACCACTACAAGCTTGGCAAGGCATAAACACCACTGATTGCATTTTAATGAGCAAAATAAGACCCAAAACCAGATTAGATTTGTACAGTATAAATGAGAGGTACAGTCTAGGTTCATACTGAGAATGCTTTCAGCTAAAACTGAACAGCTGCTCAAACTTTCAAAATTTCTCAAGGTTATAGGGAGCAGATCATTTGAAAATTCAGCTTTAAAATGTCCTGAGTTAGCCCATAGAGCTATTGTTAGTGATGGGCGAATTTGTTCCCGCGATTCGCCGCTGGTGAATAAATTCGCGAAACGCCAGCGAAAATTCACTAAAAAAACGAGTCGTGCGTGGGTAGATTCACCCCTTAACTAGCTATTGTTATTGTTATGTTTCATACTGAATGTATTACCTTGGGACATTTCTAACACACGCAAGTTTTGGGTTGTATTTTTTGCATTTAAAGGAGAACTAAATCCTAAAAATGAATATGCCTAAAAATGGCATATTTTATATACTGAACTTATAATACCTCCTAACGTTATGGCATGTCAATAGCAGCAATGATCACAGGGGGTCACCATCTTGGAAAGTGTCTGTGACGCTCACATGCTCAATGGGCTCTGAGCAACTTTTGAGAAGCTAAGTCTAGGGGTTGTGCAAAATATCAAGCAGAAAATTAGGTGTGTCTGTAATCTAAGTTGATGCTGCAGGGCTGATTGTTACATTCTGATGCTAGTGTAATAATTATCTATATTAAAGGGATACTGTCATTGGAAAACATGTTTTTTCCAAAACGCATCATTTAATAGGGATACTCCAGCAGACTTCTGCACTGAAATCCATTTCTCAAAAGAGCAAACAGATTTTTTTTTTGTATTCGATTTTGAAATCTGACATGAGACTAGACATTTTGTCAATTTCCCAGCTGCCCCTGGTCATGTGACTTGTGCCAGCACTTTAGGATGGAGCTGTTTTCTGGCAGGCTGTTGTTTTTCTCAATGTAACTGAATAGTACACAGTGAGACTTGGGTTTTTACTATTGAGTGTTGTTCTTAGATCTACCAGTCAGCTGTTATCTTGTGTTAGGGAGCTGCTATCTGGTTACCTTTCCATTGTTCTGTTTTTCGGCTGCTGGGGAGGAGGGAGGGGGCGATATCAATTTAACTTGCAGTTAAAGTGATTAAAGCACAAGTCACATGACTTGTGGCAGCTGGGAAATTGACAAAATGTCTAGCCCCATGTCAGATTTCAAAATTGAATATAAAAAAATCTGTTTGCCCTTTTGAGAAATGGATTTCAGTGCAGATATCTTCTGGAGCAGCACTATTAACTGATGCATTTTGGGGGGGAAAAAGTTTTCCTGTGACAGTATCCCTTCAAGTACTAATCGGCCTTATATTGCAACATTTATATTCTATGTGTACTGTATATCTTTAATTGGTCTTTAATTGGTCCCTAAGCAACTGTAACTGATAGAGGAACAAAGTATGTGCCGTGTATTAACAGAAAAGAAGATGGGGAGCTACTGGGGCATCTTTGGTAACATCTTTACTGCTAAAGGGCTGTGGATTCAGTTCAGCTGAATGTCAACCTTTTTATAAGACCATCATTTTCATAATTTTAAATCATTTAAAAAAAAAGGCATAACATATATACCTTTAGTATGAATATATATATATATATATATATAAATACAGTATATACTGTATGTATCTGTTTCTTTTTTTAAGGGTCAATTCTTGCACTAAACCACATTCAGGTTTTCTGTTTTAATGCCACAATCTAAAACGAACATCCAGATTTAAACTCTAGGATTAAATAGGAAAGAACAAATCAGAAGATGTTCTGGTCATTATTTGACAGACAGTTATCATACAAAAGTTATGTCCCACAAACAGTAGTGACAGTCACCCATTTATATCAGCAGATAAGAAATACATGCAGATAAATTATATTATAAGCCAACAGAAATCTTCTAACCAATTGACTAAACTACCAATGCTGAAAATTGTCGGGACAATTATTCAGAGCCCACATACAGTGCGATAATTGTGGAACATGTCCTTTGTATGATTATTTGTTCATGTTTCTGGCCAGCTTTTACCCTGCTTTGTGCACAAAATAACAAAAACTATAGATATGTGCAAAATATTAATCTGTAAACTCTGAAACAACAGGGAAAATTACATTTTTTAAAATGTAAAAAGGAATGTCTTGTGATGTTGCAGTTAGTGATGGGCGAATTTATTCGCCAGGGGCGAATTCCCGTGATTCGCTGCTGGCGAATAAATTCGCTAAACGCCAGCGAAATTTCGCCTGGCGAAAATTCGCAGAAAAAAACGAGTCACGCGTCGTTTTTGACGTCAAAAACGTGCCGCGACTCATTTCGCTAATTTTTTCGCCAATTTGTGAATTTCGCTGGAAATTCGCGCGTTTTCTGGCGAAGCGAAACTGGTTAGATTCGCCCATCACTATCTGCAGTTTAAAAACTGGTAATCTTCTAGAAAGCTAGAATAATAACGGCCAAATACCAGACCTGAATCGGAAGCCTAATTTACGTATGCAAATAGGGCGCAGGAAAGGCAAAAGAGAACAAAAAAAAAAAAAAGTCACTTGATTTTTAAGAATTTGGATTCGGTTTGGCCGGGCTCTCGGATTTGGCTGAATCTGAACCCTACTGAAAAATGCCAAATATTAAAACAAAATCCTCGGTGGAGGAGTCAGTGGATCTCTAAAAATCTATAACTTGCTAAAACTTTGCAAGTCTTTTAATTTTGTGGAAAAAAAGCTCTCTTGTTTTTAGAAGTCATTCTCCAACAAGCCAGAGTAATCAAATCATGTCAGTTCAGAAAATCACTTGTTTGTCCTGCAATCTAATGATGAACAGGTACATTTAAATCTGCCTCTATTTAAAGGGGTGGTTCAACTTCAAGTTAACTTTTAGTATATTGTAGAAGGGCCAATTCTAAGAAACTTTTCAATTGGTCTTCATTATTTATTTTTCATAGTTTTTTAATGATTTGCAATTTTCTTCTGTTTCTTTGCAGCTTTCAAATGGGGGTCACTGACACCATCTAAAAACAAATGCTCTTTGTATTGTTATTGCCACTTTTTATTACTTATCATTCTATTCAGTCTCTCTCCTATTCATATTCCAGTCTCTTATTCAAATCAATCCAGGGTTGCTAGGGTAATTTGTTCCCTAGAAACCAAATTGCTGACAGTGCAAACTAGAAAGCTGCTGAATAAAAAGCTAAATAACTATAAAACCACAAACAATAAAAAATGAAAACCAATTGCAAATTGTCTCAGAATCTCACTCTCTACATTATACTAAAAGTTAACTCAAAGGTGAACAACCCCTTTAATTTCTTTTGAGGGTTTACATTTCTTTTAAAAATGAAGGCACAAAGTATATTCGGCACATACATTGAGCCCTTGTTTGAAAAGAGCGTATACTGCCCCTTTAACCGTGAACAATTCGAAGTCGAATGACTTACCTGCTTCAATGCACTCTGGGGTTAAACAGTACTCTTCCTTTTGGAAGCTGATGAGTCCTTTACTGACTGAAAAAAGAACATAATGTAAAGACTTTTATTAGTAATGGGTTTGCAATAAAACACCAAATACACAGATTAGTGAGTGTCTATTATACATCCACTTTCACTCATTTACTTGTTCATAGAAACATCTGTTATTAATGTTCCATTTATGATGTGTCATTTTACACTTTCTTTTTAAAAACATCATTATACACATGCATTTAGCCTTTTTAACCGTGGGGTATTGTACGGAGTCAAACTATAGCTCCCTGCACTGGATTTGTTCTGCTTTTATGATTAGCTATTTCAGTATCACACACGTTCTCCTTTGACTCTCATTTGAATGATATTTCTATTTTGGTAACTGCAGACATTTCACATTTTGGAGCAGATGTTCAAAGCCTTCTTGATTTAAGGCTTTAACCTTAAACTTTTATGAACCTGAAATTTTTTGCTGTGAATTGCAAAGCCTCCACAAATCATGGTTTTTTTTTTTGCTACAAATTGATGCTTTCTAAATTGTTTTGCAAAACCACCTAAATGCTAATTCATAGCAGATTAAAGGGAAATTGTCATGGTAAAACATGTTTTTTTTTTTTTTAATGCATCAGTTAATAGTGCTGCTCCAGTGGACTTCTGCACTGAAATCCATTTCTCAAAAGAGCAAACAGATTTTTTTTATATTCAGTTTTGAAATCTGACATGGGGCTAGACATTTTGTCAATTTCCCAGCTGCCCCCAGTCATGTGACTTGTGCCAGCACTTTAGGAGGGAACTGCTTTCTGGCAGTCTGTTGTTTTTCCTTCTCAATGTAACTGAATAGAACGCAGTGGGACATGGATTTTACTATTGAGTACTGTTCTTAGATCTACCAGGCAGCTGTTATCTTGTGTTAGGGAGCTGTTATCTGGTTACCTTCCCATTGTTCTGTTGTTAGGCTGCTGGGGGGGAAAGGGAGGGAGGGGGTGATATCACTCCAACTTGCAGTACAGCAGTAAAGAGTAATTGAAGTTTATCAGAGCACAAGTCACATGACTGGGGGAAGCTGGGAAATTGCTAAATGTCTAGCCCCATGTCATATTTCAAAATGAAATATAAAAAATCTGTTTGCTCTTTTGAGAAATGGATTTCAGTGCAGAATTCTTCTGGAACAGCACTATTAACTGATGCATTTTGAAAAAAAAATTTTCCCATGACAGGATCCCTTTAAACTCTCCCCTCAATGCTCAAATATTACACATTAACATACTGTATGTATATATATATTACATTTGTATACAGGGATAAAATTCTGAAAGCAATACAGGTATGGGATCCCTTATCCGGAAACCTGTTATCCAGAAAGCTCCGTCTGTCTCCCATAGACTCCATTATAATCAAATTTCCCACATTTTTAAATATGATTTCCTTTTTCTCTGTAATAACAGTACCTTATGCTTGATCCAGACTAAGATATAATTAATCCTTATTGGAAGCAAAACCAGCCTATTGGGTTTATTTATTGTTTGCACAATTTTCTAGTAGACTTAAGGTGTGAAGATCCAAATTACAGAAAGATCCATTATCCGGAATACCTCAGGTCCCAAACATTCTGGATAACAGGTCCCATGCCTGTACATATTTTTAATTAGTGTAATGACTCCTGGAGGGGGGGGTGATGTTGTCAATTCCCCTTTTTTAAATAATTTGAATTCATTTAAATTTAGTGAAAGCGAAAAACTGAGAGAACAAATGTGTCTCTCTCTCTTTCTCTCTCTCTCTATATATATATAATATAGATATATATACATACACACATACAGGGGCAGATTTACTAATGGTTGAATTTCAAAATGAAAAAACCTCGAAATTCGGCCATCTAATTTTTTGCGGGAGCCATTTTTGATTGAAAATGGACCAAATAGCTCTGTTTTGAGTGAATTGAAATAGTTCGAATGCATTGTTCGATTTGAACGATTCAAACAATTTCAACCAAAATCCTTCGAATTCTTGGCACTTAGAAAAAATTACAGGACAGGTTCTAGGAGGTCGGCCATTGGCTAAAATGCCAATTCGGCAGATTTAAGCTGGCGAAGTGTCGAATTCGAAGGATTTTAAAGAGACAGAACTTCGAAAAGTTCGAATTTTCAAAGTTTTTCAATTCGAATCGAATTGTGGGATATTCGATCGTCGCAGTAGCCCAAAATTACTTCGAAATTTTAAGTGTAGGATTTGCCATGGAGGCAGTTATAGAGAGAAGGAGACAGAGACTTTCTGATACAAGTAGGGGATCTGAAAACCCGTTATCCAGAAAGCTCAGAATTACAGAAAGACCATCTCCCATAAACTCCATTTTATTCAAATTATGATTTTTTTTTTTAAATATTCCCTTTTTTGCTGTAATAGTAAAACAGTTTCTTGTATTTGATCGTAACAGCGATATAATTAATCCTTATTGAAGGCAAAAACAAGCCTATAGGGTTTATTTCATGTTTAAATTACTGTTTTAGTAGACTTAAAGGTATGAAGGTCCAAAAGAATGGAAAAATCCATTATCCTGAAAACCCCAGGTCCTGCGCATTCTGGATAACAGGTCATGTACCTTTATATTCAGAATGGGGTGATGTTCTAACATACAATACATATTTACATTCGATGCCAAATCCATGAAAACCTTCCTTCAAGCACAATACATTGCAGACATTCCATTCTCCCAAATGCAGCTGATTTTCTGAGCACAGATGTTTTCATCTCCATATAAAACAGTATTTCAGTCCAAAGGATGTCAATATGCAGCCTAATAATGTTATACACATATTTTGTCTCCGTTTTTACATGCCAGCATAGAAAGAAAAAGATGTGCAGTGTATTCAACTACAAACCCATATGTTCTTTTTCTGAGGCTCTAGGGAATTCCAGAAATTCTTACTTCATCAGGCACCTGTCTCCAAAGCAGGCATTTTGCAATTCAAATTCGAATATCGAATTCAAATTTTTTCAGCACAATTCGATCGATCAAATGATCGAATAGGGAAATTCGATTGAATTCGGTCGAATTCGATTCGAATTCAAATCGAATTTTCGAACGATTTTTAAACGATCGATCAAATTTTTCCTATTCGATCTTGGGGAATGATCCCCATTTCGGTAGGTTTAATCTGGCGTAGTAGGTGATCTAATTTAAAGGGGAAGTATTCGACCATCGCATTTTCGAAGATTCGAATAAAATTAAGTAGAATCAAATTCGAATATTCGAATCATTCGAATTAGAATATTCGATGGTTGAATTAGCATATTCGATATTCAAATCTTTTTGAAAATTCGATCGAATATTCGAATCCGTCATGTGAATTTATGTGAATTTAGTAAATCTGCCCCTTAGTTTATAGTCCTGCTTTGATCTATGGCTAATACAGCCCTCTGCTATCAAGGATTCAGGAACTGAAACTGGCACTGTTGAAATGCTGACGTTGTGTCTCTATCCCTTTAAGAGTTGTACAGTTCATTTATTTCTGTTTGTGACTGGTGAAACTCCAAAATCAAAACCAGCAGTGGGTTATAAAGGTTTAATACTAGCAGACATTGGAGAGGGGAGAGTATTTGCTGATTTTTGTCTCCCCTTAGGGTAGGGACAGACAGGGAGATTCGGGGAGATTCTGTCGCCTGGCGTTTTTAGCAGGCGACAATCTCCCCGAATTTCCTTCTCCCTGTCTGCCGCTAGTATAAGTAATAAAGCGCCAGCGCCTGTGCACACGCTGCGCGGCGATTCCCGGAATCGCCCGAAGTTTCCTCACGAGGTATCTTCGGGCGATTCCGGGAATCGCCGCGCAGCGTGTGCACAGGCGCTGGCGCTTTATCACTTATACTAGCGGCAGACAGGGAGAAGGAAATTCGGGGAGATTGTAGCCTGCTAAAAACGCCAGGCGACAGAATCTCCCCGAATCTCCCTGTCTGTCCCCAGCCTTAGCATCCAAATTGTCGACCATAATCATGTTTGGGTCTGTTACTGGGACATGAGATAACAAAACCACTCACTGCTCATTAATGAAAACAATGGTTTTGCAAAGAAACTCTCCCCTGCCCTGAAATTCTGAATGGTAGGAAAAGCTTTGGTGATTTGGATATGTGTGTTTGTCTCTTAACAATTTGTAGATGAGGAAGTTGGACTCTTCCCAACACTCTTATCCCCAGGTTTACTCACAGAAAACAATGTGGAATATTGTATAAACTTCCTTTGTTCTTTGCAAGACAAAATGTTTGATTCTTTTCCTTTTTTAGTTATTGGCACTTTGTAGGAGTCATTAACCAGTGCCACTAAGTGCAAAGTGTAGAGTACATTGCTGCTGGGTGCAAAGCCTGGTCCTGCCATTCATGGTCTAGAATAAATTAAAATATTGTTAAATTGTACAGTGTTGCGCATTAAAGAAGCACTTTATATATAAAAATATTCATGCAAGCAACACTGTACAGGATCCATCAGGATTCAAGGTTGCTCAGACTGGTGCACATGCGGGGGAAGGGAGCACAGTAGAAAAAACATGGCAGTTTCAGCATGTTTTTTTGCACTTTTCATTGTGTCCCTCCCTTGCTAAATGAGCCCATTGGTTTTTGATGGGGTAACCTTTAGCTAATATTGCATATAGCACTTTTTCCACCAGTGTTTTGTACCACCTGATATCACTATCACTTCACACATGGATCTCAACCCAGAAATACTCATGTACTTTCTTGGGCAGAAATCTGCCTTGTGGGAGCACAATGTGCCTCGAGGAGCACAAAGGGAGTTTTGGTACATTATTTTTTAATAAAGGCTGTGTGATTTTAAAGTTTAATTGGTGTTGGTGGGTTTTTTTCTATATATACGAACAAATATAAAAAAAAAAATTTTGATGGTACTGGTCCTTTAACTTTTAGTATGATGTAGAGAGTGATATTATGAGACGGTTTGCAATTGGTTTTCTTTTTTTTTTTATTATTATTTGTGGTTTTTGAGTTATTTAGCTTTTTATTCAGCAGCTCTCCATTTTGCGATTTCAGCAATCTGGTTGCTAGGGTCCAAATTACCCAAGCAACCATTGATTTGAATAAGAGACTCGGATATGAGTAGGAGAGGCCTGAATAGAAAGATAAGTAATAAAAAGCAGCAATAACAATACATTTGTAGCCTTACAGAACATATTTTTTTTAGATGGGGTCACTGACCCACATTTGAAAGCTGGTAAGAGTAAGAATTAGGCAAATAATTGAAGGCCAAATGAAAAGTTTTTTAGAATCGGCCACTCTATAACTGAAAGTTAAGGGATACTGTCATGGGAAAACATGTTTTTTTTTTTTTAAATGCATCAGTTAATAGTGCAGCTCCAGCAGAACTTGCACTGCAATCCATTTCTCAAAAGAGCAAACAGATTTTTTAATATTCAGTTTTGAAATCTAACCTGGGGCTAGACATTTTGTCATTTTCCCAGCTGCCCCTGGTCATGTGACTTGTGCCAGCACTTTAGGAGGGAACTGCTTTCTGGCAGGCTGTTGTTTTTCCTTCTCAATGTAACTGAAGGAGTCACAGTGGGAAATTCTGTACATTATGTTTTGGATTTCTGTATCAGTCTTTTAGTAGTAATGATCTGTCTCCCCAGTAGATGCCCCAGTAGCTCCCCATCTTCTTTTCTGCTGATTCACTGATTCACATGCTCTGTGCTGCTGTCACTTACTGAGCTTAGGGACCCACTCACAATATACCTCATGTATACAATATGAATGTTATGACACAAAGCTTCATGTAATTAGCATAAGAATTTAATCATCAGCCCTGTAGCATCAGTTTATAGGACAGACATAACTATTTTCTGACAACGCCAAAGCTTAGCTTCTGAGCATGAGCGGAGTCATACTGTCACTTACAAAGTGGCCTAAACAAAATCCAGGATGGGGAGCTTCTGAGTGGAGCTTGAAAGGCCCCCGTCCCCCCAAAAGCTTTATTGTACACTTCCAGCAATACAAAGCTTTATATCCATATATATCTTCAGATGGTTGTATAAATCTTCAGTATTTTGTATACATATCTATATAGAGATTGTCTTCATCATTTAACATTTAACATACATATCTATATAGAGATTGTCTTCATCATTTAACATACCTCACAACTGTCCCTTTTTTCAGAGGGACAGTCCTTATTTTGACAGTTCAACCTGCTGTCCCTCATTTGTACTGGAAAGTCTCTCTTTTTCTAACTTAATTGGCTTTTGGCAGAGAGCCCAGAACAGCTAACAGGTGCAAATAAGATGCTTTGTAACAATGTTGAGAAAAGAAAATAAGTCATTGTAACAGTTCAGATAAGGAGAAATATTTCCAAACTTTCATAACCTGCCTTATATTGTTAAATGAACATGGTAATTAGGGGGTGTGGTCACAAAATGGGAGTGGTCATAAAATTCTGCCATTCTATGTGCGCCAAATATTTTTGTCCCTCTTTTTACTTCCAAAATGTTGGGAGGTATGAAATTATTATCTTATGGTAAACCTGTTGAATAACTTATGACTGGATGAAAAAACTTCCATATTGTGGAGAATGAAGTAGAACTATAGTTGGGGAAGGAAAGGGCAAAGAAAAGAAAGCTGTTGGGTAAGTGCAGCGGGCTGCGAGCAACCGTACTTTTCCCTGCTGTATTGCTTTGTATGGCTCTGTTTCCTTGAAAAGAAACCATCTTGTCTAGACAGCTGTGAATTTAGAGGTCTGATCTGGGTTTAAAGTAGACATTTACTGGAATCTGCATATTTCTGTAATTTCAATGTACCAGTCTTTAATACTAGGGATATATGTCATTTTCCAGAGTAAAGGTATTAGAAGTTTTGCAGCATTTAGCAGTTGGGGTTCTAGTCCCGAGTTAAAGGTTGCTACCGGCTGAGGGTTATGGAATAGCAGTACTTGAGTTGGGTTAGTCGGTATGTCAATCCCCAGAATTTGGCAAGAAAGTGAGCAGACCTCCTCCCGGAAAGGTTTTATGAGAGGGCACGTCCAGAATATATGGTTTAAGGTTCCTTTTTCTCTATTGCAACACCAACAGTTGCTGTTTTATATATACATATATATGTTGTATCTTGGAGGGCGTATAGTACCATCTTGTGATTATCTTATAGTTTTGCTCTTCTTAGCTATCTTCAATCTGAGCATCTTCTAACTGAATATTTAGGTCTCTGAACCACCTATTGATAAATGATACTGACTCCCAATTAGTTGGTAAGTGAAGTTATTTGTATGGGCAAGAAATTACATGTTTTGGCGGATTTTTTTTAATGTGCAAGCAGTTTTAAAGTTAGTGAGGTCACATGTTTGTGATGCTCCTAGGCTATGGAAATTTGTGAGAAATTTGCTCAAGTTGTAAGTGATCCATCTGTTTGAATGGTGTTAATGCTTGAAGTTTTTCTTTCGGTATAAGTGCTTTATTTTCCATGAAGCGAATAAGCTGAAGATTTCCTGTAAACTATTGGGTTGTAGGCCAGGGGGGAAAGCCAGATTATTAATTAAGGGTATCAGGGGCGACGGGTAAGTGGTAAGTAAATATTTCATACAGCATTTATGGCCTGGGTCTTTATTATTATTATAAGGATGCTGCATATCTAGGCCTGGTTCAATAGGTTCAGTATAGAAATTAAGCATGTTTGTTTTAGGGTTTAGTTCACCTTTAAACTAGGCATAGGAAGATCTGCTTTCCCAGTTTGGTCACAACCACAGGTTGGGTTAAATCTGACCACAGACCAACAATCACATCATTACAGAGTGCTTTGCAGTAGTGATGTGCAGGTTGACCCCTCTTTGGGCAGGTTCAGATTGAAATTTAGTCAACCATTGCGGGTTTGGGTTTGGTGAGGGCAGGCCCGGACTGGCAATCTGTGGGTTAGGGCAAATGCCAGAGGGGCTGCTATAAGGTGCCATAGAAAGTCAGTATTTAGTGGGCTGGTGGGGACTGTTTGGGCCTCTTTGTGGGCTGATTGGGCCTCTATGTACCTGAAATGCCAGGGCCTATTTTGATTCTCAGTCCAGTCCTGGGTGAGGGTCATACTGGGGAAGTACACTCCTCCACTGCACCAAGTTGTACACAGAGCAAGAACACGTGGATACAGGTCAGATGCGGTTCCTACAATGGCAACATTTTCTGAGTTAGGATTGGGTGAGGTTAAAGGAACAGTAACACCAAAAAAAAAATTAAAATAAGAGTTGGATTACTTCGCAGGCCCATCAAAAAAAAAAAAAAAACTATTTATGAATTCACAGATGCACCGATGTCTTCATCCAATGGGATTTTCTAAACTGCTTGATATCTGCCTGTTTTTTACCCAGATGTCAGTCAGTCTATCAGGAGGGCCCCATATACAAGCTAAAAAGCTGCTTGCGTGGTCTGGATAGTCAGATTCAGCCTCTGTTATCAGCATTTGCCCACTCTCATACCCTAACATTTCCTGCAGAAGTCTCCTTAGTAAGGGGGATGATTTATGCTGGTAAAATGCTATGGTACCTCATGTTGTGAAAAGCATAGCCATGTGCACCTGCAACTGTAAGTTCCATTTACCACCCTGCTTGACGAGTTGTGCCCCCAACCGATCATGTCTAGTTACTAAATTGGGATAAAATGAGATATAAAACCAGACAAAACACACAACAGCTTACTGAGGTTAAGGCCAGTGAATTCTCTGCCCGCTGCTGTTCCTTTCCTGCTCTACCTGCACCTGGAAGCCTTGCTTCTGCTCACGGGGCAGGCAGATGGGGCATATTTTGGTGCACATTTTTCATTTCACACTAAAATCCGCTTACAGTTAGAAAGCCATGGGGAGCAGCAGGACTCCAGATTCTCTGCCTGTTTGGTAAGGATCATCTGGCCGTCGCCTTAAAGAGGTGACTGTTCAACAACAGTTCATACGATTTTCAACTGTGTTTGGATGTCCTGACATTTTTGTGCTGTGGGGATCAGTCGTTCAGGCAATCGGAATAGTTAAGAGATTTATGTCGGCTAACGATAAGATCTTTGCATGTATTGCCGATATCAATGGGAGACGGTCACTATTATTTGTTGGACATAAATTTCATATGATTGCTGTCTTCCCATTAATGGCCAGAACATTGTATCATTTTTTCTCTTTACTACTTTATATTAATCTGGTCAGAAGATTGTCAGGGATGACTGTGTAACATAGGCTATAATCTGCACGTCTGTGGCCAGCTTTAGTATTACCACAACCTGACCATTCACCTGTGATGTTTCTGCAAGCGCTGGTGCAGAGTTGACCTGGGTGTAGTAACATGGAGCACTAGTTTATCTGCAGGCAAAGAAAAAGCTACATGTGATTGTAGCCTAAATAGTGTTAGTAATTGTTTTTTTTACACTTGATTGAATAATGGCAGCAATCACAAGACAAATCTGGCATATTGCACTCTAGTAAACTTAAAAGCTGCTTTAATGTTGGCACAAAAACTATTTTTCACAGTTTATGAGCAATGAAAATCAAATGCCTTAAAGGTGTCTGCACCACCTTTAAACAGTAATCAGCTAGATTCACGGACAATGACAGCTTAATCAGGAATAAAAGTGAGGTCAAGTATGCCTTCAGAGAAACCAAGGACCAGAACAGCAAAAGAAAACCATATACTATTAATGGAGGCAACGTGGCATGTCAGACTTTATATAAAGTACCTTCAGGGGTGATCCTGGCCATTGCTGCCACCCCCCTCCCCCGTGCTCTCACCTTTTGTGCCGGAGAGGGGTCTACGAGGGCAGCAGAGAGGGCCGGGACGCCAGCACAGAGCATAATTGCGGTCTGCGCTAGAAGACCCAAATTTTCGGTTTGAAAGCCAGAAATTCAGCTCTTAAAGTACCAGGAGCAGCATTTTTACCACTCCTGGTACCTAGTGGGGCACGCTGCTGCCTGAGGTGAGTTTCTCAACTTACCTCATTGGTGGAGCACCCCTAAATACCTTGGTGGATCTTTGGACAAAAAGTACCTTGTGGTCATTCAATTTTCATAGGAAGGTGTTGATAGTAGGAGTGGTTCACATTTAAGTTAGCTTTTAGTGTGTTATAGAATGGCTAATTGTAAGCAACCTTTCTTCTTTTTTTTTTATAGTTTTTGCATTATTTGCCCTCTTCTTCTTCTGACTCTTTCCAGCTTTCAAATGAGGGTCACTGACCCCATCTAAAAAACACATGCTCATTAAGGCTACAGATTTATTGTATATTATTGTATATTTATTTATAAAAGGAAGAACATGGGTGTCCCCATGAGGAGAGCAGTAGGCGTCCCCTCCGCCCCACTAGACCACCAGGTGTCATTACTTTTGGACCCTAGCAACCAGATTGCTGAAATAACAAACTGGAGAGCTGGTGAATAAAAAGCTAAATAACTCAAACACTACATATAATAAAATATGAAAACCAGTTGCAAATTGTGTCAGGATCTACCTCTCTACATCATAATAACAGTTAACTCAAATTTGAACAAGTCCTTTAATGTAACTGAATCGTGAGCATTGTACCGCCCTCGAATGTTTTCATGAGAATGTGGTGAAAATACGTCAAAATTGTTGCGCCCATAAAAATTGTTGCGCCCAGCATCAAAATTATTCGGAAATCCATTGAGTTTAAAGCATTTGGACAAAGGGAAGAGAAACGGGACAGAATCACTATTCCTGAAGACAGCAGCACTTTAGCATGAACGCCCCCTATATTTCAGGTTCTCCTTCCAGAAGTTAAAAGCACTTGAGAGAATAATGTTTATTGCCCCCCCCCAACAAGGTTTATATGATGTGTATCTTGTATATTGGTTTACTAAAACAAAATTCCTGCAGCTTCCTTGCACATTTCATCCCAAGCTTTACAAAGGTTAATGCACTAGACCTGAACCCTTTTTAAAAACTGAACTCGTTCAATTATATTGACATCAATGCTGGGTATGGAAGTCATTTGCAGATGTTTTATTTCAAACACATGTGGCTCAACTACATTGCAAGGATTTATAAAATACTGTTTGTTTAGAGAGTGGAATTAACATTCACATTATTCTGCCACATTGGCTTTACAACCAAAACTCAGTATATCACATAAGCTGCAGTTTGCTGAATAATATAATGTAGTATGTTCTGTAACTCTACTTAGCACTCTTCCATATAATACATTAAATATATATATATATATATACTTTAAATTAAATATAATGTATATACAGTATATATATATATATATATATATATATATATATACACCCATATAAAGTTCATTTGTTATGCGGAACTGCTCCCATGAAATCCACTAATTGGTTTGAGAACATATGAGATCATATGATCAGCGCAATCTCAAATGAAATACCCACTGTGATAATGGATTTAATAGCAGTGCCCTGGAATGGGATGGTGCCACAAAGGGACCCTTCACCCAAAAACTATTAATTTGCATAATGTTATACGTATATTGGGGAGTTACTTAGAAAATGTAGTTGTAAGCAACTTTCCATGCTACATTCATCAAAAAAGTTCAGTGGTTTTAAAGCTATTAATAAATGCAATAGCAATTGTACATTCTCTGCACTGCTGGTTCTGGCTCCTGATAAAGCCAGGTTTTCACACCTGGCGACTCTGGGAGATTAGTCGCCTGGCGACTATTCACCTCTTCTTTGGGGCGACTAATTTCCCTGAACCGCTTCCCTCCGTCTTGTGCCGGCTATAATGAAAAGTTGCCTGTGGTATGACACACGCGGAATTTTGTTGTCTGAAGTCGCTCGAAGTTTCCTTGTGAGGCAAATTTGGGAAAACGAAGCGCAGCGTGTCATGCAGGCAACTTTTCATTATAGCCGGCGCAAGACATGTGGAAGCGGAAGATTAGTCGCCCCAAAGAAGAGGAGATTAGTCGCCAGGCGACTAAATTTCCCAGAATCCACCCGTGTGGACTGACTTTTAAAGATAAAAACTGACTTTTATTAATTGTTTCAAGAGTCAGATCCAAAGAAAGGAAAGGGCTAAATAAATATATTTGATTGCAACTACATTTAGAAATAAAGATATATCAATCACAAAGTCCCCTCCAAGAAGCCTCCCACCCCATCCAACTGTGGATCCCCAATACTGGGGGGGCAGGGAGAACCTTGCCTCAGGCAGCAGTGAGAAGCAAAAAGCCACCTCCTGTAACTTTAAGAGCTGAATTTCTGTTTTCTAAAACTTTGGCTCCGCTATTGCAATCACTGCACTAGTGATGTGGCCCCCCTTTGACCCACTCCAAAGCGGACGTTTTAAGCGCGGAATGGAAAGGGGGCAGCATTGGGGCTGCTGCCTCAGAATCAACCCTGCTGGGGAGTCCATGCCTGTCTATAGAAAGTCAGATTAGCAATGTAATGTTGGACAGTGCCACCTCGCACCTCTTGTCCTTTTCCTAGCGAATATGATGAGGAGCATGTGCAGTTAAAGTCATGTCCAAATTGACTTCAGCTGTGCATAATCCTGGCATGAGAGCCCGGGGAAGCACATGGATGGCACAAGATGTTGCCTGCCCACCCCACTTTCTAAATCGGGGAAGGGCAAAGGATTTTTTTAAAAGGTTTTAATTTTCCTTTAAAATCACAAGACTCCTATTTATTTATGAAGCCTTTTCTAAACCCTGTTAAATTCTAATTGTTTTATCATATGGGATCTGTTATCCAGAAACCAGTTATCCAGATAGCTATTGGGTTCATTTAATATTTATCAGTAGACTTAAGGTATGAAGATCCAAATTACGGAAAACCCTATGTCCCAAGCATTCTACAGAACAGGTCCACATACCCAAGGGCGCTCTTCCAATGAGGCGAGTCGAGGCACTTGCCTCAGGTGGCAGCGCCCCCCTGATTTCCAGGGGCGTAAAAAATTCTGCTCTTGGTAACTAAGAGCTGAATTTACGGTTTTCAACTGGAAATTTGGCTTTTCTAGTGCAGAGTGCAAACCCCCCTACCCCTGTGGACCCACCCTACCCCTGTCTGTCACTGAAAAAGTGAGCGCCGTGGGGAAGGGGGGGGCAGCAAATTGAAGGCCGTCTCAGGCAGGGAAATGGGCTGGATCGCCCCTGTACATACCTGTATAGGGCAGGGCCGGGTAGGGTTGCCACCTTTTTGTGTGGCTGATCCCGGACAGGGGGGTGGGCCCCAGGCATCAGTGGGCGGACCCGTGATGTCAGTGGGCAGGGCTATGACGAAGTAATCGCTGATTGCTCGATCACTGTGTCAATCAAGCTAATCCCACCCGGTTTTCCTTATTTGGAAAACCAGGCAGGAAGTATTGACCCGGGCAGCCCTTCAAAATACCTGGCTGTCCGGGTCAAAACGGGACAGGTGGCAACCCTAGGGCCGGGCCAAGCCGACAGGGCACCCTAGGCACCCGTGAGCATGCAAATGTTCGCTTGTGACCACACGCATGCTCCAGTGCTCATGCGCCATAGGGGGAGATTGAAGAAAGGGAAGGGGAAGGTCAGAGTATTGACAGAGGGAGGGGAGTGTTGAGGGAGTGACAAAGGATAGGAGGAAATGGAGCAGCAGGGGAGCAAACGGCCCAGACTAAGGATCGGCAAAAAACGTTTCAACAGGTACCTGCCCTGTTCCCCCCTGTCACAAACGCCGCCCGGAGCAGTTCCAGGAGCTCCGGGCGGCGCGTCCCTCTCCTGCGGCGGCGGATCCAAGATGGCGGCGCCCATAGCCGCCACGTGTCTTCAGCGCCGGCCGTGACGTCATCACGCCGCGCCAGATGCGCAATGGCGCCAAATTCAAACATAAAGGGACGCCAGAGACCCAGGTTCAATGCCCGAGAATAGCTCAACCTAGCTATTGTGTTCCTGGGTCTCTTAGCCTTATATCTTTGTTCTGAACTCTTGTCATTGACCCTTGCCTGTTCCTGGACTTTGAAACCTTGCTGCCTGCCATTGGAACCCCTGCCTGGACCTGACTTCGTTATTGGACTTTCCCTGTATTGTACCTTGCCTAGACTCGCTGGATAGGACTTCCTCCTTGATCCTCACTTCACCCCCCTCGTGGGAGCCGGAGGCCCCCGCTGACACCCCCACATCTTTGTGCTCTAGGCAGGTGCCTCTTCTGCCTACCCCTAGTTCCAGCCCTGGTATAGGAGCAGATTTAATTCAAGAAATAAAACCTTCACTTCAAATAGCTTTTTTACTATTTCAGCTGAAAACATCCTCTAGCCCCAGAATCAATTTGATGAGAAAGCAATATATCCCAATTCAATGCTATATTCCCCCCATCCGCTCTGTGTGTCTGCTGATAGGTTGATGACGTGCCTGTCAGTGCTGTTGTGGTAATTGACCCAAATACCCAAGCACTTCTAGACAGCCGTAGTAACCACTCAGCCTCCATATAAATGACAGTAGTATCCTCTGAACTACATTGGTTATGGTTATTATTTATTCACTTCAATCAGCACAGAGCTTACAGAATGTTCATGTTTAGGAACTAGAATCATATTATAGGGGTGTTCACCTTTTATAGGATAAGTGAAAAAAAACATAATCTTGAAGGCCATAAAGAATAATAAATGGTGCTGGTTTCACTCTGAGCAAAAATTATCACTAACTTTAAAATTGCTCCTTTATTGGAGCTCCCTGTAGATCTGCTATGGTCCCAGTTTCAAATACGGGGTGGATGTATCCGAAGGTCCCAGCTAGAAGCACATTAGGAGAGGAGTAGTCAATCACAGTCCCTCAGTCACACAAGCAAAGGCAGTTTTCTGTTCTCTATCAGATCATCCTAGCTGCTAATTGGTTCATATACTAAAATGCAGTGTTCTGAGTGCCGCCGGCTCCCCTGCACAGCCTGGGAAAGGAGACAGTAGGAAGTGGAACAGATGGGCAGGCCTTGTACGGTTTTTTGCAGAAATTGTTAATAAATCAGCCTGCAACACAGCTTTTTACTGCACATTCCTGCCATATTTAAATAGTATAAGGCAATGGCACATTCTTGTTTTTCACACAATAAAATCCTTTAAATAAACTTTTAGTATAACACAGAGAGTCAATGAGACAAATTGCTATTGTTCTTCATTTCATTTTATATGTGGTTTGTTTTTCCATTATTTAGCTTTATGTTCAGCAGCTCTATAGTTTGGAATTTTAGCAGATATTTGGTTGCTAAGGCCTAGTTTACTCTAGCAACGAGCAAGTGGTCTGAAGGAGAGGCTAAAATATGAATAGCAGAGGGTGTGAATAGAAAAATAAGTAATAAAATATGAGAATAAGAATTACGGTGGGTGGCCCTGGATGCAGTCCAGGTGGGCCCCAGGCCCCCCAGTCTGACCCTGTTGCTAAGTATTAGCCATTCTATGGTCCCTGTTTCAAATAAGGGGTGGACGTATAACCTTGCACTGCTGGGGTCAGTGACCCCCAAATGAAAGCTGGAAGAGTCAAATGAAGAAGAAGATTAATAAATCAAAAAGTAGAAAAAGAATGAAGATCAACTGAAACATTGCTAAGTATTAACCATTCTATGGTCCCAGTTTCAAATAAGGTGTGGATGTGTCCTAAGTTCCCTGCCAGAAGCACAGTAGGAGAGGAGTAGCCAATCACAGCCCCACAGTCACACAAGCTATACAAAGAATGAAGACCAACTGAAACATTAAAGTATTAGCCATTATACTGTATGGTCCGTTTCAAATAAGGGGTGGACGTGTAACCTCTCAGTGCAATTGATACTTTTCACTGCTGGTGTCAGTGACTCCCAAATAAAAGCTGGAAGAGTGAAATGAAGAAGAAGAAGGTAAATAAATCAAAAAGTAAAAAAAAAATGAAGACCATTTTACAACATACTAAAAGTTAACTAAGAAGTAAAGTACCCCTTCTGTACTTAATATTGTAACTAGTATTAATATATATGTATGGGTTATCTTTGAAATTAACTTTTAGGGGCAGATTTATCAAATTCACATGAATGATTAGAAATTTGATCGAATTTTCAAAAAGATTCGAATTAGAATTTTCGAATATTTTTGAAGGTCGAATTTTGAAAATTCATCGAATCGAATGATTCGAATAAGTCGAGTAACTTGCCCTTTAATTTTTTTATTCGACTGCCTAGTTCGCCAGATTAAACCTTCCAAATTGCGTTTAACTATTTTTGATCCAATAAAAACATTAGAATTAACCCTTAATTAACCCTCGAATTCGACCATTAGTAAATCTGCCCCTTAGTATGTTATAGAATGGCTGATTCTAAGCAACTTTTCAACTGGTCTTCACTATTTTTCTTTATAGTTTTTTTTAATAATTTCCCTTCTGACTCTTCCCAGCTTTTCAAATTTACTGACCCCATCTAAAAACAAATGCTCTGTAAGGCTACAGATTGTTGCTACTTTTTTTTTTTTACTCATCTCTTCATAGTCCAGTCTCTTGTTCAAATAATTGCACTGTGGCTAGGGTAATGTGCATTCCAGATTGCTGAAATTCTACATTGGAGAGCTGCTGGAAAAAAAGCTAAATAACTAAAAAAAAAAAACACAAATCATAAACAATGAAAACCAATTATAAATTGTCTCAGAATATCACTCTCTGCATAATACTAAAAATTAATTTAAAGGTGAACAACCCCTTTAAATGAAGATGGTGCATGACAGAGATTAAGGAGCTTGCCAGTGAATGGTGCTATACACATTTCTAGAGCACTGAGCTATACACAAAGCTAACAGACTTACCTAGTACAAGTAAAACCAGGAGTATCCCTGTGATACAAACGAAGACTGCAAGAGCTACTTTAAAAGCATTATTTCCAGCCCTCCTGCTGCCTGACTTGGAGTTTCCCATTGCTTCTGTTTCCATAATAACTCTTAGTGGAAAGTCTGCAGTCTGATGTACTTTAGTCTCTTACGTCCTTCCATTCACAAATCCATTAGGTAAATGAGCTCACTTCCCAATGCCTTCACTAAACACTACACATTTTTATGAGTTTCTGTGACCAGACTCTTCCTCTCTCCTCCTTCCAAGAGGGGTGGAGAGAAATGGGGGGGGGGGGGGGGGGAGAATAAGACACAAATAAAAACACTATTTGGTTCCCCACTCAGAACTTGAGTGGAACAGGAAAGTGTTCCCTGGCTGTGATGTGACACAACAAGTCATGGCAAGTTCATGAAGAACTTTTGTCCTCTGAGAAGTAGAAAACGTAGCAAGTTCCTTGACACTGTCACAGGCTCACATTATCCACATGTTGCTTGTCCGGGAGTTAAATTCCAGCAGGGAAATGCCTTGGACGCTGCTGTACAAATATCCCAGTACAAATGTCTAACTCTGGTGCGTCTTATCACTGATTTTCCCCCAGGAAGAACATTATATTGCTGCTTTTTCTAAATCCCCAACAGAATACATACCTCTGAACATTATGGAAACAAAAAGAGGGACAAAAACATTTGCAGCGAAATATTTTGTGGCCACACACCCTCATTACCATGTTCTTTTGGCAGGTTATGAAAGTTTGAACATATTTCAGTGTTTTTTTCAGTTATTACAGTTTTGCTAATGAAGGTGAATTGCCCTTTAGGGTTAGCCAACCCCAGGCGATTCTGGGAGATTAGTCTCCTATTGTTTTGGGTGACTTATCCCCCTCAATTGCTTACCCCTGTCTAGAGCTGGCTAAAATTAAAGGGGTTGTTCACCTTTGAGTTAACTTTGAGTATAATGTAGAGAGGGATATTCTGAGACAATTTGCAATTGGTTTTCATTTTTTATTGTTTGTGGTTTTATAGATATTTAGCTTTATATTCAGCAGCTCTCTAGTTTGTAGTGTCAGCAATTTGGTTTCTAGGGTACAAATTACCCTAGTAACCCTGCATTGATTTCAATAAGAGACTGGAATATGAATAGTAGAGGGACTGAATAGAATGATAAGTAATAAAAAGTGGCAATAACAATACATTTGTAGCCTTACAGAGCATTTGTTTTTAGATGGTGTCAGTGACCCCCATTTGAAAGCTGCAAAGAAACAGAAGAAAATTGCAAATCATTAAAAAACTATGAAAAATAAATAATGAAGACCAATTGGAAAGTTTCTTAGAATTGGCCCTTCTACAATATACCAAAAGTTAACTTGAAGGTGAACCACCCCTTTAATAGTCACCTTTCCGAAACCGTCCAAAGTTGCCTCAGCAGGCAACTTCGGGCAATTTTGAAAAGCGCACCGCCACGTCTGAATTACCGCAGGCGACTTTTCATTTTAGCCAGCGCAAGAAAAGGGTAAGCAATTCAGGGAGATAAGTCGGCCCAAAACAAGAGGCGATTAGTCGCCAGGCGATTAATCTCCCAGAATCGCCTGGTGTGGACTAACCCTAAGGGCCCTTACACACGGGCGTTTTTGACCTGCGCAGGTCTAGACGCACCTCAGTTTCAATGGCGTTGTACCCACGAGACGCGTGTAAGTAACATGCTGCGTCTGAATCTGCGTTCGGTGCTTACACGCGTCTCGTGGGTACAACCTCATTGAAAAGAATGAGGTGCGTCTAGACCTGCGCTCCCCTGTGGCTGAACGCAGGTCGAAAATGCCCATGTGTAAGGGCCCTTAAGCTGTAAATCGAGTTCAGGGAGTTCCCAAGGGACCTCCTTATCTAAATTGTTACAATTACTTATTTGCTTATCTCAAAATTGTAAAAGTATCTTATTTCCACCTGGTGGCTGTCCTGGGCTCTCTGCCAAAAGCCAATTAGGTTAGAAACTTTGTTTCTTTTTCTGGCTGTTCAGTGCAAGTGCAGTGCAGTGCAAGTCATGAATTTTCAGTACAAACGCGGGACTGCAGGTTCAGCTGTCAAAAGCAGGACTGTTCCGCTGAAAACAGGACAGTTAGGAGATGTGAGAATACAATGTATTACTCTGGAGTGTTTGTATAAGGAAAGAATCAGATTAGTTCGTTCAGTATAGGCTTTTCAAATTAGGGTCAGTTTTTATGACAATCTTTTGCGCCCCCTGGAAATACAGGTATGGGATTTGTTATCCAGAAACCCATTATCCAGAAAGCTCCAAATTACAGAAAAGAAAGACTGTCTCCCATAGACTCCATTTTATCCAAATTTTTAATATTGATTTCCTTTTTCCTCTGTAATAATAAAACAGTACCTCAGTGGTTTAACTAGAGTGCTCTCTGTCCCCCTGCAAAAAAAAATCTTTAGAGGTGTCCGGCACAATACGATCTCCATCCTCCCGCCCACTTCCTGTACCGCCTCCACTCTGCCTACGTCTCACTTCCACCCACTCCCACCCGACTTGCATCACCCTTCCTCACCACAGGTAAGAGAGAGGCTGGGGAGGAGGGTTTTATTTATTAGGTATAGAAGAAGCAGACCCCTCTGTTCCCTGGGCCCCCCTACAACTGCGGGGTCTGCTTCCTCTATAGTTATGCCACTAGAGTAACTTGTATGAGATCCAAACTAAGATATACTTAATCCTTATTGGAAGCATAACCAGCCTATTGGGTTTATTTAATGTTTACATGATTTTCTAGTAGACCTACGGTATGAAGATCCAAATTACGAAAATACCCATTATCCAGAAAGCGCCAGGTCCTGTGCATTCTGGATAACAGATCCCATACTGGTACTAGGGTCCCACAGAGTGACTTCAGCTGGGATGAGTGGTTTATAGCAGTAATAGTGGAGTGAAGTGGCTGCAGTAAGCAGGCTGCAGGGCCAAAAATAGAGGTATGCAGAGAAGGCTTGTGCCAAGGGTTCAAAGCCGATGGCCCCTACATATATATAGATATGGGATCCGTTATCAGGAAAACCTGTTATCTTTATTCAGAAAGCTCTGAACATTATTTTCTCTTTTCTCTGTAATAATAAAACAGTAGCTTGTACTTGATCCCAACTAAAATATAATTAATCCATATTGGAAGTAAAACCAGCCTATTGGGATTATCTAATGTTTACATGATTTTCCTGTAGATTTAAGGTAAAAAGATCCAAATTATTTGGGATGCACCAAATCCAGGTTTTCAGCAGGATTAGGCCAAATCTTTCTGCCCAGCCAAACCGAATTTGAACCCTAATATGCATATGCAAATTAGGGGCAAGGAGGGAAATTGCATGACTTTTTGTCACAAAACAAGGAAGTAAAAAATGTTTTCCCCTTCCCACCCCTAAATTTCATATGCAAATTATGGTTTGGATTCAGTTTGGTATTCAGCCGAATCTTTCCCCAAGAATTTGGGGATTCCGCCAAATCCAAAATAGTGGATTCGTTGCATCCCTACCAATTATAAAAAGGTCCCTTATCCGGAAAACCGCAGATCCCAAGCATTTTGTATAACAGGTCCCATATCTTTCTATTATATATACAGTATATATATTTCTTAAATGATCAATTCCATATTGCCTTGGGCACTATTGTTACTTAACCAGAGAAATTCTGCTGATTCATACAATAGAGCACAAATAACCACATACCCTGTACATCATTGTAACAACAGATTGCATCAATTAATTTTCAATAAACTTAATTATGACATAACATTCCTTTCTTTTCCATCCACTTACCTTTAGTAGACAGGTTGGCTATGTGATTTCCACGTGAAATGAGGAAAACAAACCAGTGTTGCAAAATACACTGTAATCCTGGGTCTTTATCCATTCCCCCAGACCAGGACTGGCAATCTGTGAGTTCTGGCAAATGCCAGAGGGGCTGTTGTAAGATGCCATAGGGAGTGGGCTGGTGGAGGACTATTTGGACCTCTGTGTACTTGAAATACCAGGGCCTATTTTGACTCCCAGTCCAGACCTGATACCCCCTTTGGCTCCAGTGTGCCCAATCTTTCAGTTTAGATTGACTCTGGATTAAAATGGTCTCCCTATCAATTCCCACCTTATTATCTTCATCTCATCCAGAACCTGTTATCTTTTTGTTGCTGTAAATGAAAAGGTTTACCCATGGGAGTGGATCATAAACTGTGACTGACCTCTTCTGTTCCCTGTATGGATTTGTACTTATGAAGTCTGGTCGGGGTGAATTTACCATCTGCTATCAGAAGAATGTACGAGTACTGCAATGATACCAGTACAAGAGGTCCTCTGCACTCAACCCATTATCAGTAGATTAAGGACAATGAGACATTGGGGTTCGATTATTAAGACTGGGAAAATTTGCCCATGGGCAGTTACCTATAGCAACCAATCAGTAATTAGCTTTTTAAAGTCAGCTGCAAGTAGATCAATGAATGCAACGGGAAAATTTGCCCAGTGTTGATAAATGACCCCCATTGTGTGCCTCGAGCTACTAAAAAAATCCTTTCCCTTTAAACAAAACAGGGATTGTTTGTCCATATATTGCAATATATTTAAGCTGG
>CM044433.1:40615108-40627917 GCA_024363595.1 Xenopus borealis | reverse complement strand
TGCCCTGAGTATTCTACCCAGAATTCCTAGCTTTAGTAAACTCCTCCACTAGAAGTATCAAGAGATTTCCTTGTCTTATCCCCTGCTGGTGATGTCATTATGCAAATGAAGGGCACACAGCAACTTCCAGAAGGTGGCAGCACTGACACAGACGTCTGGCAGATTTCAAAATAGCTTTATTAGGCAAGCAAGAAATATCAACTGAGCATGTGCAAGATTTCAGAGCTACAGTTGGCTCTGAAGATATAGGTAGGAGGAGTCAGTGAAATCCAAGATGCCTGCCTCAACTAGAACTGCAGTGGAGATAGGGGAGATTTTGCAGAAGGTATAGTGAGCTGATGATTTACATTATACAAACAATTCTGTTTTAATAATCGGATTTCTTGAACTTTCACATTAACTTAGTAAATGATTTTAGTTACAGTATGATTGGTGCCCTTTAAGAATTATATGGCTTCATTATACATTTTATACATATTTACCCACAATGGGTCTGCTTTCAAGTCCAGGCCTCTTGTGTTTGTCTGTAAGAATTTTGTGGTCACAGCCTCATTGCACCCCTGGCTAATGGTTTAAGAATTAATGGTGAGCACAACTTTCCCTATTTTACTACATGATACTCACTCTCCCTCTCTACCTTTTGAAAGTTTCCTGCACACAAGTATCCCTGTGGACCTATCACCCCAAAAAACTTGCTGCCCTTGGCTTGTTCCTATGCGGTCTTCTTCCATTTGAAATAGACATATTCTCTGATGTTCTCATATGTATAGACAAGTTACATACAAACACTGATCAATGCAGGAGGGACCTGCTTATCATCTTATATCCTGTTTTAGTCTGTCATTTTCAACTAGTAATGAAGGGCATTTATCCAAAATATGTAGCATGCAATAAACAACCCTTAACCTCATTAAGCAAACACTGCAATTTTTGGTTTTCTGGTCTTGGAGATATAAGGGTTGTACAGTCACCTAGAAACCAAAATATGTGTTCAGGGATTCAAATCTAAGTTTGCTTACCCAAGGAATACTTCTTAAATTCTCTAGCAAGACAGTCCTACCTTTTATAAATAATTAGGCTCCTCACAGCCCCCCCACCTTATGAAAATGGCGCTGGTCATGACGAGCATCTAACTCTTGGCTGGTGTTCTAATTTTTAATCTAAGAAAAACACGATAGGTTTATAACAGAAACTCTGCCTGACAATTTAAATCCCACCTAATCACTGAGGTTCTAGGAATGCGGGGAGGCCACATACACGTTATATTCAGACAACCACAAAGAGTGCTGTAGTGTTGTATAATTGAAGCCAAATGTTTGCCAAACGTCTAACTAACGTACTAAATATAATTATTTCAGCGACCCAAATTGCTAGGTTCTATCCTTGAGTTAAGCTTTAGTTTCCCAAAGTGGAAAGGTGTCCAGGAAAATAAAAGTAAGGAATGTGTATCATGGCTAGAAGTGGGTAAGGTTGATTAAATTATTTTCAGCATTATTTGGGGCCACCAATGGTGCTTTCGATATTATAAGACCAGGAAATGTAAACCACCTAGAAAATGTTAATATTAAAGGTACAGTTGGGGGCGTGACCGGAAGCAGACCGTGACGGACGCTTAATACAGCAGCTCCGTGCCCGTGCCACAAATCCTGCCTATACCCTGCAAGAACCGCCGCGGAATTACTTAATAAACGGCGCATCCTCTCCGGTTAACACCAGAGCTCTGACCCCGCTGTTAATATGGGGAAAAATCGCGGCGCTAACTCACGCACCAGCGCTGCAATCACGGCCCCTGAAATCCAAGATGGCGCCGGCTCCTCCTCAACTCCCCGTAACAGCATGCACCAAGGCGCCCTGAACAGTACTGAGCAGACTGGGAGAGTGAAGAGCTTCAGTAACGCTGCAGCATTGAAATTGGGCAAGTATGCCAGGGACCCCTCCCAGATTGAAACAATGCAGGGAAACCTGAGCCCCACGTCCTCTGAGTCTTCCCCAAACTGCTCCCCAGTGCCTTCCCCTGCTAACAACTCTGATAGGCAGACAACAGAGCAGACACAACCTACACTGGCCGAACTCATGTCACTCATCAATAGCAACCATGCTGTCACAATTGCAAAGATAGATGACCTCAAATCGGATTTTGCCCTGTTAAAGCAGGATGTGCAAAAAATAAGAGAACGCACATCAGAGACAGAAAGACGTATCAGCATACTGGAGGATATTACCACTCCTATACCAAACAACCTCTCCGAGATGGCACAGAAAATCCAGACTCTGGAGGCGAAAGCGGACGACCTCGAAAATAGGCTTCGTAGGAACAATATACGGCTGGTGGGCCTACCTGAAAGGGCGGAGGGTAACACACCTGAACTTTTCTTGGAAGCTTGGCTCAGGGACAAATTTGGCAGTGACACTTTCTCACCAGCATTCACTGTGGAGCGTGCTCACAGAATCCCAGCCCGACCTCCTCACCCTGGTGCCCCTCCTCGGCCACTCATAGCCAAAATGCTGAACTACAGAGATCGGGACAGGATCCTACTGGAAGCCCGGGGAAAACGGGAGATCTTCCATGAAAATGCCAAAGTCTCCATATATCCGGACTTCTCCATGGAAATACGCAGGCAGCGGCTTAAATTTACGGACATTAAAAAACGCTTACGACAACTTAACCTACCATATGCAATGCTGTTCCCTGCCAAACTTAGAGTCCAAGATGGTGATAAAGCTCATTTTTTTTCAACTCCGGAGGAAGCCAACACGTGGATGGAGACCAGGTCCCGGAGACCAACGCCTCATTAGCTCTTGAGACCTGGTTGGTTAAGCGCATGGATGGACCCGGTAACCGGTTCGGAACCTAAGACTCGTAAGCACGGGACACTCAAGAAGGTTAACCCACACCAACCCGAGGGTTGGTTAATAATCTGGTCACTAGTTAGGAGCAACCAGAGCTCCCCCCTATAAGGTTCTAGGTTATGGGTATAGGCCCACCCAAGTTTGGGGAGTGGGCAGGGTGGGTTATGGGTTTTGTTGGGTTGTTGTGTTATTGTTTGGTATATATACCGTATTACGGTTCACTACTCTCTGCCAGCACTAGACTAACTTTAAGGTGTAACTCCATTAATAGATTATATGGCCACACAGTCTGGCTAATTCCCTCAGAAAGAGGCTACTCAGTAAATAGCTACGTCATGTACCCACAATGGTTATGCAAACCCTAACCTTTATCTCCTGGAACACCAGGGGATTAAACTGCAAATACAAGAGGGCTCGCTGTTTGACTTTATTAAAAAATATAAACCAACGGTCCTGCTCCTACAGGAGACCCATCTGGTGGGCCAAAAACTCCTTTCACTTAAGAGATACTGGGTCGCCCATGCATACCATGCCCCGTTTTCTACACATGCGAGAGGAGTCTCCATATTAATTAAAAAAGGCATCCCATTTGAATGTAATGATGTCCGCACAGACTTTTATGGGCGATACATAATACTTCATTGTAAAATTGCCAATCAACCTCTCACACTGGCCACGGTTTATTGCCCCCCTCCATTTTCGCTAACTCTATTGGAGCGCATATACATGGCACTGGCCTCCCTTCCGAACGCCCCGGTCTGTTTATTTGGGGATTATAACGCCACGTTAGACGCACAATTTGACAGATTGGGCCAGACTAGCGTTAATAACCAAGGCCTACAACGCTGGGCAGATAATCTGGGCCTGGTTGAACTGTGGAGATGGAAACATCCAACAGAAAGGCAATTCTCCTGCCACTCTGCCAGTCAGGCATCCTTCTCCCGAATAGACCTTGCTCTAGCCTCTGCAGACTTTGCCCAATACGTAGTCACTGCAGAATATCTCCCCAGAGCCTTTTCGGACCACTCTCCCCTAGCCATATCCCTCAAAATCCAGGGTGATGAGAGTAGAGCGAGTTGGAGATTATCCCCCCTCTGGTTAACAAATGACCAGGTTACAAACCAATCCCAAGAGGAATACGCTGCATACTGGGCTCAAAACCAAGGTACTACAACTCCTGAGGTGCTTTGGGAAGCCTCTAAGGCAGTAGCCAGAGGTGTACTGATCAGTACAATAGCGAATGCTAGAAAACGAGCAAAAGAGGAATTTGCAGTGGCCGAATCAGCCTATGTAGAAGCGGAGGAGACACATAATCATAACCCCACCACAACCTCATACCAGAATCTAACTCTGGCACAGAGGACATTGGAGTTGGCCCAGATAACATTAACTAAGAAACGTATGCTGTACACCGATCAGCGAATCTTTGACCAGGGAGATAAAGCTGGAAAGCTACTGGCTAGGCTGGCCACGGTCAGGAACTCACAAACTTTAATAGCTCAGATTAGGGACACAACAGGAAACTTATTAACAACCCCAGAGGACATACTAAACACGTTTAGATCCTTTTACGAGAATCTATACCAAACTAAAAACGTCCACTCAACTGCCCAACTCTCCCACTTTCTAGAAACGATCACTTTTCCCTGCTTAGCACAAGATGAGAGAAACTACCTGGACAGTCCCATAACAGAATCAGAGGTGGCAGATGCAGTAGCAGCTCTCTCCACCGGTAAAACCCCGGGCCCAGACGGGTTCCCAGCCGCTTGGTATACCTTACAGGGAAAGTTACTAAGAAAACAGTTGTATAAAACATATATACATGCCTTTGAACAGGGCAAATTACCACAGTCCTTTTACGAGGCAACTATAGTACTAATAGCTAAAGAAGGCAAGGATCCCGAACTCTGTGACTCCTACAGACCCATATCATTAATAAATACAGACGCTAAAATACTTGCTAAGATACTAGCTAGGAGACTAACCAAAATAATTTCATCTATAATTCATATGGACCAGACAGGCTTTATGCCTACCAAATCCACTTCCATTAATTTAAGAAGAGTATATACGCATCTCCAAACCGAACATATAAATGCTGGGTCAAGGGTTCTTGTGTCTCTAGACGCCAATAAGGCATTTGACTCAGTGGAATGGCCCTACCTATGGGAGACAATGCGGAGATTTGGCTTTGGCCCTAAATTCCTAAAATGGGTTCAACTACTATATTTAAAGCCCACTGCCAGTATAAAAATAAATGGGGCTCAATCTGCCCCATTTCCTCTGACCAGAGGTACCAGACAGGGTTGTCCACTCTCCCCCTTTCTTTTTGCAATGGCTATCGAACCCCTGGCCATTCATCTAAGACAGGCCCCAAGAGTCAAGGGACTTAAATACAGGGCGATTGAGGATAAACTAGCTCTATACGCTGATGACCTACTCTTGTTTCTCGAAGATCCCCAGGACTCGCTATCAGAGGCCTTGAACATTATAGAGAACTTTGCATCCTACTCAGGGTTAACAATAAACAAGTCTAAATCTATCATCCTCCCCCTTGACCAGATACCCTCTCACCCTCCCTCCACACAGGGTCTCAAATGGGTATCCAGATTTAAATACCTGGGCAACATTATTTCTACAGATCTTTCAACATACATTACAGATAATATTAACCCCCTTATTGACCAATTTAAACAAGCATCCAACGTTTGGTCCAAACTACCCATTACCCTATGGGGCAGGATCAATCTCTACAAAATGTTCTACTTGCCCAAATTACTATACAAACTACACAACTCTCCTATATGGATCCCAGAGAAGTTCTTTAGGAAACTAAATACTGTTTTACTCCCCTTCCTTTGGGCAAATAAATCTCCTCGCATAACCTGGGTCTCCCTTACAGCCCCACTAGACAAAGGTGGCTTAGCATTACCCCATTTACGCCTATACTTCCTGGCCAGCCAAATCTACCACATACATAGCTGGATCCACAGTGACACAGAGGATCCTGGCCTTATCCTTCTGGCGGCCAATTTAGGCTCCCTAGAAGCGATCAGGAACTTGCCATATAGACAATTGGCAGATTATAACAGGTGCCCATCAACAATAACTACCCCATTCAGAGCATGGAAGCTAGCCTGCTCCCACTCAGGGCACAAGTTACCAATACTCTCCCCCCACTTACCTCTCTGGAGAAATTCGAACCTGCAACATTTTAAAACACTGCAGGATATCACATATTGGCCACGAACAGGATTAAAAACTCTAGGAGATATCCTATCAGACCAGAGGTTTCCCTCATATCAACAATTAAAGATAAAGCTCAATAAACCTGACCTACAACTATTCAGATATCTTCAAATTCGACATGCATTCTATGCCCAGTTCTCCTCTTTAGAGATTCAATATATTACTTTCCCAATGGAAGACATTTTACACAATCCCGTCCGCTCAAAACTGATATCCAGACTGTATCACGCTCTTTTGAGAGTGGCCCCCCCACCCTTCAATAAAGCCAAGAGATACTGGCATCAATCCTTACCAGCCTTGAGTGAGGAACAGTGGGAGGAAGCCACGGAGGTCTTATACTGTGATCTGATTTCCTTACGTGATAAACTTATTCAATATAAATTTATTCACCAATTATACATTACCCCTCTAAAGCTTCTGAAAATGGGCCGTCAATCTGAGGCAAGATGTCCAAGATGCCAACAACCAGATGCTTCTTTTCTACACCTGGCGTGGCAATGCCCTCCAGTACAGAGGTTTTGGAAAAGGGTAACAAGATATCTGGCAGATAATCTGTCGTTTCCACAGGTGTGCTCTCCTGAGGTATGCCTACTTGGCCTCGTGGAGGAATTACTTCCACTTAATAGGACCAGATCACTCATGAGAACAGCCCTCTATTATGCCAAGAAACTGGTAATTATGGGCTGGATGGGAAATTCTCCTCCCACTACACAATGGGTCAGGTTAATTAACCAAGCCCTCCCATCAATTAAGCTTACATACCTAGCCAGAGGCTGCCCTGGGAAATTCACAAAGATATGGGACCCTTGGCTAGATCTCTACCCTCTTGAGCTCCCCGTATCTTAAAGACTGCGCTGGCCAAACAGTCCAATTATATACCAAAGATAGTTACACCTGGTATAGGCAAATTCCCATACAGGCGGTAAAACAATACACCAAGTGCTGTTGATAATGTAATTTTATTGAATGTATAATTACTGAAATACCAAATGTGAATTGTCATATACAGATAATTGTGAACCAAGTTGTTGTTTGTATTCCCCTTACAAAACTTAAAAATAAAAACTTTAAAAAAAAAAAAGGTACAGTTCACCTTACAATGATGATGTAGATCGTGATTTCATGAAAAAATTTGCAGCTGGCCACCTTTGCTTTTTGGTTGCTTCAACCAAACCAATTAATCCCAATGTATGGTTATTCTACCGTTATCACTATTATATCAGTTTCTTTCAGTTCACACCTAGACTGCCATGCAATAAGGTCATCAGAACACTTGTGGAAAATCCAGAGCAAAGGACTGCACCGACTGTTGCTAATCTGAATTGAATGAGTTTATAATTAGTGCAGCCCGTCAAACTGATTGTTTAAATGGTCTGGTGATCTGAAAATTCAGGATAAGATTATCAGAATCCCTTCAAAACATCATGGAGCATTGGCAAGGGTGAAGGTTGATGATAATTAAATATGATCACCTTCCTGAGTCAATCTGGCCTACCCCAAGTTATCGCCTGGTAGGCCCCACTGTGTGACACTTTTCACCATAAACATCTAATAGAGGTGCCCTTTAACATGTTTTATATCTAACAGTTTGTAGACTGGGTCCTGGGTGTCAGGTACTTCAGTGGGCCATAAATCTGCCACAGTTTACCCCATAACCTTTTCAGCTTTGGTATGGTGTCATTTTTTAAACAGATTTTTCACTGTAACGTTTATCCAAATATTGAATTATTTATTGCTTCTTTGGCCTTTGTTGGTTTGGCATCCAAAGTAAGTCCCTAATTCCTTCCATGCAGGGTATTTATGCAACTGAAGTATCTGTAAACCCATATTAAATATACGTCATTCAAGAGGCTCTTAACACAAAACTAGGACAAAGATAAATAAGTACCTTTGCATTAGCTCCACTATAGTCATATGTAAAACACAAAAGCTGAATTTAGATCCAGAGGAATGCAAAGAACCACATTAACTCCCATTTTTACTGCATGGTTGGTGGGGCCCCTGATCTGAAATTAGCAAATGAATAAATCACTTAGGGCAAGGCCACACGTGGCATTTTTACACCTTTTTACGTTGGCGTAAATATGCATCAATTGCACTACCACTGAAAACAATGGAAAACGCACTATGGCAATTCACACAGGGCATTTGCACGCTGAAATCCGCCACAGGATGCCAGTATTGTTTTTTTTTAGCAGAAACACCAATATGTCAAGAAACTACAAAATCAATAGACTCTATGGGATCTGCATGTTAGAAACTACACGCTGCGTAAATACGCAGCGTATTTTAAATATGGAGTCCAAATTCTCATTGAGAACAATGAGAAGTACATGTTGGGAAAAGAAACCTACATGCGGAAAAATGCTGTAAAAACGCATTGTGTGGTTTCAGTGGCGTATTTACACCTGACGGAGCTTTTTATAAACGCAACATAAAAACGCCACGTGTGGCCTTGCCATAAGGCATGTAGCTTCTATCATTCATAACTATAAATTCCTTGTCTTGCCAATTATGCTTTACAACTAAGAACATAGTTTTACTACCCCCACCAATTATACATTTACAAATGAATACCAATTTCCCATTGTCTTTTCTCCTTTCTGGCAATGGCCCATTCTCTCTTTTCACCCAACACATACTCTCCATACTATTGTGTCTTATTGGTTGACTGGGAGGGGCTCAGTGTCGGCAGTCAGCACTGATCTAACTTCCTTTTCATTCCCCATTTGTAGAGTAGACACATATTTCTGGAATTAAGGTGGTGCACTGTTTTTCATTGGTAAACTGTTACAAAGGCAAAACCTCCAATGAGTCTACCAGACCACTCCCTTTTCTCCCACCACTATAGAAAGGTCGTTCTGGGTAGCAGCTGCTTGAAACCAGATTTAAAATCGAATGTAATAACCATAACAGCACACCACCACCACTGCTAACCCTGCTGTCTGCCAAAAATTTGACCAACTTCTATCCCTGCCAAAGGAATTCACCCCTCAATAACCCCTATGTCACTGTACTTGTTTTACTCTCTTTCTGCCTTATAAATTAACCCCTTTCTCAATGGGAAGCACAGTATCCCTGTGGATACTGCTTCTGCTGCAGATCCTGAGTTTGGGCACCTCTGTGAAGGCATCAAGAATTAGACCACTAAATAAAAGAAAAATACAAATGGATAGCTCACTACATTTGCAGGGGCTGAGAATTCCGTATGCATCAGTCTCTTTACCCCGAGCCTTTGACTAAACTGTTCCTTTAAGACATTCACATCTAAAGGTTTATACTAGGGATGCACAGAAACTTTTGTGAAGGATTCAGCCGAATACAGAACCGAATCTGAATTTGCTTGCGCAAATTAGGGACGGGAAAGGAAAAAGCATGAACAATTTTTTCCCACTTGTGATGAAAAGACACGTGATTTCTCTCCCCCCCTAATTTACATATGCAAATTAGGATTCCGATTCGGTTCGGCCAGATACAGGGATCCGAATCCTGCTGAAAAAGGCCGAATCCCAAAACAATTCCTGAATTTGGTGCATCCCTAGTTTATACAAAGTGAGTAAGACACAAAAGATATAATAAACAAAATGTGTGTATATAGCAGTATGACTATGAAGATTTCCATTCATCCAGGTCATGGTTTATCTAATATAGTATACTATATTAGATATATAGCAGTATGTTTTTTAGTTTCAGAGCCTATTTTCATGTTTCTGTACTTAGTATAATGCTCCTCTATAAAGTCCACGTTCCTTTACTATGAAACACCTGATCAGAGGGGGGGTTTCATTTGATTTGTGCATTGAACTGAACACTGGCAAAAGTTCAAGGTTTTTAGTGGTTTGAGATCTGCCAAGATTGCTTTTAGTTATGTAGAACACTTTCTGGCCATAACTTTTTCTGCTTTGAGGCTGGATTAGGGTTCTCTAAATTCAGCATTACAGTTATCTTTATATAATACACAAGAGCCATGAACCTCATGTCGTCACTTATAATCAGTGCTTAGTGATGTCATTTCTGCTACATGACTTTCTGAAACCTGTGTAGTATAATTTATATCGTTCCCCATGTTATAAAACATGATATTAGAAGTCACCTTAGAGTTCTAAGCCTTATACCTTTATATGGTCATAGCACTCCTTGGTGATCCAATATCCTTACGAATATGGCTGCTCCGTAGGCAAGGCAAGGGCAACCGTCTCAGGCGCCGTGGGGTGAGCTGGGAAATGCAGTCCTTACCTGACAACAATTGCAAATTGTCTCAGACTATCACCGCCTCCAGGGGTGGATTTACAAGGTGGGTGCCCCTAGGCCCACTGCTGTTTGTCGCCCCCCTACTCTGCCCTTTGTTCTAAAATTTTCATCATCAGGACCAGAGCAATGGGAAATTTAAAACACTATAGTATCTCCTGCGTATCCCCAGTGTCTCTGAACCAATGTGGGTGTGGTTGGCCAGCATGCCGCCCCCTAAAATCCTGTCACCCTAGGCCCGGGCCTAGGTGGCCTTTCCACAAATCCAGGCCTGACTGCCTCCCTCATAATACAGAATAATTGAAGGACTATGAGGCCATCCTATGTCAGAACATTTTTAAAAAGAACTGTTAATACTAAAGAAGTTTCTGGCAAAACCTTGTGAACCCAACTTTATACCCCTTGATCAACAACCATCTCAGCTTAAAGTAGATGCAGTTTAGTTTTCCTTTAAAAGAGTGCTAATCTATTATAATGACACAATCATTGTTTTCTTTATGCTATTACTGTTATAGTAATCTTTTCTTTTATCTTTAGCTTTTTTTTTTTACTAAAAGTTATCTGTATACCTTAAAATGGTTGAACCATAGCCTACTACTTTGTCATGTGCATTTTGAAACATAACAACTCTCTGGTTTAAAGAAATAAAAATGACTCCCCTGAACACGAGAAGGCAAACTGTTTATGGAATACAAACCTAAGTATTAGTTTACTCTTCAGAATAACAGTCAATGCATTGTGGTAACTGGAGTCTGGGCTGGAATTAAGTACCAATATATTTTTTCAGTGGAAGGTGTATTTAGAACCAGCAGAGCAGAGAGTAACAAATGGCAGATACTGGTTTATATAGCAATAACGTTGGTAAATAACTTTAAAATCACTGGAAATCTATTTACATGGGAAGTCACTTATAATTACATTTACTTTTTTGATTCAAATACCATTGAAGTTCATTTTTGGGTGTGTATGACTCAGCGGCAGGCCAAGCAATCTGGGAGCCCTAGTTAACCCGAATGGCCACCTCACTCCTCCCCACCAAACCAATATGTGTTCACAAATGTGCATGAACCTGCACACTGATGTTACAGAGGGGAACAAGCAGTGAAAAGTGAGGGGCAGCTGAAGCAGGTCTAAGAGAGCCTGGTCTATGGGTAGGCAGAAGACCCCCCCCCCCCCTTGTTGCAACCTAGGAAGGTGCCTCTTCTGTCTACACCTATTCTGGCCCTGGTATGGATCATCACAAATCTGTTGATGCCACAGTAATGATTTATGGTGCTGCTTCTGGAAAAAAGCTGGAAATCCTAAGCAAGCATATGGCATACATTAAATGTGTATTGAAGACCCTTTAGAGCAGAGATTTTTCCAGTGAATGAGGCCCTAATAGTTCACACAAGAAATAGAATATCCATTATTTATTAGCAGCTTAAAAGTCCATCCTGACACAGTTTACAAAGTGAGGTTCTGAGCTGTTCACAGTGAAGGGACGACCGATGACAAGACAAAGGTTGGGGTGCAGGGGAGCATGGATCTATTATATTTAAAAGGTTGGTATACTCCTTTGTTCAGCATGCATTCAATGAATAGGGGTTTTGCATAACTGACAAATATGGAGTAGCTTCAGTTTCTCTGTTTAGCTCATGAAATAATAAAGACCTTAGGTTTTTTTTGTTACAGCAAAGGCAAAAAGTATGTTAAGCCTAATCTCTAATCCCTAATTATTGGCCATTAGTGCTCATACTTTAATAATGTGAGGTCTTCTTTTTGCAATGTTGTGCCATTATGATCTACAGCAATAAAAGCATGCTTAGCATTCTGTTCCATGGAAAATATTACTTAAATATAATATTGATTCATGAGATCATTTTTATTGCTATATTTACAAAAACAACTACTTCTGTAACCATAACATAATAAATATCTGAATAAACATCATGAAACAGGAGGGTGATTTAGACAAGCTGTTTGCTGACAATGTCTTGAGATCTACTGATCACCAACTAAAGGTCTACTGGTAGATCCCGATATACCTTTGGGCAGCACTAGGGTGTAGTGTTCCTAATACAGACAGTCATGGTATGGATCAAAGTATGGGCACGCTTCTTGTCCAAATTCTCATTCCAGAGGTATTACTATGGAGTTAATATTGCTGGTAAATCAACCTTTACCTTCTAACTCTTCTGCAAAGGCTTTGTACTGGATCTAGGATCATTGTGGGAGAGGATTGGCTTCCTATAACCTGTAAGAGGTCATACAGGTCAATCAAGTATCACCCCAGCTCAGCAAATGAATTCTGTATGGACCTTGACACATGTGGGCGTTATGGTGCTGAAACATCAAAGGGCCTTCCTCAACCTCTTGCTACAAAACAAGAAGCAGGAAAGAAGGAAAACTATACAGCCCATACAATGCGATAGAAAAGGAGGTAATTGCAGAAAGTCCACGGCAGCAAGCTGAGTCTGCAA
>CM044433.1:40588376-40610212 GCA_024363595.1 Xenopus borealis | reverse complement strand
CCACAGGATACCCTGCAGGAGTGCCACCAACACATCATACAATTTGCCAGAGTTCAGCCCATACAATGTAGGTCTCTATAAAAATATATTGCATAAAACAGCTCATATGTAATAATACCAAGCTTCATGTAAATAATCAATTTTCGTAATAATATACTAACTTTTTTAGTGGAATGTACCACTGGGTAGTCCTAAGTAGAAAATTGCCATTTAAAAAAATAAGGGCCACCTCCTGGGATCCTAGGATTCACGATACACACAAACAAACCATACATATTAGGTCACATGAGCCAATTAGCAAAGAGAGTTCTGTCAATATAGGGCAATATTAACTTAAATATATATTCCAGTTTGGTAAGATTCTTTAATATGCCACTTACTGTAGTTTGATCTAAACTATTGGTTGCTTAAGTATTTAAGAAGTTTTCCTTTAAAACCGTGTGACTTGACTGCCAATGCCAATGAAGAAGAGGTGATTAAAAGAGCTTTTGGCCATATAGTGTTTGTTGATGGCATATGCATACATTTAATAGAAAACAGTTAAGGTTTACCTTAAACTCCAATATTCTTCTAGTAGTCCCATCTTCTTTCTCCATTGTTCATAAGCATCAACGATTCCTCCCCTTCAGGAATGTACTTCAACCCTTTCATAAATTCACCTCCGGATTGTAAAATTTCATGAAAACTATCAGCTGCATATACAGAGTAAGGGGAGCAACTACAAAAGGGAAGAGAGGAATAAAGAGAGACACACAACTAATAACAGTGTACCTTTATTTAAACATAGGTACAGCACAGTCGCAGGAGATGCAAGTCAAGCATTATTGTTGTTCTCGTTCTTGAATCAAATCTATAACCATCAAGACATTTTTTTTTTAACATAGACATCTTATTACCAGGTGGAAGCGGGGGTTTAGTGCAAACAATGAAAGAAAACATGTCTATCAGCACTTTCTGCGCACACGTGAACTCAAAGGTCTTGCCTAATTTGCCAACCAGACTAACAGAGCTGGGATCACAATTACTATGGGATTTCTACATCTGCCTGTTACTCACATGTCCCTACGGGCACTCGCAAGAATTCAGCTTTTTGTTCTACGCAGCACTTTTAAGGACAACTGTAACTTATCTGGACATTCCTTGGAAACAGGACGTTTTAAAAACTATAAAATAAAGATCGGCATTTGTTAAATGTATGTGTGTCTGGCCAATGTAAACACGACTCTTGCCTTTGCAGCACTAAATCTTTAATAAATAAAGGTTAAAAAAGTATTAACTAATGATGAGTTTGGGCACCATGCCAGCCTGGCAATGATAATGGGAACTACGGATAGGCCACTTTTATGGCTGAATATGAGAGTAATTCAATTGCATCTGTGTATCACAGACTTATAAATGAGATGCTGGCATGGCACAAGAGTTTTTCTGACATATTGCATCTATAAGGGATACAGTCATAATATAATGACCCCCTTTTTCATAATTTTTAGCCCAACAGTTAATGGTGCTGTGCTAGTTTCTGGCTCATTACAGGTTCAGCTATTAATGTATTTTAAATGTCCACTAATTTACCTGTCCTTCATCAGCCAGAACTCTTATCAATCTGACTTCCATAGCTCAGTTAGACTAAGACCTCCCCAGACACAGTGTCAGACTGGGCCACCCAGAAAACCTAACACCGAGGGCCTACTCTCAAAAAATAAAGTTAATGTAGTGCAAATTTTTATAGGCATTATATAAACCTATGATGAGATTTGGAAAGGCTTGGGAATTGGGAGGACCACTAGGGTCTCTGCCCACCAGGAGACCACCTGGTGCTTTCACAGGCCAGTCCAATCTCAATAAAAAGAGTAAATATTTCTGCTGTTTGTCGTGAAAAGGCAAGTGTCCCATATGTAATTCCTTATAAAGAAAGACAAAGTTGCTTCTTGTTGCCAAAGCAGAAACAGTCATACTAGTACCAAAACAAATTCAGTTCCTTGTGGAAGCACAACATCGCAAAAACTTTCATAAATAAAAGAAAAACATTTCCCCCAAAAACTACAATTCTTTACAAATTATATATTTTTTCATAATGAAAATATTTTTTTCAAATGCTACCATGGCAAATGGTATAGTATTCAGTGTTGGACTGGCCCACCAGAATACCTGGAAAACTCCCGGTGGGCCAAGGTGTCAGTGGGCTCTCATGTTGCTAAACTTTTGGCCTATTTCATGGCCATTCCCTATTTATATGAGGCTAAATAGATGGAATAATTGATTATAGTATGTAAAGAAAACAAACTAGGAGAATAAAGGTTGATTGAGGAGATGAAAAATATTAGTACTGAGAGTGGGCCCCTGGTCTAAGGTTTTATGGTGGGCCCCTGGTGTCCCAGTCCAACACTGATAGTATTCATATCTTCTACGTGTAAATAGCCTCTGTTATTACAGTGTTTTCAGCCATCCTTATCTGCTGTGTCAACTGCTGCTCCACAGGGTTCAGTGGAATATTATTAATGCGTCCTAGATATAATGCATATAAATTTTATACATACAGTTTTTTTACCAATATATTAATTTTTTTCACCAAGTGTGAAGCATCCAATCAGTGTAAATGATTTAAGGCTATTTAATTTACAGAACTGAAAATGCAAAGCAAATCCTTCGCTACTCTACTCAGCAGCCCATTTCACTGGATCAGCAATAAAAAGGTCAGGTTACATTCCTCTACAGCAGCTGGTCCATTTGAAACTTTATGTTTATCTACTTTGAATTCTAAACTTGGGACAGGGATACACATCTATTTGAGTGCTATTCACAGTTAGGTCCCTTACAAAGGTACATATTTTACTGGGATATCAACGGAAGATCATGTCTTCTGAAGTTATTTCTCCAAATCAGGCTAGTTCAGTTCATACAGTGGGGGAAAAAATGATTTGTGAATGTCTGGACCACAAAAGTAGGTGTTTTGGCTTGAGTAATGGGCCAGGTAATGACTCTTAATCATATCCTGGTATCCTAAAAGGTAATGGTGCTCACTAAGCGAATTATTGTTGGCATGTCTAGGTTCCTGGCAAGCACAACAAGTGTTTATTTCTTGCAATGGGCCAGCGGTTCTATATATGAAATATATCAGTGGATTAGATATTATAATAAGGTTAACACACAAGGAAGTCTAGACATCCCTGGGGCCATATGTAGAGCCTGTTACAGGTCACATGGAAATGTTGCTGAGAAGATTTAGCCATAGGCATTCATATGTCTGATGTTTTCCATGTGACCTTTGTAATCGCTCCTGTAGTCAGGCAAAATACAGCAGACAGGTGGATTCCAAATGTGTAAGGACACAGGGCTTAAGTGGCCATGCACGGGAAAGATTTAAGTTGCAGAGTCTGGTCCTTCAGACGGATTCGCCAGCTTATCTGCTCATGTATGGGGCTCACTGACAGGCCTCTACAATATCTGGTCAAAAATCAGGCAGGTGTCAATCAGGCAGGTTTGGTTTTCCCGTCCAATCAAGGACCATAACGGTTTATGTGGACCTCGTCCTGTCAGCAACGATTCCCGTCATTGTAATCCAATTGGCAGAATGATCAAATTGTTTATTATTAATAGCCTTTAGTGGGCATATCGGGGAAAGATCTGCTCGTTTGGTGACTTCAACAAACAAGCAAACCTTATAGTGTATAAACACCTTTAGGGAGTCTTTCTCCAAAACGATTCCCAGAGCTCTCCATTCCTATCTAACAACACCTATTGACTGTCATGAGTTGTGAAATTGACACACTGACCAGATATTTGCTGACTTGTTAGAACATGCGTCACTGCTTTGACAAATTGAACACATTTCATTTGGGTGCCGGTACTCATTGCTGATTAGCCGCAGCACTGAGCACTAACACTTGCCAATCAGTTAATTCAGATCAGTATTTTGCATGCAATGGGAAAAATAGGGAAAAAATACATTGTTAAACAAAAACAAGAGTAGCATATGTATGGGTTCCACCCATAAATCAATCCGTTGTTTATATGAAGTGTGAAACATTATGTGGTGATGACATCCTTTTTACTATCTATTTGTAACGGACAAAATAACAAAGATAAGCTTATTGTAACTTATTGTAAATAAGTTTAAAGCCATTTCAGATATGAAAGTTAAAGCCTGTGTCTAGACTATGTGCCAAACAAAAGTTGTGCAATAATACTGATGGAACCCAAAAAAACTCAACTACGGTCCCAATTAATAACTAAAAACAAAGTACTGTTTCTTTACATTCACAGATTTACTTCTATCCAGTGTTATAGCTGCAGAAAGGCCTATTTTGTATTATGCTGCTTTAAGCTAAAATGGTAACATCAACTTATAACTGCTACGTTACATTAACTTGGAGGCCTGATGTTTTCTGTTGTTATAATTGTTTTATTACTTATCTTACTATTCTGGACAACCTCACTGTTCCAATCTATCATTCAAACCTCAGTCTGGTTTATCCCTAGTAACCAGATAAAGTAAAAAAAATACAGAGATAAAAAAACAAAAAGACAGTACATTTGCAAACTGTCTCTGAATGCCACTGTAAGGCAACCCGAATCTGAAAACGGTTTTGACTGGCATTTCACCATCACAGTTCTCCACCTCAGTAGTTAAAAAAATATTCCAAATTGCATGCTGGTTATTTGCTTTGCAAACTGAGCCCCAAAGCCTTTTATTGTTTCATATTGAAGGTTATTATTCATGAAAATATACCCTTTTTTTATAAGTAAATCTTATTGTTGTTTTCCCTTTATTTAGAATGTAAAATATGGAGGCATAGCCATGAAGCCTGCTCCAACAGTGGACTCTCCACAGACTGTATTACACCACCTGGTGACGGTTATTAGTAAAGGGAAGCAATATGGCGGCTGACATTCATAAATAATGGCAAACACAGAAATGTTCTATGCACACAACAAGCACAACTAGGTAAACTCTAATTATAAACAGGTTATAGTTGTCCTTTCGATCAAAGGTTTCTATGCCCTACTATTATATATTGAGTAGAGAAACTCATTAAGCTTTATATTTTGATACTCTTAGAACAAAACCAAACTGGGGTGACCAATGAACTGGCCTAGAAACTTATGTGCAAAAAAAGGCCAACCATAATGTAGCATCCACTGCCAAAAAAGATTTCTTCTGGAACAGTCACAGCAGTGCTTCCAGGATGTAGTGCAATCAAAAGTGGCAAAATAATACTATCTTCTAGCAGATTCTCTAATGATTTGATTGTACTTTATGTGGTTGGTTTAGTAAGAGCTACTGTCCTCTGGACCACAGTATTACAGAACCAAATGTAACATTTCCACTACGGTTATCGAGCTTGAGATGTTTACGCAAAAAAAAAAAAAAAACATTTGTTTACCTATGCCAAATAAAAAAAAGAGGAATTGTAGAGGGGACCATATTAAAAATGGGATTTAGACACAAGGGTCCCTTACTAGTGTCTAGAACGGAAGCACTCAGATAAAACAATCTCATAGCACCAAACAACGTGAATAGGACACAAAACCCACAATGTGTGCAGCCATAAGCAAGTTGTCTTTGAACTCCCAAGTCCAGGCAACAATGTATAACCAACAATGTGCAGCCTTGGTGCTGGCAGCTTGATAACCATCCTCTGCTCTACATTGTTACTATGGCTCACAACATATCAGATGAGGATCATACACACTAGTTATTGCCTGCAAACATCTATATGTATCTACATTACACAACTTTGAACTTCAGTAAGTATAATCACCCGGCTTACAAAGTAGTGCTCTGTTGGCTTACATGGTACTGCAGGACACGTTGCCCTACGTTCACTTGCTCTATGTAGAATACAGTGAGTTACTATTAGGTAGCCTGCAGGCAGCAGAATTACGGTTGTACTGATAGGCATTGTGGCCACGTGTGAAATAAACATCAAAGTCTCTAATATCAATCAAGTGCAAATAACAATAAAACAGTGGATTTGGGCAAGACATAAAATTAGAGACAGATTTTACAACATCATCCCATTCTGTTTGGACAGACCTGCAGCGTTATCTGGTTTTATATATATATATGACTAAAAAGGATCACATTGTTTAGGTTCAGTGCATTCAGCAGCGCAAAGGACACTGCCAACCTCCAAGATGATTTTCTAAAATAAAAATACGAACACGAATTAAAAAAAAAAAAAACAAATCCACCTCATCAATATTTTCATTTTCACCCCACTCTCCGAGGAACTTAAATAATATCCAAAATGCCTACGCACATTTAGGATTATCTACAACGTATAATTGAAGGATTTCACAATGCTGACATGCAGCACGTGCAAAGCCTTTATGCTTCATGCAGCGTGGAAGAATTTGATCTTTTTAGACGATTAGGAGCCGGATCTCTTCTTCCAAATGGTGTAAAACACCCATCTGAAATGATGAAGTCAAGGAGAAATTAATGTACAACCGGATGGATGTAGTTAGACAGTCTGTGTCCATCATAAAAAGTAATACAAATAGTTGTGATTGCAAGAATATTCTCTTAATGCCTACAAATAAGTAAATATCTTTAAAAAAAAAAAATAAAGGGAAATTTCTACTGTTTTGTAGTGCTATGTACACTTTACCATTGGGATTTTAAAACCTGGATTTAGGGGTACACACAAGCAGGTACAATATGATTAAGGATTGTTGATATGGAATGAATAAACCCCAACAAATATTCTACCCATATGCACACATTTTAATAAATACTAGGGATGCACCGAATCCAGGATTCGGTTCGGGATTCGGCCAGGATTCGGCCTTTATCAGCAGGATTCGGATTCGGACGAATCCTTCTGCCTGGCCGAACCGAATCCTAATTTGCATATGCAAATTAGGGCCAGGGAGCTAAATCACATGACTATTTGGCACAAAACAAGGAAGTAAAAAATGTTTTCCCCTTCCCACCCATAATTTGCATATGCAAATTAGGGTTCGGATTCGGTTCGGTATTCAGCCAAATCCAAAGGATTCGGGGGTTCGGCCGAATCCAAAATAGTGTATTTGGTGCATCCCTAATAAATACTATTTTTGGAAAATGTTGTAGAAAATATTTTAATTTTGATATAAATTTCTCAAAATATAGTCATTTTTTTTATTGCAATAAATACTATTTTTGGAAAACGTCATAGAAAATATTTTAACTTTGAGATAAATTCCTCCAAATGTAGTCTTTTTTTATTGTAATAAATACTGTTTTTTGGAAAATGTCATTTTAACTTTGATATACAATCTTCAAAACTTTGAGAACAGTTCTAAAATACCTTCTAGTAAAGTGATTGTTCACCTTTAAATTAACTTTTAGTTTGATACAGAAAGTTTTTTGTTTTTTTTAAAGGATTTAGCTTTTATAATTTTTTTGGCAGATATCCAGTTTGGAATTTCAGCAGCTTCCCAATTGCTAGGGTGCAAGTTACCCTAGCAACCAGGCAGCAGTTTGAATGAAAAGCTGGAATGTGATCAGGAGAGGTCTGGATAGAAAGACAATTAATAAAAAGTAACACTAGCATTAAAATTGTAGCCTCACAGAGCAATAGCTTTGTGGCTGCCAGGTCCAGTGAGCCCCATTGAAAAGCTGGAAAGAGTCAGAAGAGGAAATCAAATAACTAAAAACACTATACAAAAATAAATAAAAACACACAAATGAATGAATTAAAATAGAATTTAAAAGTTGGCCATTCTACAACATTCTAAAAGTTAATGAAAAGGAAAATTACCCCTTCAAGAAAGCAAATTGACCTAATGAATTTCGTTGATGGAGCTAATCACACTGGGGTCGTCTATTCCAATAAGAGTGAATTTTCACCAAGAGAAAAATCTTCAGGTTCAAGTGCCCAAACTGCCATTATAAAGAGAGAGCAGCCTCTTTAGCATTTCATTACCTACAGCACATCACCTCCTCTATGAAAATATCCCACATAGATCATTTCTTAGTGGTGGAAACTCTCCAGAGAATTGTCTACTACAACTGCATTGCAGAAATACACTGAGGAATATTCACAGGAGAAAATTCAGCACATCTCTCTCACAGCAGCATACTTATGATTTTTATAGACGAAGATAAACTTCACACAATTGTAAATATGCCCCTATGTATATTAAAAATAGCACAAAGGATAAATAAACTACTAGTTGAGGAGACCTCAAGTACGACTTTATTTCAGTCTTCATAAAAAAGGAATGTAAAATATAAGATTGTTATTCTTGAAAGACAATAAATCACAAGGAAATCAGATAACTGAACCATGCCCATGACCCTCTACAATAGTTCAGGTCCATGAGAGTCATGTGTCCTAACATATCCCAGAAATGACTATTAATTTTAAAAGCTAGACAGATCATTATCACATATTGGAACTGAAAAAAAAGCCTTCAAACATCAGCAAGAAAACAAGAGAAGGGGCAGGTATTGCTGTTCACATTCCATAAATCAGATTAACACTGAACTCAAATATTGAGTGATATGATGCTGGTGTTTCTCTAATGTTGTCATACATGGGCCAAGGTCAAATGACTGAGCAGTTTGGCTACAGCTTAATCCTGCAGTCACGTGGAAAATTGGATAAGGTAGGAGGACCATTCTTCCATTTAACTGATGACCTATACTTGTGCTCATAGCAGCACTGGTTTCATACTAGGGATGCACCAAATCCAGGTTTTGGTTTGGGAATACTTCTGCACAGCTGAACTGAATCCTAATTTGCATATGCAAATTAGGGGGGTTGCATGACTTTTTGTCACAAAACAAGGAAGTAAAAAATCTTTTCCCCTTCCAACCCCTAATTTGCATATGCAAACTAGGATCCGGTTCTCGGCTTTCGCAAAAAATGTGGGGGTTCGGCCGAATCAAAAATAGTAGATTCGGTGCATCCCTATTTAATAAACTAAGAAAAGTACCAGTATTCTCAATTATAAATAAAATCTACTATTTTGGGCACGAGTCTGACATAGGGGGGTCCATTCACTAATGGCATTATGTCCACCATGGTTTTTGGTGTATGGCTTACTAATCCCATGGACCCTTTTATAAAGTGATTTTAAAGGATTAGTTTGTTGTTCAACTTGAAACTGGATTGATTAACCTGTTATATACAGATATCCACTATCATTTAACTGTTTCTATTTTTGCTATAGGGATGTAGCTACAGAGTACTGCACCCAAGCTCTGGGGAACAAATTAATTTTGTTCACAATCCAACAAGTAGTGCATAAATGATGTTTAGATAGAGGGCCGGCGCCGAAAAATTGAGGGGGTGGAGCAAGAAGCAGGGAGTCGGAGGGAGGGGATGCACACAGGGAGGGGGATGCACACAGGGAGGAGGATGCACACAGGGAGGGAGGGTGGGTGGGTAGGAGACGGAAGGAGGGGAGGCGGGACTGTGAGGAAGACTGAGGGTGAATGGGACTAGGGGTAGTCAATGTTAGAGGTAGCTGCCCACCGTCCCCTATCATTGTGCCCTAGGCAGCTGCCTCTTCTGCCTACCCACTGTTCCAGATTCCTCTCCTTTTTGTTCAATACTTATAAACTCCAATATAAACTGCCCTAAACCTAACTGGGATGTGATAAAGGCATCTAAATACAGTGACGCTTGATCCCCACTACTTTAAAATAGGGTGTTCCACTAAACCCAAATCAACAAATAGCAGGGGACCTTTTTACCCATAAAGAGGATCACTGTACCAAAGACTGTCCATAAGACTAGAAGAAAAGGACTTTCATTTGAAGCTACATAGGTGGTTCGTCACAGTTAGGACCAAAACCTCAGTTTTTCCTTTGTGAAAACAATAAAACCCTTTAATTATTATAAGTCCTGTGAGTAAAAATACTTTCAACCAGTTTATATATATATTATATATTTCATGTGAAGGATACCAGCACTCTCGTGTAAAGTGTCAATGGTGCCTGGGTGTAGCGGCCAAAATCATAGTAAATCCAGAAGAGAGGGTCCGTACACACAGGACTTATGAAATAAATAAAGAGTTTTTATTTTAAGTGAGGCAAGAACTAACATTTCGGTCAGCAATCTGACCTTTCTCAAAGTGCATATACAAACACAAACTGACCTTTAAACCCCTCAACTTGTGTTTGTATATGCACTTTGAGAAAGGTCAGATTGCTGACCGAAATGTTAGTTCTTGCCTCACTTAATATAAAAACTTTTTATATTACTGTGTATATATATATATATATATATATATATATATATATATATATATATATATATGAGAGGGATTATGTAATTCCATTCACATATTTCTGATGCTGAGTCTACATATTTTTTAGAAAGGATACAGTTCCATGTATGAGGGAACGCACACAACCTCCTTAGAGAATTGTACAGGGCAGGAAAGCATGTTCAGCTGTTCTTCATAGAGAGTCAACGCTTCAGTCAGGTTTACACAGTTTCCCTGTGGGAGGAAGCACAAGAGGAAGGAAAAGGTGAATTAGAAGTTTATTGACAAGTATTATTAATGATGGACTTGAGACCGCAACTAAAGCAAAATAGGAAGCACCATTCATCACAGTAAGCTGATCTCAGAGACCAGTCTGAGCATTAGATAAATTGTTGCAATAGAAATGTTGTTGGCTGGAGATGATAGCTTGCTTAAAGAGATAGTGACAATAACAAATTTGCTCCACTCTGTCTAATGCCACACTGTGCCAGGGCCTGTGTGCAGATATATTTGATAAGGAAAAAAGTTTTACGGCAGAATTCCCAATATCGCTTATATTTAGCCCTGCACTGATCACATATATGGAAGCTAGGTCCCTAAAAACACATAACAACAAAATACTTTAAAATCAGAAATACAGTAAGTCATGATTTCTACTTTTGTAATGGTATTATTAAGATGTGTAATAATATCCCTATTAAAGGAATATTTGTGCCTTCTACAGAAGGTTAAAAATGATGCTTGCATATTTTATATTGCATATCTCATATTCTTAGCTATTGTCTGTAAAATCCCCCTGCCTCCCTTTCCCTGGTTAGGCATTGTGGCAAAAAAAAAAAAAAAATGAACAGCAACATACTAGGGGTCATTTACTACTTGGAAGGGTTAGGGGGCAACAAGAGGCACAATCTGTGACAGGGCCTGTTTAAGTGCAAACAGTAAGGACAGGGCTGAAGCAACTCTGAGTCGAGCATCACATTTTTGACCAGGCACCGAATGCTGCAGCAAGCAGCATTCTCCTCTTGAATCCGTAGGTAAAATTGGTGTGCCCTGTTATCCAGTTAAACTGCACCTTCAGATAAAACAAATGACTCAATTTGTTGTTTTCTTAGAGGGTTTGTTCACCTTTAAGGCTTAGGCCAAACGGGGAGATTCGGGGGCATTTTGTCGCCTGGTGACTTCTCGCCGCGACTTGTAGCCCCCGAACCTCCCCGAATAGCAAAGTACCCAAGCGCACCGGCGTTGCTTGAAAACGCCGACGCGTATCCACACGGAGCGGCGCGCTTTTTGAAATTGCTCCAAATTGCCTGGCGAGGCAATTTGGAGCGATTTCAAAAAGCGCGCCGCTCCGTGTGGATACGCGTCGGCGTTTTCAAGCAACGCCGGTGTGTCACTGACACATTCTAACACAAATGCTCTGTAAGGCAACAATGTATTGTTATTGCTACTTTGGATTACTCTTCTTTCCATTCAGAGTCTCTCCTATTCACATTTTAGCCCCAAATTGAAATCAGTGCATGGTTGCTATGGTAATTTAAACCTTAGCAACCAGATTGCTGAACTTGCTAACTGGAGAGCTGCTGAATAAAAAAGCTAAATAACTCAAAAATCACAAATAATAAAAAATGGAAATGAATTGTGAATTGTCTCAGGATATCACTCTCTACATCATACTAAAAGTTAAAGGTGAACAACCTTTAAACAAGGAGTGTTACCACAAACTAGGGATGCACCAAATCCACTATTTTGAATTCAGCAGAACCCCCAAAGAAAGATTTGGCCGAATACTGTAGGAATCCAAAACCTAATTTGCATATGCAAATTAGGTGTGCGAAGGGGAAAACATTTTTTACTTCCTTGTTTTGTGCCAAAGAGTCACGTGATTTCCCTCCCTGGCCCTAATTTGTATATGCAAATTAGGGTTCAGATTCAGCTTGGCTGGGCAGAAGGATTCAGCCGAATCCTGCTGAAAAAGGCAGAATCCTGGCCAGATCCAGAAACGAATCCTGAATTTGGTGCATCCCTACCACAAACATACTGGACACCACTCCAGAATTTTTCTCACCCCCTACTACTCTGTACATAGTTGAACAGAAAGCTTATTCCTGAATAATGGCAAATTACTGTAAATTAAATCTAATACATTTCAGAAACAATTCAAAGCTTCTAGCAATCAGAAGCTCAAAGCACACATACTGTACTCCAATGGAACATTTCTTACCATGTTTTTGCCCATTTTCAGTCCTATCTCACAGACTGCAAAGAATGCCTGGTTTAGTGTGCTTTTTTCTAATATTCAGATTATTCTATTCCACACAGTCTGACAGGTAATGGAATGCAATTGTTACCCACACATTTCAGTGTAATATATATACCTCTCAAGTTGATTTCAATACCAACAAACAAAGTTCTTTGGTTATATCAGAGACAAAAAACAGATGTTTTAGTTTTCTCTGAGGCCAATCTACATTATCATCAACTTTTACATATCATATTTTATACTTAGCTCGACATGGAAGCAGCATCACACATTTTTTATTAGAGTTCCATTAACACATTTTAGTTTCTTCCCTTTATGCTTAGAATAAGTTAGTATAGAATAACTATACGAACAACATTTCATTTTCCCATACAGGTATGAGACCTGTTATCCAGAATGCTCAGGACCTGGGGTTTCCCGTAATATAAGTCTGCTAAAAAAAAATAAAAAATGAATTAAACCCAATATTGGATTAGTTATCTTAGTTTGGATCAAGTACAAGATACTGTTCTATTATTACAGGCGAAAAGGAAATCATTTTTTTCAAATTTGAATTTTTAAATTACAGTGGAGTCAGTGGGAGATGGCCTTCCTGTAATGCTGAGCTTTCTGGATATCGGGTTTCCAGATAATAAGATATTTAAATGCCCATCAGTGAGCATGAGTCTTAAATGCCCTAATATATTCAAATAGTGAGCGGCCGTGTAAGGACTTGGATTTGAAGGCATTCATGTGGTGTATGAATCAACCCGTAATAATGTATACAATTGTGTTTTGCTCTAATGTCTTGTGAAATCAATGTCCCAGGCTCAAAATGTAAAAATCTGCCAAAGAATATTGGTTTGTATTGAGCAATGCATATAAACTCAAGGGACACTTTAACAATGCATTTAAAGAACAAGTAAACGTTTTTTTTTTCTATCTCTAAATTTGCTCTAAACAGCCCCTCAAATTAATGTACCTTAGTCCCTGCTGCAAGTCTGCTCTGGTTTCTGTGTTATCAGCAGCTTGTTTCACCTTCTTCCTGGTGCAGAGTGAAGCCCCGCCCCTTAGCTTACTGAGCTGACCTTATATCTTGGACTAGTCCAGTTTATCATTTGCATACTATGACATAGCAGAGAGCAGTGTGTTTAGCACCTTTTGCTTGGGGAAACTAGCTTACTAATGAAACACTGGCTCCCTCTTCCTCTCTATTGTGGAACAGCAGCAAATGGACTGCTCAGTAAACTAAGGGGCTGGGCTTCACTCTGCAAGAGGAAGAAGGGAAAGAAGCTGCTGATAACACAGAAACCAGAGCAGACTTGCAGCAGGGACTAAGGTACATTAATCTGGGGGGCTGTTTAGAGCAAATTTACAGAAAGAAAAACATTTACTTTTCCTTTAAACCTTACACTCCCTAAAGTAGTGACCAGCTTCTAAGGCTGCAATCCTAAGTTATGTTTCAGAGTCTGCTTTTTTGTTTTTATATATATATCTCCGCCCAAATGTTGGTCAGACATCTCACAGCTGCATCTGTTCGCTGATACGATCCTGCGATCCGACCGCCCATTTGGCCTGCACTGTGATCCAATCTTATCAGCCCGATATCACCCACTTCAGTGTGGATCTCTTAGGGTAAGGCCAGACGGGGAGTTTTCGGGGAGATCTGTCGCCTGGCAACTTATCGCCGCGACAAATCTCCCCCCGAATAGCTTGTTAACGCTGCGCACCCGCTAGACGTAAAGTCGCCTGTGCTTATTCACACGCAGCGGCGCGATTTCAAAAGTCGCTCAAAATTGTACAAATCGTGCCGTGCGTGTGAATAAACGCAGGCGACTTTTAGTTTTCTCCCCGAAAACTCCCCATCTGGCCTTACCCTTAGTGTATGGCCAGCTTAACAGATCATGTCAGAAGGCAGCGGAATATAATTAGAAAAACTAATTAAAAAGTTCCTTAGAATTAGCCATTCTATAACAAACTAAAAGTTAACTTTAAGGTTAACCACCCCTTTCAAATATTTTTGTAAAGGATATGATTCTGCTATTTTCATCTATCATCACCTCCTCCCAAATTCTGTATCTTCTGTATGTTCCTTTTCACCTCTGCTCCCCATCCATACCTGTCAGTTTTTCCCCTTCAGCTGATATATGTATTCATTGTTTACATGCGTATTGTTTTCCACTTTTAGTTGTCAGTTTCTTTCTGCCCTATTTCCCAAACCCTGCCTGCACTGCCTCTATCTGTCTGTTCCATATTCAACCAACTAAGCAAGGAGAATAAATAACATATCCTTGACCATCAATAACTGATAAACAAGTTATTGTGAGTAATTTTTAGCACAGCTTGTCTTATACATACAGCATTCAAGACAGTGTCTTCTTCTTGCAGCCTTCTTGTTTAAATCAGTAAAATTCGGTTTTTACTTAAAAAAAGACCCTTGTGGATTCTTAGGTGCCAGTGTTGCAATCATAGCAAGTGCCTGAACTGTCCTTAAACTCACAAACAAAGGGACACACAGACAAGCAAGAGGAATAATATGACAGATGGGGGGGGGGGAGGGCATAGCCTTGACACTGCAAAATCTAAATGATTATTCAGATTCCAGTGTATTCTCAGGTCAGGGACCAGATTAACTTTTTTTTAGCCCTATTAGATACATGTTCCGTATCAATGATAATGAAGTGATTCTATGATATGTGTATGCTTCTATTTTTTATATGCTTTTGAGATATATATATATAATACACAAAAGCCGTAAATATCTTGTAAATTATATCCTTATAAACGGTGAGTTCTGATGTCATTTCTGTCACGACTCACTGAAACTTGTGTATTATAATAAATAAAGTACCCCCAGTTGCAAAATATGAGGATATTAGAAGTTACCTCGGAGTTCCATGGTCATGAAACTCCTCGGTAACTTATAATATCCTTATATTTTACAAGAGGGGGTACTTTATTCACTATATATTTATATTTAATACCTTAATATTAATATTTTTCTTGATGAATGCCTAGAATATGGGGATATAATATGCCTATAATATAGGGATGCACCATTGGGCATTTTCTGCAGGATTTGGGACCAGTATAATCCAAGTGCCTGCCTGAACCAAACAAGTTCTTACAATCATGTGGCTTTGCATCACACAAACAAGATTTTTACTGCATGTTTTACCTGTCCTTGCTCTGATTTGCGTTTGCAAATTATGGTTGGGCTCCAGCCAAATTTTTCATAAAGGATTCAGAATTTGGCCAAATCCAACAAAAAAGGATTTGGAACATTCCTAATATAGGCTTTTGAGGCATTTTCAGTTTCCAAGATTAGTGGATTTGGAGAATTTCTGCTATAGGTTTTTCAGTTCAATCTCCCTTGGGTAACAATGTTGTAGATATATGGAAGTAAGTAAGTAATATAGAACAGTAAATAACCACAAACTTAAGGGCAGTAGCCAATGGGAAGATTTGTCGCTCACGATTATTTATGCACAACTCTGAGCAACAAATCTCAGAAAAAAATTAATTTCCATTGGAAATAACCGAAATCGCCAGTAGTAAAACCAAGATATCGAAAATTAAATTAAAGTGTTAAAAGTTTCCTTTAATGTGTCTAACACTGTATAAGTTAAAAGTTCTTTTTTTACCTTGCAGATGATACTCCTTGCCCTAGCCGAATATTCGAAAACATACAGAATACTGCTATTGGTAATGTATGGGCAAGTTACTATAGTGAAAGCTTAAATTTAATCGTGTCCTCTTTGTCATTTTCCTTGTATAACTATTACTCAGTATAAATTAGTCATGTTTTGTACTAATTGGTAGGCTCAAATAGAGGCAGTACCAATATTCCGTTTACTATTCCTTTACAGCATTTCACATGTTACTTGGAATCACAAGGTGATTTTTTCACAATGGACTTTAAACTCTTGGCAACGACCTTTGAACTTCTGGACTTATCAAAAAAACATTGCTGAATGTATTGTATATGTTTGGAATAGGGGGGTGGAGTATGTGGTGGAAGGCGGGGTTTCACTTGGACTGACATCATTTCCTGTGTAAGACCTTATAATGTATAATCTCTAACACTTGTGTTACACTTGACAAAGAGCCTCACAAGCTCGAAACATGTTGTGTGGCGAATAAAGCACTATTTGCAGTTACACTGCAGTATATGCCTATTCTTACTTCTAACTACATTGAATCTTTGGCACCCGAGGCGGAGGTGCAACTAAGAATCCAAGGCATTATAGAAGATATAGAGTCTCAGGGCACACTTCTTCACTATCACTTTAAGATATCGAAAATGTCACCCAAAGTGGTTTCTGAAGGAAACTTCAGGCGACTTTGCTATATGTTGGTTTCTTCAACAGTGATTTCAGTTATTTCCAAAGGAGATGTATTTTCAGTTGATTTAAAGCCTGCAGTCAGGCATCAATAATCGGGAGCAACAAATCTCCCCGTCGGCCACTGACCTAATCCAAAATGGCCTGATCCTGAGATTAAAAAGGCCAAAAGTCTCACCAACATCAGAGCATCAACACCTTCCAGCAACAACTATAGATTGGCCCCCACACTTTGGAAACTGCTCCTTTAGGCAACAACGTGTGTAAAATGCCAAAAGCTGCATTATTAAACTTCTAGAAAAAAAAGCCATAGGGACACACATAAGGCAAATCTGTGATCCTCCAGCTGCATTTTAAATATATATAAACACGCACAAACACACACACACACATATATATATATATATATGTATGTTGGAGTGCTGGGGTATACAATACACAAAAGAGAGAGAGCGAGAGAGAGAGACACACACACTCTATATATATATATATATATATATATACACACACACACACACAGGAAGTTGATTTCTCCATGGTGCTCGCTAGAAGAGCCCCAGACCGGTGCAGGTTTCAGCTGATAGGAGCACCGGCCCGGGGTATCAGGTAGGTAAAAGTATTCACTTGGTGGTGCCTAACATTTAGCACGCCAAGTTTAACACCCCTTTCCTTCTCCTTTAAAGTAGTTATTTTCATTTTAAATCAAATGCAAGGAGCCATTTTCTCCTATTTGTACCTGCTGCGTACGTGCAAGTTGGTGTGTCAGTAATTCATCCTGCAAATGTCTCACTTGTGATTACATGCAGCGGTGGAAGGGGGTAATCCAAGGATATTAACATGGGTGTAATATTTATTACATTTTAAAAAGGCAAGGTGTTTCTCTGGTTCATGTTCCATATGTGTGGTAGGACCACAGAGTTGGCATAGCTACTGCAGCTAAACATGTGTTCTACTCCAAACAGTAGTTTATTTCTGGGACAGTTTGTTTTTCTTCTACGCTCAGAACCAAATATAGTTCCGGATTTAAAACTGCTGAAAATTCACAACAGCTTCCGTGGATCAGAGAAGCCACAAACATCTTCTGTGGGATGCAGCCGGATGGACAAGAATAAACATGCCTAGCCAGGTAATTTTTCTTCTTGAAATAGACAGAGGAAAACACTGCTTATAATTTAGAGTGATATCACTCAAGGTTGCAACTCTTCAGTACATGGTAAGCTTGTTACTGACATTTAGGGCAAGGCCAGACGGGGAGATTCGGGGGAGATCGGTCGCCTGGCGACTTCTCGCCGCGACGAATCTCCCCCGAATCTCCCAGAATAGCTAACTAGCGCTGCTCACCCGCTCTGCGTAAAGTCGCCTGCGCTTGTTCACACGCAGCGGCGCAATTTTAAAAGTCGCTCAAAATTGCCTGGCAGATTTGGGGAAACTGCTTGAATGAAGAATCGCCTGTGCTATTGCACTCACTGTGCTACGATTTCCAAAGCCACTCGAAGTTGCCTCACGAGGCACAGACGATTCTTCATTCAAGCAGACGGAAGGCAGGAAAAAAGCAGTTGGTGGAGATTGTTCCCGTGCAGAAGAGGCGATTAGTCGCCTGAATTAACGGATTAGAATGTGTGATTAAGTCCCTCTCCATAGATTAGATTAAACTATTTCCAGAAGCGTTGGAGAGTAAGGGTTGGGGCAGATGCCTCGCGACTAATCGCCTCTTCTGCTGGGCGACAATCTCCCTGAACTGCCCTCTTCCTGACTTCCATCTGCTTGAATGAACAATCGTCTGTGCCTCGTGAGGCAACTTCAGAAATCGAAACACAGTGGGGCTCATTTATCAACACTGGGCAAATTTGCCCATGGGCAGTTACCTATAGCAACCAATCAGTGATTAGCTTTATGAAGCCAGCTGCAAGTAGAACAATGAATGCAGCAATCTGATTGGCTGCCATAGGTTACTGCCCATGGGCAGATTTGCCCAGTGTTGATAAATGACCCCCAGTGAGTGCAATAGCACAGGCGATTCTTCATTCAAGCAGACGGAAGGCAGGAAAAAGGCAGTTTGGGGAGATTGTTGGCGTGCAGAAGAGGCGATTAGTCGACAGGCGACTAAATCTCCCCAAATCTGCCCCAACCCTTACTCCCCAACGCTTCTGGACACAGTTTAATATAATCTATGGAGAGGGACTTAATCACACATTCTAATCAGTTAATTCAGGGACAAAAGGAAAACGTTTTTTTTTTTAATGAAAAGCAACATATTGTGTCGAAAATGCACAAACTGCCTTTCATCAGGATAGTTGTGATATAACCATAACTTTTACCCAATTTCTTCACACATTCTTGACAGTACAGGTATGGGATCCATTATCCAGAAACCTGTTATCCACTCTATTCTTACTGGCTTTCACTCACTGCTCCTGCTGACCATCTCTGCTGCATTTTCCAGAAGACATATCCTATACCTGGGAATCACCCATGTTTGCTTATTATCATGCATATTAGCCATTTATATTTGGAAAAAAGTGTTTACTCTACAAAGTGCTCCCACTTTGGTAGTACAAGTATGGGATATATTATCTGAAATGCTTGGGGTTTTCAGACATTTCCTTAAGACTGTTAAAAACTTTTAAAATAAAGTCTAAAGCGGTTTGTTTATTGCATGAAATAACAAAAAGTAGATATTTCTAAATTCATTTAAATGGCATTGAATGTATTTAGAACGTCCCCTATTTTTTTGAACTCATGCTGAACAAGGTTTATCACTGCCCTTTTAAATAATCTGCCATTTAGTCACCAAGCAGCTTTCCATCTACCCACATGTTTTCTTTCAACCCAAATTAGATATCCATGCCCACTCTTGATCAAACCACATACACATCTAATAATGTCATAACCATTACTGCTCTCCAGCCACATACGCAGATTATCAGCAGTCAGATTTATGTCAGGAGTTAAACTGTTACCCATACTTCTGTGTTCCATTTAGAGGGGATACAAACTGTAAATATTAAAATACATTTACATAATTACATTTTAGATAATTATATTCTCTACAATAAGCATATGTGCCCCCTACACCTATTAGAAAATAATGACGTAAAAAGCTATTTCTTTAAGCATTCGTATATACTGTATGCGTCTTTCTTGTATATACTGTATGGTCTTTTTCTAGTTCTTAGGTAGGATGCAGATCATACATCTAAGAAGACCTCAGCACAGCTTGAACTCCAGCCAACAGTAAAGCAGCAGGCATTTTCTCATATTTCATTCCGGCTTTGCTGTTGTCTGGTAGAAGTTTAAAAGATTTGAAAGTGAAATCCAGGGACACTTCTAAAAGTCCTGCTCATAAAACAAGTTGCAAACATTTTTATTTAGACCATGCTTAGGTTTTTTTTTTTACTAGGCCCCTTAAAGGACATGTAAAACCTACATTTTCCTACCCAAGGCACATTATTTGTACTGTATGTACCCCCTCCATTTGCCAGGCAATCACATTTTCCTAAAACAAATTGCAGCCTTGACCCGGCAGCCATTTTCCCTCTGGCACATCATCAGTAACATTGACATCTGTAAACAGGACATGTATGCTGTAAAGGTCATGTAATCGTCACTCTAATGGTTAAGCTGCACTCAGGAGAGTTGGTTAGGAGAAAAATAGTATCAGAGAGCTACTGTTCCTATGGGAATCAGCAATGCTATCTCGTCATTGGCTGTTAGACTGGAGGGTGTGTTTAGTAATCTGAGCTAAGAAGAACTGAATATGCTCATAAGTCAACAGCCAAAGTAAATTCCTGAGGGAGGGGGCTGAGAGGGTGAGAGGAGGAGAAGGATTTCTAAGTGATTAAGGGGATGCTGCTGCCTTACTGTTAACCTTGTGAGAGAGAGAATATATAATTACTTTTAAGTAATTAAGTATTTTCTAGTACCTGTAGGATATTAAAGTAGGATTATTTTAGTGAGCATTATTACAAAATGCTTTCTAAACCTTTGACTTTTCCATCCCTTTAATAATTATGCCATTCAACCAAGCATCAATAAGGCTAGCTGTTATGAGTGTGTCTGTAACGGCTTACTTTCACTATTAGTCTCAAAGGTGTTAAATTAGCCATTAGCAAATAAAACTGATGGCCAGAGAAATGCATAATTAGTATGACAAGTGAGGTCTGAGCTGCAGCTAACGAAAGGTATGGGGTTCTGACTCCTGCCAAGAAACGCTCGGTAGTTGTACAAATAGACATTTTTCATTTCATAGTCTTAAAGAAGAAGCAATTAAACGTGTCAAACATCAGAACAGCGTGTACTCAAATGCTCTGCAAGGCTTAAGAAACAAAGGAAAAATGAATTAAAAGAGAGAAAAGAAGGGAGAAGGAAAGTATTTTCTTTTAAACATGGGAGTGCCAAAAGTTAGGCACCCCAAAATCATTGTATTTGCTTACCTGATACCCTGGACTGGTGCTCCTATAACGTAATATATGTTAACAATAAAAATAGCACTTGACTGCTCAAAGCAGCATTTAATTTTGATGAACTGTCAAATATAGATTCACAAATAACAAGTAATACAGCAGAACAGTTTGATTTTGTGTCCCTTTGTTTTGCTCAGAAAATAAAAAGTACTAACCGTGAACCGAACAATGTATGGACAATGCTTTGGACTGGTGATGCCTTGCAAAATATGAAGATCTTCTTGTGTGTAAAAATGGAAAAGGGCACATCTGCCTTACAACATAATGATCGGATTAAAATATGAGGTTAGAAAAACAAGATTTACAGTACCCAGGCACCTTAACTGTAGCTTAAAAAATTAATTGGCACTGTATGGTGAAGACAATGGAAAGGCTGCACATGTCGAGTTCATTAAATGGATCCTGTCATGGGAAAAAAGTTAATAGTGCTGTTCCAGATTTCATTTTGAAATCTGACATGGGGCTAGACATATTGTCAATCTCCCAGCTGCCCCAAGTCATGTGCTCTGATAAACTTCAATGACTTTTTACAGCTGCACTGCAAGTTAAGGGCTCTTCCAGACGAAGAGATTGCAGGGAGATTTG
>CM044433.1:40545619-40586501 GCA_024363595.1 Xenopus borealis | reverse complement strand
TAAAAACGCCAGGCGACAGAATCTCCCCGAATCTCCCTGTCTGTCCCTACCCTAAGTGTTTTAAAGTAATAAACATACAATGCACTGGTAAAACTGCTGTGTTTGCTTCAGAAACACTACTATTGTTTGTATAAATAAGCTGCTGTGCAGCCATGGAGGCAGCTATTAAAAGGAGAAAAAGCTCAAGTTACACAGCAGATAACATTATATTCTACAGAGCTAATCTGCTATCTGTTATCCATTCTTTCTTTCATATAGCCTTTCTTCAATTTCCCCCATTGCTTCTCAGCAGCTTGTTTATATGAGCTATAGTAGTGTTTCTGAAGCAAACAGATCAGTTTTACCAGTGCAGGGCAACACTACATGATATTTCATTTTTGGTGTTACTGTTCCTTTAATAAAAAATAGAGCAAATGCAGTACGAAAACTATTGCCCTAAATATAGTCTGCTTTCTCTCCTTCTGAAATATGCCAATTTATTAAAATATTTATATATACAGTATAAAAATATATGCACAATACTCATCATGGGCACAGATAAATTGCTGTTCCACCTATGGCAATCTGCATTATGGGGTATCCGCTAGTTGAAAGCCCAAAGCTTTGAAAAACATCATAGCAATTCATCCTGTTTTTGATCTGTTCTAAGTCACGATCATTTACAAATACAGCGCAATGTTCAAAATGCAAATGTAGGGCATTGATGGGGTTAAGTAATATTAAATACAGCTTGTGGGCATCTGGATAGAAAGACTGCAAATGTTATAGCCTGTGCCAGTGTGCAGTGTAAGTAATAAACCTTCTTACTAAAAAAAGTAAGAGAGTCTGCCACCTTCAAGCATGCCTTAGAAGTTGTGCCATGCGCAATTAAACGTTCTCAATAATGGTCTAGATTCTCAGGACTATTGCACTGCATTATTATGACTTTTCTTCCCCATGCTTTTTATCCACTATTATCCACTATTCAGCATCAGTGCAAGATTTCCCCCATCAATTGGGACTGGTTTCATGACCTGTGCAGTGTAAGGGGTGGTTCAGCTTTCAGCTAACTTTTAGTATGTTCCTTTGTTATAGTTTTTTCATTATTTGTCCCTTGGAGTCACTGACTCTATGAAAAATTATCTGTAAGGCTACAAATTTATTGTTATTGCTACTTTTTATTACTCATTCCTCTATTCTGGCCCTCTCCTATTCGTATTCCAGTCAATGAATGGTTGCTAGGGTAATTTGGACCCTAGCAACCAGATTGCTAAAATTGCAGGAGAGCTGCTGAATAAAAATCTATTTAAAAAACCCATATATGTCGTACTAAAGTTAACTCAAAGGCAAAGACCCATTTAACAGTGATATCCAGATCTTCAACTGGGCATTATCTGTAATCCGCCTGTCTGATTCGTACTCTGATTACCCACACATATTTTCCCCCCACATGGCTACTTTTTCAGCCCACCCAGCTGGAAAATCTTTCTTTGGATAACACTGCATTAGCTTCCACTTGACTAGCCAGAAGTCATTAGCATGGACATTGACACAACCAGCTAAGGAAACCCTGGGGTTACCAGCAGATCCAAGTTGACCGTAATTCCACGATGCTCTTTCGTGTTATTTAGGCTGGATGGGTGCATTGATGCCCTCTGCAATTTTAAAGGAGGAAAATATGGATGCAAATACTTTTATGAATAGATTATACACACATAGGGGCCGATTTACGAAATTCATGTGAAATGATCGAAGTTCAATCAAATACGATCGTAAGATTTTTTCGTGAAATCGGATATGCAAATTTGGCCTCTTCGATCATTGAATAGATCGGATATTCGATAATTTGATCATTCGATGATCGAAGGAATCAAAATTTAAAAGTTATTCGACTGCCTACTTCGCCAGATTGAACCTACCGAATTGTAATAGAAGCCTATGGGAAGCTCCCAATAGGCTTCTGAGGCTAAGTCCTGCTCGAATACCATTTGTATGATTGGAGCGTTCGATTCGTACAAATTTTTCGGACACTCGATTTTTTCGTGAAATCGAACGATCGGTATCGATAGCCTAAAACAATTCGATAAGCAATGATGGTCGAATGCTTATCGAATTTGGTCAAGCTAATTTTGGGGAATAATAGTAAATTTGCCCCATAAACTTACATTAATTTGCGCCCTTTACACACAACACTTGTGAGTGGAAATGAGGCTTAAGATGCATTTTGTACTTGCTTTAACTCATCTATATACAATCCATATGAACAGCCATGCATTACTACTAGTATTTAATGTTTTCAGTGGGAAAGCAATAGTTGAATAATCCCACATAAGGCATCACATACATTAAGGGGCAGATTTATCAAGGGTCGAATTCGAGGGTTAAAAAAAAAAAAAAAAAAAAATCGACCATCGAATTTTGGTCGAATTGCAACAATAGATATTCGAAGGATTGCAATTCGACCAAAATTCGATTTTAACGCAATTCGACTAAATGAACGATCGGATAGAAAAAATTCGATCGAACGATTCTAACGATTTTAACCATTCGAGCAAATTTTTTTTTTATTCGATCTAGGGTTTAATAGCAATTCGGTAGGTTTAATCTGGTGAAGTAGGCAATCGAATGTTTTTTTTTTAAAGGGCAAGTACGTCGACCATCGAATGATCGAATAGATTTTTATAAATTCGATGGTGGAAGCACCCAAAAAAGTTATTCGAAATTCGAATCTTTTTGAATCCTTCACACAAATTTTTTTAAATCTGCCCCTTAATGTGTGACTGATATTGCAAGCCTTAGCACTCTGTAGGAGGCAAGTGTATTATTTATTGCAGGATTCTCATTCCTTCATGATTAAGCCCATTAGAGTATAACTCTCTAGCAGGACATGAGATATGTAAAGCTGATAACTTCCAGACTGCTGACAAGTGACAAATACTAATTAGTGTTAGTTCAGCTAGGGTGAATTTTTCCGATGTGGAGCCCTTATCTATCAGCATATACATCCTTATACCATAGTATCCAATAATCATGGAAAAACAAAATCTCTCCTCTCTTCAGGGTTACTGTTACTCCCCTTTTAAAAGATAATAAGGCATAGAAACATGGCTTTTTTTGCCATATTTGAGTCCACTGCCACTTCTCTAATGAGAATTCTACTGCTATGGCAGCTACCAAAGTGCTGCTTCTCACACATGGATATGAACGACTCTATTTAAGGTGAAAATCAAGTGAAACTGGAAGTGTATTCCGGATAATGGATTTTTACGAAATTGTATTTATTAATTTCATAAATCTTCATACCTTAAAGGAATTGTTCAGTATAAAAGTAAAAACTGGGTAAACAGATAGGCTGTGCAAAATAAAACATGTTTTCAATATAGTTAGTTAGGCAAAAATGTAATGTATAACGGCTGGAGTGACTGCAAGTCTAACCTAACAAAAGAGAACACTACTACTTGCTTTTCAGCTCTCTTTTGTATACACTGACTGGTTACCCTGGTTACCAGGCAGTAACCAATCAATGGCTTGAGGGAGAGCCACATGGGTCAAAACTGTTGCTTTTGAATCTGAGCTGAATGCTGAGGATCAATTGCAAACTCACTGAACAATTATGTCCCATGTGGCCCTCCCTCAAGTCGCTGACTTACTCAGATTTAGAGAGCTGAAAAGCAGGATGTTGTGTTGTATTCTGTTATGAGACATCCACTCACTCCAGCTTTTATATAATACATTTTTGGCTAACTAACTATATCTGAAACATTTTTTATTTTGCACAGCCTATCTATTTACCAAGTTTTTATTTTTACCCTGAACTGTTCCTTTAAATCTACTAGAAAATTATTTAAATGTTACATAAACCCAATAGGCCAGTTTTGCTTCTAATAAGGAGTCATTTTATCTTAATTTGGATCAAGTGCAAAGTACTGTTTTATTATTACAGAGAAAAAAGAAAATCACTTTGAAAAATCTGTATAAAATGTAATCTTGTGTGTAAGCTTTGTGGACAACGGATCCCATACCTGTATTAAGCATTCTGACATTCACCCCAAACCTCTTAGCAGACAGGTTTAAGTCATAAAGGCTGCCACTTGTTTAATGTGGAAACATAAAAAAGTCTATTTGCCCCCAAAGAAAACAGTGACAGATATGTGTATCCTGCTACAATAGAATATTATTCTTTCTCCTTGGCACAAGTCTCATGGAGCCCAGGCTGTGTGGGTCATCACAGTCCTCTCCAAGGGAACCCACAGGGACTACACTACACACGTCTGCAACCGCCACTTGCCATTCCCTTCAATGTGAAATTAAAATTGCCTGAGCAGTCGCAGCCCTTCTGTAACTATAAGAAGGGCACAACCTTCAGCTAATGCAGCAGGCCTGGACTGGCAATCTGTGGGTTCTGGCAAATGCCAGAGGGGCTGCTATAAGTTGCCATAGAAAGTGAATATTTAGTGGGCTGGTGGGGACTGTTTGGGCCTCTATGTGGGCTGATTGGGCCTCTGTGCACCTGAAATGCCAGGGCATATTTTGATTCTCAGTCCAGACCTGTAATTCAGTCACAACCAGGACAAGTCTAAAGCTGCCCATGCACTACTAGGTCCACGGATTTGCTAAAGCTGCTACATGAGCAAATCTTTGGCCAAGACAGAGACATCTCATCGCAGTGATAAATAATTTTGCAGTGTATAAATCATCACTTCTATCTGCTTTGTCACAAGGGAGCGTGCATATATACAGTGTACACTACGCTATACATGCACACTACTAAGCCATGCTTAAAGAGCAGATACTTGCTATGGATATAGAAGGTCTGGATATATATGTAAGCATTTAGCAAGCAAAAAGCTGCCAGGTTTGTGTAAAGTGGAATAACAACTGAAGTCATTTACTTTACCTCATTACATGGAGAATAATGATTCCAATATCAAATATCTCTGAAAACAGAACCAAACATGCTGCACAAATGTGCACAGTATTTGAAGCACAGTCCATTAATGAATATGATTGGTATGATTGTAAAGAGTCTGCTCCCCAGCAGGCACTGGATTTCAATCAAATGTTCCTGAGATGAGTGGCTCGGCTATATGCAATTCCCTGGCGTGACATAGCGAAGAACAGATCTTATTTGTGCCTCCTGCAAATGTGCCCATTAGAATACAGTGATATCAGAAACAGATCAGTAACAGCTTCTCATTCAAACACAAATAATTGCAGCACAAAGAATGAGCCTAGAATGTATCAGGGCTTCTAGTGATTTGCCAATCTTCGTTTATACATTGTATCTGTACAGCTGAACATTAAAGCAATGCTTTATGTTATAAAATAATAGAAACTAAATGCATAAGCATTCATTGTTTAAATTCTAACAAGTTAAGAGGTAATTCTCCCACGGAGCTTACAGTCTGCGTAATGGTTCGTATACACGAGTGTAAAACATCACCACTGTATTTTTCACACACACAAGTGTAGTGGGGAAAATATGCTAGATAAGGAATTTACACCATAAATAAATGGTGTGTGTAAGATATTAATATGAAGAAGATGGCACAGATAAAAATGTTGATGCACTGTCTTTATAATGTTAGTTTGCTCTTGCACAATTCCTCCTGCTAATCGTTTAGACAAACTTACTCTGAAACGTCAAAGCTAATACTGTTGTTCTATTACCCACAAGTCCTTGCAAAATAAACACCTGATCAGAGCATAAGGATTACTCTGAACCTAATGATATGACACAACATCATATTTTTTATTGTCAGCTGAAGGTAATGGCATATCAAAATAAGTTATCCTTAAAATAAAAAAGAAACATGTTTTAGGGCACATTTACTCTCACTAAAGCCAAGAAAAATGTTTGCAAATACAGGATGTAAAAACACGGCTCTCTAAGTCTTTTGTGTGTGTGTTTTTTTTTTCCATTTTCTTATCCAAGTAGAAGGAAGAAGCCTATGTGCATCTGGGGACCCCTTGTGGCCACACTGCACACAATACACATTGTTTACATTGTGACTAAGTTACATTTACAGTAATAAAGCATTGCCATCCATGACAAGATCTGCAAATAATCTCAGTTCATGGAAAGACAAATTGGTCTGAACCTATTGCTGTCTAAAGATCAGATTACATGGTCATTTTTTTTCCATATATCACTTGGGATAAGATTAAGGTACCCCATGCATATGCAGTGGTGATGTGCGGCTGTGGAAAAACTCAACCCACACCGGACCCTAGCTGTAACATGTTGCAATAGTAGGACCTGTACAAAATCTTCTTGCTCTGTATGCTACTGCGCTCACCTCAGAAAGACATAGAATCTTCGGGGGGTTAGTGGAGGAGTGTGCTTCCCCAGTTTGATCCGCACCCAACTCTAACCCACAGTGGTTTCCAAATTTTAACCTGAACCTACCCAACCATGGGTCACCATGGGTTTCAGGTCAAGCAACACATCACTAAAAGGCACATATGCAGTCCACTCGGGTAGTAGAGGCTGAGTCAGTATCCTGTTTAAAGCACCAGTAACATCAAAAAATGTAATTGATTTAAAGTAATAAAAATATAATGCAGTGTTGCCCTGCACTGTTAAAACTGCAGTGTTTGCTTCAGAAGCACTACTATTGTTTATATAAATAAGCTGTTGTATAGCCATGGGGGCAAATAGTCAAAGGAGAAAAGGCTCAAGTTACACAGCAGATAAGCTCTGTAGAACATAATGTTATCTGTTATCCATTACTTATCCTATGCTATATAGCTGTTTTTCAATTCCCGCCATTGCTACTTAGCAGCTTGTTTAAATGAACTATAGTAGTGTTTCTGAAGCAAACAGATTAGTTTAAACAGTGCAGGGCAACACTACATGATATTTTCATAACTTTAAAACACAAATTTTTTTGTTGTTACTATTCCTTTAAATGTGTTTAAGTAGAATTTAGGCTTCAACATGGAAGGCATGGAAAAACCTTGGCCCAAGCATTGGACACCAAGGAGAATGTAATACTGGTTGTTCATTTTCAATGAGAATAAATGTTTGCAAAGTGAACAATTTTGCCTTTGCAAACATTTTGCAACATTTTAGTTTGTGCCAGTGTATGTAATAAAACTAATCAAAAAGTTGTTACGTTTGCTCCAAAAGTTTACACCACCTTCAAGCAGGTGTGAAAGGTTCGCAATGTGCAATTAAGATTTCTAATGCAATAAAAGCCTAATGAAGAATATTGCATTTTGACATGTAAATTTGCAGACGTAAGTTTGCTCACTTTGTGAATTTTATTGCATTTGCCCTCCCAAAGTGTAAAAAAATGTAAAATTTTTTAATCAACAACCTCGTGAATAGAGCAGAACTTACAGTAGTACTGCACTGGGAAAATTCATACACATTCGTACAAAACATTCATTTAACTGTCCTAATCCAATCAAACACGAATGCTAGCTGGTGGCTTTCTCAGTTTCGAGTTCCACAGCCTTACAGAGACCAATAAAGAGCAAGATCCGCTAGTTTGGTGGACTAAATTGGACTGATCAGATCGTTTGTCACTTTGGCTAGCAATGAATTGATAAGGGGGCCTATAAATGTTGGCTGTAAATCACATCCATGGCTTAATGAAATAATTGGCCTGATGGAATATTCCCTCTAGTCCAGGGATCCCCAACCTTTTGAACCCGTGAGCAACATTCAGAAGAAAAAGTAGTTGGGGAGCAACACAAGCATGAGAAATGCTCTTGGGTTGCCAAATAAGTGCTGGTATTTGGCCATTTGGTAGCCCCTTGTACATTTTCAACCTACATGGAGACTCTTATTTGGCAGTGCATCTGGTTTTTATACAACTAAAACTTGCCTCCAAGCCTGGAATTCAAAAATAAGCACCTGCTTTGAGGCCACTGGATGAAACATCCAAGGGGTTGGAGAGCAACATGTTGCTCATGAGCTACTAGTTGGGGATCACTGCTCTAGTCCAATCGATAACAAAATGAATCCAAAAGGAGAGAAGAGTATTGTTTAGGACATGCACCTCGACTATAAAGCTTCTTAGCAGAGGTACTAACGTAGACAGACACAGACATTCAGGGTAATGTAATAAAAGGCACTAAGTTTGCCAAGGGGCAGTAACCTATAGCAACCAATCAGCAGGTAGAATTCACTAGTCACCTGTTTAAATGCAAGTATCTTATTGGTTGCCATGAGTTACTGCTCCTGGGCAAACTTAGTGCTTTATATTACATATAGGGGTTACTGTCTAATTAGAACAACTATATGTCCCTTAGATTCAAACGGTCACACTATTATCATGCTACTTCTAAATTAAAAGATCGCTCACATAGGACCCTGCTGGTCTTGTATTCAGAGAACTAGAATACTTGAATAGGGTATTTGTTTACCTGAGTGAAATATTTCCCATCCTCCTTTAAGACTTTCATGGAAAGATCCAATATCAAGTGCAAAAATTCCCAAGTAGAATCTGCAAATTGAATGAACAGACATTTCAAAGATTAGGCGATGCCAAAGGATGGATGGAACTCCGCTGCAACCTTGTATTTTAGAACTGGGACTATATTATTGCATGGAAGTTTATGTCCTAGTGATGGGACATTAAATTTGCTATAATGGTTAATAACTGATATTGATAATGATAATAATGGATGATCACTAATCAATACCGATTAAGTAGAGCAGTGATTTTCAACCTTGTGCCTGCAGCTGTTAAGGAACTACAAGTCCCACAATGCAATGAAGGAGTCTGACAGCCACAGTCAGGCAAATGCATTGTGGGACTTGTAGTTTCTTAACAGCTGCAGGCACAAGGTTGAAAATCACTGAAGTAGAGCACTGCATAAAAGTGTACATTTTGGCTAAATAATGACATACAGCTTAGGATACTTTAGCAGTAGTTATGTGCAGGTCGGATTTCCCCAACCCACAGCCGCACTCCCTCCACCCGTGGCCAACTTCTGGGTCCCTTTTATAAACCCGTGCCACCAATGATGTGACAAAAGGGGCAGGGCAAAGTAGGGGCAAAGCAAATAAAAGAAGAACCCGGACGTCGACATTTGAAAGGGGTTGGGGAGAGGGCGAGGAGTGCTCCACCCGCAAACAACAGTGCGAGGTCGGCCGTGGGTATCAAGGCGACCCACACATCACTATTTAGCAGTAAGAGTCAGCTGAGAACCGAGAACTGTAAGAATGCTCTGCAATAGCTACAACTTAATGTGAATATTATAAGTGTGGTATGACAGTATCAAACCTTCTTCTGGAGATGTGGAAATTGGGACAGCAGTGAGATCATTAATTACATAATCAAACGTCCTCCCTTCTTTGGCATACATCTTCAAAACTGGTACGCAGTCTTCTACCAAAACCTGAGGATAACAAGCAAGTAACAGTTATTATCATTTAAGTATTTACCTTATTAACAGCCATGAAGATAGAAACAGCTCTGCATACTGATAGAAGGAAATGGACTCCTACTCTGCACGAGACATATTTCTGGCCCAACATTTCTTTTGCTTATTTAAGCTCCCAGGAGATATACAGAAAATGCATGCGTGTAATGAATAGTCATTGGTAGAAGGATATGCAGAGAATGCATGGTAAATACTTATGTAGGCTGTAGGGAGAGATACAGAGAACTTGTGCAATGGTTATTCCAGCTGTCTGAGAGTATATAGTACATCCATTACTGCAGCTGTGATAAATGGCCCATCAGAAATGTACAGCGTGAAGTATATACGAGGGATTTTTGCATTCAGCTGAATACAGAATCCTCTACAAAATGGTTAACCCTAGGGTTACTGAATCAGACTGCCATCAACAGTTGTTGAGTGAAAAGTTTAGTGTTAAATGTCTAAAACTACAGATATCTCAGAAAACACAAAAACATTAAAATTGCAAAAGTGCTACGAGAAGCACCCAGAGTTGTTTTTATTACAGAAGTTTGTGGTATGGGTCAATATCTTCTTTTATTTGCATCTAAATAAATATTTGCCCCTTTATGTAACAGTAACATTTTCCTTTGGAACAGAGATACATTGACTACTAGATATCCCATACCTGACACAGGTTTATCGCTATTCTTTATATAATAGGAACTGTCTGAGGCAGTCATATTGTAAATCCATATATTATGGGAACACCTGATCCTGGTACATGTATACGAGAAATCCATTTATAATGGGAGCTCAGACTGAAGAAAAGAGGACATACCTGATAGCAGTCACCTTTGAGATTGTCTAACACATCCCCACAAGTTTTGCGCATGTATTCTCTACATCCATCGATCACCATCTGGTCTATGTTTAACGAGTGTTAAGGTGCTTTTAATGTTTAAAATATACACTTATATTCTTAGTATAAACCTAAATTCTGATTAAATTACCATTATAAAGCATGGTTGAGCTACTCACCATAAAAACAGAAGTAATATCATCATTAACCATAAGTCCCATTAAAGGAAAACTATACCCCCCTAACAATGTAGGTCTCTATAAAAAGATATTTCCTAAAACAGCTCATGTGTAAAACTCTGATACATGTAAATAAACCATTTTCATAATAATACACTATTTTTGTCGTATGTGCCGTTGGGTAATCATAAACAGAAAATTGCCATTTAAAAAAATAAGGGCCGCCCCCTGGAATTGTATGATTCACAGTGCACACAAGCAAACCATACATGTTAGGTCACATGAGCCAATTAACAGACAGTGTTCTGTCTTTTGCTTCCAAACTTCTTATTGTTACAGTTAAGAGTTGCATTATTTCTGGTCAGGTGATCTCTGAGGCAGCACAGAGATCATTACTAAATGGTGGTTCAAGGCATGAGATGTAAAAGGGAAAGCTTTACTTAACCAGTTTGGTAAAATTCTCTAACGTGTCATGATATAAACTGTCTGTTGCTTTAATATTCATTTTGGGGTTAAATTCTTCTGCCGATATCAGTTGTACGATATTATCTGAGCCTCTATGGCCACCTTTACTGTGGGTAACCAAGCTGCTAAAAGATTTAATCTTATGTGCCCTTTAACTGAGCATTTTAAGGATATTTAATTCAGCTGCCATGTTGAATATGTGTATATTGTCAGTCCTTGTTGTATAGCAAGGGTTGGCGTGTAAATCAGTTACAGGCAGATGTGAAAGGTGCCCAGAAGGAAATTATGTTGGGAAAAGGTTATGAAAGTGGTTGCCAACAAAGGCAAAGGCATGTGAAAGCAAGAAAACTTTAGCATCTAAAGATGCTACATAAAAAATAAAGGGTTTCCTTAAAGAAGAACTAAACTCTAAAAAATGAATATGGCTAAAAATAGTATTGCACCAGCCTAAATGTTCTGCTTGTCAATAGCAGCAATGATCCAGGACTTCAAACTTGTCACAGCGGGTCACCATCTTGGAAAGTGTCTGTGACACTCACATGCTCAGTGGGCTCTGAGCAGCTGTTGAGAAGCTAAGCTTAGGGGTTGCTTCAATCATTAAACAGAAAATGAGGTTGGCCTGTAATATAAGCTGATGCTGCAGTGTTAAATTCTGATGCCAATTTCACTGGTTTCTGTGCTGTCATAGTCATTATTTTTATTAATTACTTATCAGTCTTATATTGTGACTATATTTCTATTGTATGTGTACTGTATACAGGGCTGATGATTACATTCCTATGCTAATTACATGAAGCTTTGTGTCATAACATTCATATTGTAGTGAATGAGAATTCATATTGAAGTATATTGTGAGTCTGTCCCTAAGCTCAGTAAGTGACAGCAGCACAGAGCATGTGAATCAGCAGAAAAGAAGATGGGGAGCTACTGGGGCATCTTTGGAGACACAGATCTTTACTGCTAAAGGGCTGTGGTTGCCTTGGGCTGGCACAGAAGCCCAAAACATAATGCACAGCATTTCTAGCCTTCTTCTTAAGTTAGGCTTTAGTTGTTCTTTAGTTGTTCATCTTCATGGCCTTTCTGCATAAACTATCACTAGCCCAAAGAAATCTTGAAACTGCACATCTCATCCACTACTCATGGGTAGTTATTTTGTGTAATGTATAGATAAGGATATCTCCACCATGGTGACCATCTTTGGATTCAGTTTGACAAGCTCATACAGTATGCCTCCATCTCCTCCACCCAGAATCAGCACTTCCTTCCCATAGTAGTCTTCCTTGCCACTGCCCATAATTGCTTGGGTGTATGCGAGGTCACTTTCTGCCAAGTCTGCAACATGGGAAAAACAGGTGGTAGTTGGATTAACTGTGTCTTCATACTTTCATATACACAATTGCTTCTCTTAGTGATGGTTTTATAAACACTAGGGCCTGGCTCTGATCTGCACTTAGCACCTGTGGGCACATAGCAGCCCACTACTGGGTAGCCCTCTCCCACCGATGCTTCCTAAATTGTGGGTCTGAATTATGCACAAGTTAAGGTATGGGATGGGGGTTTCCTATGTGCGTCCAGACCCTCATGAATACAGCACTGTATTTATGAGGCTCATGCAGGCTTCCATGCCCCATTTCAGAGTGATAAAACCTGTGGCAATTCCTAAATGTGCATGGCACAAATGTGCAAAAAACATTTAGTGTTTGATTGGTTGGGATTTTTTGTCTACCAGGAGACCCCAAAATCAGCAGCATTGGCTCATATATTGAAGTCAGTAGTTCTGTGCAAAGCTATAGAAGACAGCATTTCTCAGGTAAGGGAGGATCCCTGTATACAAATATGTTTCTTTATCTTCTGCAGTGTGTTAGCAGTTCATAATGATAGAGAAGGGTGTATAACTTTGTGACGTGTTTGATTGGTTGGGAATTTTGCCTTTTAGCTACTTTGTTCCTCTATTGCTAATACAGTATATTCTTTATGTCTTTATCAAAAATTACATATCTGTTAATGTATTTTAGACTGAATATTAATTTTACATCCAGTGAGTTACAATTTGCTTTTGTATTTTATAACCAACCTCCAGGGTTGGTCAGATACAAACCCCAATAACTCTACTAAAGTTTCCTGGAAGGATCCTGGAATCTTTAGTTTAAAAATGAATACAATTTCTTAACCCTATTAGTGAAGAATTTTCCGCCCCAGCATGGGGACTATTGCGAAGCACTGATGGAAAACAAAATCATTTAGCATAAAAAAATGTACTGCGCTGTACTTACTAACATCCCCATTGAGAATGAGAATATTTCCAAACTGCTTTGAGTGCATTATTTTTATATTCTGATAAGGCGATTCTTTACTGTAAACAACTTCATCTATGTCGTACTCAACCAGGCGTCCGTCAGCAGTGGGCCAGTATCTGTCTACAGAGGCACCTCGAACAAGAGCCGGTAATCTGCAACAGAGAAAAAACACATAAGCAGGACAAATTCTGGAATAAGTAAAAAATGCTCTCTCATTTACTTATTCTAACTAGGTATATAGAGACCATGACATTTATATAAAAAGATAAATAGGACTCTGCATGCTATAGTTTAATGTAAAGTTAGACAAAAGCTGCACATGAGAATTAAGGGGATCAAAATCCCCTGTCACTGTCCTCAAGATGCAAGAAATTACCAAGTCGCATAGCCCTATTGTAAATGGAACACAAGCCAAATATTTATTCACTAAATGAGAGGGAGCAATCTGAGTCACGGTACTTTATAGTGAGTAGAAAGCAGTGCGACATAAGTCACCCTTACACCATGTTCCTCTGAAAAATCTTACTGCTTTATGGATAGAACAGATACAAAAAGATGCAGATGGTGAATGGAGCTGCTAGGGTAATTCATATATTTACACTGGGCTACAATCAATTAACAATTTAATCAGCACTGATGCCACCCAAAATTGTGGTTCTCTACTGTGTGCACCCATCATGTTGCTAATATTGGCCTTCCTATAAGTGAAATTTGTCTTTGCTTTAATAACATTGTTTTTATGTATCATTATGAAAGGTCAGGTGCAAACGTGAACTCCGCTTCCATGTTTCACTCAACTGATGACACCATTAACAGCAACTCTCTCTGACATATTGCCAAAGTCAAGATCAAAGTTGCTATAGCTATTTCAAGTAACCTGTGGTTTAAACTCTGTTCTCCACCTGACAACACTTATGTCCGGCAATCTTGGGAAAAAAGTAATGAAGGGAGATTTTGAGAAGCCGTCAGAAAAATCACAGTTCCTTTATGAAACAGGATAGTGGTTTTTATAGGAGGCATCCAAACATTCCAATTCCATATAAAAGATCTCAACTATACAAGTTTCACCACAAGGGGGCACAAGAGGTTAAGAAATCCACAGACTATACTCACTATACAGAGCTTGGACATTCAGACCTTACTAGCCTATTAGAAATGCTTGCGTCTTGACGACTTTCTACAATTTTGACAACAGATGGAATATAACTGACTATGTTAAGGACTCCTTTATTTCCACCATAAATGCTCAATAAAGAACCATAAAGGGGAACTGTGAACCTGTCTTGTACAACTTTCCATCAGTTACATTCCTCTTTCTTTAGCTCAGTACTGAGGTTTAAGGATCTCTGCAGCACCTTTTTTTCTGTGCCTTCTATTCTCTAACCCAGGAGTGCCCACACTTTACTAATGTGAGATCTACTTTTATTGATAGTGTCCCATTATGATCTACATCCATAAAAACATTGTTATCATTGTGTTCCGTGGAAAATAATACTTAAATATTGATTAATGGCAAACTGTATATTGTTATATTTCAAAACAACTATTTATCACGTGACCGTAACATAATAAATATCTGAATGAAAAGAATGAAATAGGAGGGTGATATAGACAAGCTGTTTGATGACAAGACAAGCTGTTTGATGATAGTGTTTTGAGATCTACTTATCACCTGCTAAAGGTCTACTGGTAGATCCTGATCCACCTTTTGGGCACCCCTGTTATAACCTAAATTATTGTTGGTGTTTGAAATTATATAGACAATGTCACTAGTGGCCTGTGCAAACTGGGACAATATATTGCAACCGCTTGTTTCAGTTTTGAATAACTGACTTTGAAGTGCGAAAAGTCGCATTTTGTTTAACGGAGACCCGTCACCAAAAAAATTATTTCAAAACCTATTTTATCACTTTAGTCAAGTAAAATGAATTTTAATTACACTTTATAAATCTTTTGACTCTTGTTTCCTTCAGTCTGGGAATTCATAATTATAGCAAGCCAGCAGGAGCCATTTTTTAGACACTTATTAAGACAAGCCTTGAATCTTCTCAAAATCTTGTTTGTGCACCAGAGTGGGGGACCCGATGTCCATCCCCATGTCCTGGCTACACAATTAAATGGTAAAGAGAGAGGGGGACTGTGGGGAGAGCAGTGACATCTAGGAAGTGCTGAATGGAAACTGAAAGTAATTGCCTAAGGCATAGAGGAGGGGCAGAAAATATTTGATTGACAGCTGAGATTTTTAAATGAGCTTACAACAGCTATGAATGCTTTAATAAAAAGAATGTGCCAATAAGCCTAAAACTGCCAGAGCTGAACACTTGCTCCTTGCAAAGGTGTCCCTCTGTCCTCCTCTTTAAAGGGGCCACATAACACAGAAACCCCTAATATACCCATTACAGTTACCGGTTTCTTCAAAATGTATGAATAAAAAGCTTTTTCTATGTTTAACAGATCTTCTCTTTTTGCATCATTAGAAATCCTGGCAGGGAAGGAGGGACTAAACACTGATGTTACAAATTGTAACAACTTCTCCACAGCTTACAGACAGCATGCAGGAACTACATAACCCACAATGCATTGCACTGGGCTGTTCCTTTCCTTATTGAAATCACGTGTGCAGGGACTTGTGGGGTTTGGATGATGCAGGCTAAGGACATCTGGCTGCTGATACAAAGTAACAGTAATCAGACAGACAAGCAAAGTAGTCAGACAGATGGGAGAGCAGGGGGCCAGGATTAGGGAACTGTCAGAAACCATTAAAAACCATGAAAAGTCTTCTTATTTTTTTTAATTGATGTATATTGCAAAGTTGCTTGAAATAATGTTTAATTTTCAAAAAGCTTTTGTGGAGTTCCCCTTTTAAATCTGCTATTTATCACTAACGCCTTACTATAATACAGTTTTTGTTTAAACATCAACAAATTCCCCGTAGACAAGCCCTGTTCTATATTTATTGCTTTACATGTAGGAACTAGGCTGATATTCATTTGAATGACATGTTACAAAGGAAAAATGAATCTGTCCACTCTGAGCACATTTCATAGGCAATTGCTGCGCAATATGTTGGGGCTCTAAAAATACTTGATTATAATAATAATAATAATAATAATAAAAGCCGTTATATGAGAAATTCAGAAGTACTATTCCTTAAGCGTTAAGAAATGAGACCATAAGAAAACTTACCTCTTCACCTGCCTGATACTATCATGCAGAATTTCTTGCATCTTTTCTTCTATCTTGTTTACTATCTGCAAGAAAATATAAAAATACCTCTCCATAAACACTCATGCAGCAGCTAGGCAAGTTATATATAGACTTAAAAGACTGAACTTGAAGGATGTATGTCTTTTTTCAACCTTACTTACAATCTTTTTAGAAAATCTGACCCATATATAGTTACATAGTATTATTTCCAGTTAAGGACTAAAGTTAATTTTTCCCCCCCTTTTAGGGTAAATAAGGCCCCAGCAACCAGATAGCTTCTGAAATAACTGCGGTGTTGCCAAACAAAAAGCAAAATGACTTAAGAATAAAAAATAAAGACTAATTGCAAATTGTCTTCAAATATCAACATCTGCATCACTCTAAACGTTAATGGTGAAATACCCCTTTGAAGATGTTGTTCACCTTCCAAACACTTTTTTCAGTTCAGTTGTTTTCAAATTGTTGCCCAGAAATAAAGACTTTTTTCAATTACTTTCCATTATTTATCTTTTACTGTTTTTCAAAAATCTAAGTTTAAAGGGCAAGGAAAGGCAAAGAAATAAAATCCCATTTTAATTTTTTTTTATGAAAAAGAAATCTGTCTCCAATATACTTTAATTAAAAAATGTGTACAGTTTTTATAAGAAACCTGACTGTATGCAGTGAAATTCTCCCTTCATTTAGTGCTGTGGATAGGAATTGTCAGACGGTCCCTAACTTGTGGCAGGGAAACAATCATAATTATGAACAGCAGGGGGAGCCCCTGCCTTACTTACCAGCCATGCAGAACTCAAGCAGCTTTGTTTTTTGATCATTTATGACGATCCCTAAGAAGCCCAGACCACACTGAGCATGTGTATGTAGTCTAGTCTTGCAAAGATGTATAACAAAGTTACAAGATGACAGACCCCTGAGGCCAACGTTGAAAGCATAAATCATTTGTTTGATTAGGCTTGTGGCGCAGTGAGTTCATGTTTATGTTTAGTATACAAAATACAGCATTTCTAGCCTTATTCTATTTTACACTTTCCTTGCCCTTTAAAGTTGAATGTTGGTGTCTGGTGTTTGAGTCTGGCAGCTCAGTAATTCAAGTGCAGACTCTAAACTGATACAATTTTGACCTAAATGAAGAAATCAGCAGGTTTAAAGGGATTCGGTCATGATATCTATGATGTAGTTTTTATTTCTAAATAACACTGCTTACACTGCAAATAATTCACGCTACAAACATAAAATTTCATATGTGAACCAGCATATGTATTTTTTTAGTTGTAAAATTGGTGTGTAGGCATCCTTCTCAGATCATTTTGCTTGGTCATATGCCTTCAGAAAGAGCCAGCACTTTAGGATGGAACTGCTTTCTGGCAGGCTGTTGCCTCTCCTACTCAATGTAACTGAATGCATCTCAGATTTTACTGTTGAGTGCTGTTCTTAGATCTACCAGGCAGCTGTTATTTTGTGTTAGGGAGCTGTTATCTGGTTACCTTCCCATTATTCTGTTGTTAGGCTGCTGGGGAGGAAAGAGAGGGGGTGATTTCACTCCAACTTGCAGTACAGCAGTAAAGAGTGAATTAAGTTTATCAGAGCACAAGTCACATGACTTGGGGCAGCTGAGAAACTGACAATATTTCTACCCCCAGGTCAGATTTCAAAATGAAATATTAAAAAAAATCTGTTTTCAATGCAGAACTCTGCATCAGCACTATTAACAGATGTATTTTGGGGGGAAAAAAATCCCCATGACAGTATCCCTTTATGGACAATATGCATACCTGATGGGCAGATGCCTTTTCCTGCGGCTCATCGCTGCACTGCACATCTATCAGCACTAAGCCACGAGGGTAGATTCGTACAGTAGCAAAGCTGCACAATAGAAAAGTCACACTTGTATGATTTGTTTTCATTAGACAATTCATCAATAAACATACAATATATATTATGCTGCATAAATGTAACATTCTATAAAATCATCATCATGGATTTAAATATTTTCATAAAAAGGCACAACTCCAGCACAAGGATAGGTAACTTGCAGATGTCTGCACACTACAACAAGCCTCAGCGCTTAAGACCAACAACAAACAGAGCAAAGCTGTTCGCCCATTCCTGCTCAATCATCATATCGTTCATATATAAGGCTTGAGCAAAACATACTTTCCACCTGTTTTTTTTATTAAGAAATGTCTATGGTTTTTGTTATTTCTAGCACTTAACGGGCAAAGAGTGGAATGAAAGTCAAATTCTATTTCCAGTCCTGTTATGGGAGCAGAGGATACATCACCAGTCCACTGAGAGGTATACTGCCACTTAAAGGACCAGTAACATGAAAAAAATGGTAAAAACTTTTTTGTATAACAGAAAAAAAACCAAGACATATTTAACTTTAAAATTGCAAAGTCTTAATTAAGAAATAACTTAACAATACTCAGCTTCCAGTCCTCTTCAGAAAAGGTGATCGAGCGATACATTGTGCGGTGCTCGATTTCTCTTCCCTGCCTTCCTTATAGGAGATAGCCGGGGGGAGATATCGAGCGCCGCATGATGTCACCTTTTCCGACGAGGAGCTCAAGCGAAGTTTCGGTAAGTTATTTCTTAATAAAGATTTTTTTAATGTTAAATATGTCTTGGTGGATTTTTTCATTGTATCCAAATGAATTTTTAAAGTGGTGGTTCACCTTTAAGGTAACTTTTATTATGTTGTAGAACTGTCAATTCTAAGCTAGTTTTAAATTGGTTTTCATTATTTATTTTTTATAGTTTTATAGTTATTTGCCTTTTTCTTCGGATTCTTTGCAGCTTTCAAATGGGGGTCGCCGTCCCCATCTAAAAAACAAATGCTCTGTAAGGCTACAAATGTATTATTGCTACTTTTTATTTCTGATTCTTCTAGTCAGACTCTCTCCTATTCATATCCCAGTCTCTTATTCAAATGCACGGTTGCTAGGGTAATTTGGGCCCTAGTTACCAGATTGCTTAAAATGCAAATTGAAGAGCTGCTGAATAAAAAGCTAAATAACTCAAAAAGCTTTAATAATAAAAATGAAAACAAATTGCAAATTATCTCAGAATATCACTCTTTACATCATACTAAAGGTTATCTGAAAGGTGAACAACCCCTTTAAAAAATGAATTTCATGTTATTGGTCCCTCAAGGACCAACCAGCACTACCAAAAGGAAGAACGAAAGGGTTTTATATGCATTTAAATACAATGTACTGCTGCCCTGCACGGGTAAAAGTAGCATATATGCTGTAGGTTTTATACCAGCTACATTGTAGCTACACTTGCCAGTTGCCACTGGATGAAGGCACAGGGATTCTGTCATGATTTTTATGATGTAGATTTTATTTTTAAATTACACTGTTTACACACTGCACTAATTCCCTCTACAGTATAAAATTGCATTCCTGAACCAGCAAGTGTATTTTTGTAAGTTGTAATACTGGTGTGTAGGCAGCCATCTCATGTGCTTTCAGAAAGAGCCTGCACTTTAAGATGGAACTGCTTTCTGGCAGGCTGTTGTTTTTCCTACTCAATGTAACTGAATGTAATGCAGTGGGACTTGGCTTTTACTATTGAGTGCTGTTCTTACATCTACCAGGCAGCTGTTATCTTGTGTTAGGGAGCTGCTATCTTGTTACCTTCCCATTGTTCTGTTGTTAGGCTGCTGGGAGGAGAAAGGAAGGGGGATGATTTCACTCCAACTTGCAGTAAAGACTGACTAAAGTTTCTAAGAGCACAAGTCACATGACTTGGGGCAGCTGGGAAACAGACAATATGTCTAGCCCCATGTCAGGTTTCAAAATTACATTTAAAAAAAATCTGTTTGCTCTTTTGAGAAATGGATTTCTGTGCAGATGTCTGCTGGAGCAGCACTATTAACTGATGCATTTTGAAAAAAATCATTTCCCCGTGACAGTGTCCCTTTAAATGTGAACTGCTGTTGTCACTGGCCCATTAAGAATAGTTTTAAATGAGAATAACATTCCTGTGTATCAGAGCTCAACAGCAATAAAGTGTATGTGCTTGTTTTTCCTTCCAGCCCCTGGCATTTTCAATAGCAATTATTATTCACTTCAGACTCAGATCATAATGTATGCCAATTCTGGCTGGCACCACTAATAATACTTGGTTCTGCTAAGGAGGTATGTTAATATTATACATTCCCATTGATTTTTGCCCTTGAAAACTAATGGCTAGGTTTTGGTATGAAAGTGTTTTTTTCAGACCCCAATAGTACCCTCTAGTTGTGCCTATTAATGACACACAATATAGGGGAGTCCAAGGGGACACCCAGACACCACTTACAACTAGTTCCTTAAATATAGGGCTGCCAGATATTAAACTGCAGGTCAGGGCCCACAATGCAACACACTTTGTGCTTTTTATTATTGCACAATATTCCCTGCACTGCATTTGCTTAATAACTTTGTTAAAAACAGAGGAATAAATGACTTTAAAACAAATGTGATTTGTGTAGAATTACATGGACTAACTGTACTTTTTCTGCGGTCTGTAAAAAAAAAAAAAAAAAAAACTGATGCTCCGTGTATTAAATGACATTTCCCCTCTAAACAATACAATACTAGAAATATTGTGTTCTCTACAATGTTATTTACATGGGAACAGGAACAATATAACAATGGCTTAACTTCATCCAAATGACCCAGACATCAGTTTACGGTGAAATAAAAGTGAATGTAAACAGAGAAATATCCGTTAGTGAATGTACATTGCAAGAGCTGGGATCATGTTTTGCAGATGACTGCACGCCAAGACTAAAGGTCAGATCTATAACGGTGCACATGCCAGTCTGATTATTTATGGCAGTGATCCAGATTTCACTATATCAGACATTTAATAGCTTTTACAGTTACTTAAAACTCCATTTTTGCTGTTGTTGATGCTGTATCTTGATTATATTTAATCGGCGAGAAATCTGGAGGCTAAGGCTAGTGTCACACAAGGCCTGAAATCTGCCTGCTACAAAAATCCAGGAGCCTACAGTGGAATAATAATCCCATAATAAGCCCATTACGCTACCTGCACCAGGATTCATTGCATTGGCCCGGATGTTGGAGCTGAAAAGGTGTTTTGGCACCAAAATCTGCCACGTGTAGCTGATTCCAAGCAAACACAATGGATCCGGGTGCAGGCAAGGTAAGGGGCTGATTCTCGGCCTGTGTTTTCTAAACAAAAGATTGCATACCTCCCAATTATCCTGTTTAGAGCGGGACAGTCCCGCTTTTGACCGCTGAACCTGCAGTCCCACATTTTGTACTGAAATGTCCTGTTTTTCTCTTTGATCTCCTGCACTGAACAGCCAGAAAAAAGATACACAGTTTCTAACTTAAGTGGCTTTTGGCAGAGAGCCCAGAATAGATAGCTAGATACTTTTGTAATAGTTTTAGATAAGCAGGGAGAACTAAGACAGTTCACCAAAACTGTCATAACACATAGAAACTAACTTTCAAGTACAAACTTTCAAAACCTGGCAAATTTAGTAAAATGCACTTGGTAATTAGGGGGTGTGGACCCCAAAATGGGCATGGGCAAACATTTTTTTGTCCCTCTTCCTGTTTCCAAAATGTTGGGAGGTATGTGATTGTGCTGCTTGAAGGTTAAAAAGCATATTGTCACTTAAATTGGATCTAAACCTCAAAATGAGTGGTCTTCTGAGCACTTTTGCAAATATTTTTTGTGATTTCTGAAAAAATCAGCAGCCAACAGTTAGTCAAACTAATAATTTTTTTTATAAATATTAATGTGGTTTTAGTTTTTAAAAATTCTCATTTAAAAAACAACATTACACCAGGGTACTTTGTGTTGTCCCATGCACAGTATAGTAAAATGTCTAATTTCTGCTCCAATTTTCAATAATAAAATGTTCATGGTCTGAGAGAGCAGCGAGGGATCACCTGAGCTCAGGCAGCGGTGTTTTTTTTTTGTTTTTTTTTAACCCCAGCCCAGTGGCGTAACTAGATGTTACTGGGCCCCACAACAAATACATTTTAGGACCCAAAACATATCCAGAAGTTGTCCAGGTCATTATTTGGGCCTCATGGGGCTCCTTTTACCTCCTGGGACCCCCTGCAACAGGTACAAAGTTACAATGGGCACTCGCACACCCTAAATAGAAAACACGATACCTGGTGCTCTTTGGTAGAGGCACGGCCACCTCAATTCAATGCAGAGATAAGGAGATCCAAGGCACTTAGGTTGTAGCAAGCAAGGAACACCTTGCACGTTTATTGAGGAAGTGAGCAATGTTTCGGGGTCACACCCCTTTGTCAAGCATGCTGATTGACAAAGGGGTGTGACCCCGAAACGTTGCTCACTTCCGCAATAAACGTGCAAGGTGTTCCTTGCTTGCTACAACCTCAGTGCCTTGGATCTCCTTATCACCCCCTGCAACAGGTCTGCTTCCTCTGTAGTTATGCCCCTGCCCCTGCCCCAGCCCCAGCCCTAAAGATTTGGCACCCACCAGTGTACACTGCATTCCCTGTCTTTAATGAAGCAGAGAAAGCCCAAAGAAGAGCAAGCAAAACAGATGGTGTAGGATTTGGAAGGGATCAGTTCTAAAGAAAGGCTGGTCAAGTTTGGAATTGCACTCTATAGAAGAAGCAGAATTTGCCAGAATCCCAATATGAATCTTGGTCTCAGTACATGCATAATAACTATGGATGATAGTCATGGATGCCAAATCTATGGCTATACCAACAGGCTAGTGTACCTAAGTGTAATCTGAAGGGCCAGAGTTTAGCCAGATATATTATCCCTTCTACAACAACATATTCACTAGCATTTCACAAGAAAAACAACACTTAATTCCCTATCACATTACATCCCTTCTCCCTAATTTCAGCAAAATTTGGATGCCAATGTGCAAAATAATCACATTCTTTGCATGCCTGATGTAGTGCCAACAAGAGGTTTAGTTAATGAAGACCAACTCCAATAAAATCACAGGGTATAATGCAGGAGCCCGAGGCCTGATTAAATAAATTGAAAAACCTAACAAACATTTCTCTAGCAAGGTCAGAAAATCATATGACAGCAGCTGACTTAAATGCTCTGCTGAAGGTTAGAAACGCACACACACAGAAATTGTGTTTATGAATTTGGAAAGCAAACATTTCAACTGTCACTATGTGACACTCTTTCAGCGTGTTTGCTAAAGAATGGAATGCAGACATGCCAAAGTCAGACAGTGATGATTATTCTGATGCGGGTTGCCCTTCGGCACTATTATTTGATACGTACAATGGTAAGAAAAGCCAACCGGTAAAACATATCCCATACGTTGCTATTAGAAGTGGGGAAGGTGATTAAAGGGGCTGTAAAGGTAAAAATAAAATCCAAGTTCTACTTTCTGTACTGAAAAAGAAACTTAATTTATCCTTAATATATCAAGAAAAAAAATCTGTATTGTTTTTATGAAAAACTGGATTGTATGCAGAGAAATCCTCCCATTTGTTTACTTGCTGTGACTGCTGCAAATCTCTACAGGGTCGCCGGCTGCTCTTCAGGGAAACAAACACATCTGCTGAGTTCTATACGGCTGGAAAGGATGGTGCAGGCTGTTTTTATACTGAAATTAGCTAAGACTAACCAGGTTAAGAAAACAAAACATAAAATAACCCTGCACATTGTTTCCTTGTGGTCCCAAAGTACAATCCCCCTGCAGCAGTTAGGGACCATCTAAAGTTTCCTACCCACAGCAGTCAGAGCAAGTAAAATGAAGGAGGGATTTCATTGTTTACATTCAGGTTTCTTATAAAAACGGTCCTATCCTATGTACCACAAACCACACAATTTTACATATCTTCCAAAGTACAAGAGGAAAACTGCAATTAAAGGTGGCCATACACGTAGAGATCTGCTCATTTGGGGATGTTGCCAAACGAGCGGATCTCTCCCCGATATGCCCACCTTGAGGTGGGCTATATCGGGCTGATCCGATCGTGGGCCCTAGGGCCCAACGATCGCATCAGTACGGGCGGTCGGATCGCGGGACCGCATCAACAAACAGATGCGGCCACGATCCGACGGGATTTTTAATCCTGCCCGATCGACATCTGGCCGACTTTCGGCCAGATATCGATCGGGAAAGCCCGTCGGAGGGCCCCCCACATGGGCCGATAAGCAGCTTTTATCTGCCCGTGTATGGCCACCTTTACAGTGAGATGCCAGATCAGATCAGAGGATCCCTGTTACTGGGGGTCCTGGAATTATTTTTAAGATTCCCCTACCCTTACACCAACCCCCCCAATTTTTTATTTTATTTTTTTGCCTACTTAACATAACAGAAATAAACATAACTATGCATAATAATTATTTATACTGCATTTAAATATTATTTTCTCAAATTCCGAAAATCACTTTTAGGATGGAATTCAAGCGGCTGCCCTTCTTTGCCAAGATCTAACCAAAACAGTTGGTAAGCCATGTCATTGAAAATACTGCCAGTTAAAATAGTTTCATCTGTACAGTACAGCATGTAAACCCTCTAGCACAGCCAATGCTTGAGTCAAACTTTACTGAAAGTGGTGCTCTGTTTGTTACTAATATCAGTACTACAAATTGTAATGTGCAACAACTGGTTACTTTCATTTAGATATCAGCAACAGGTTTCAGTGATAAAAAGTAGATTCTAACCTAAATGTTAGCCCCAAGGCAGAATTAAAGATTTAATCTGGGTCCTACAAAATAAAAAACCCTGCATTATCATGACAACAGAGCTAATAGAGATGGAGCAGATTTAATACAGTAAGACGTTTTGCTTGGAAGATAAGAAATGCCAATATGTTTAATTCAAAACACCCACAAACTGAGCCTGATTATACCCTACACCACAGTTGCCTCCATCACTATAATCAATTTCATACTGTCACTACAGTTTGCGAATCAACAGTTCTTTCCATAATTTGGATCTTCCTACCTTAATTCTACTAGAAAAATATATGTAATATTTAAATAAAACCAATAGGCTTCCAATAAGGATTAATTATATCTTAGTTGGGATGAAGTACTGTTTTATCATTACAGAGACGGCTTTTCTGTAATTCTGAGATTTCTGGATAATGGCTTTGCAGATAATGGATCCCATATCTGTACTAAATTAAACAGAACAGCTCTTAATGGATTTATACACACACACACACACACACACACACACACACACACACACACGGTTCAAAAAAAGCCGACCTCTGCGTAAATATGCTACACGGTTTCAACCTTAGGCAATGGTGTGATGCGCTAGCGTGTTTATGCGGCAGTCAGCTTTTTTAAAAACCGCAGCGTGGACCATACGGTAAAAACATGTGTGTGTTCAGGGCCTAAATCTAAATCTGCTGGATCTCTTCAGCACAGCTCTTCAAATGCATGGCTCCATGGATCCTCTTAATCCTCTCCACTAATACTGTATCTCCATAATATCTAGCTTGGATTAAGGATCCTCAATAGTGTATGCCCATTATTTCTTAGCATGCTATATGGGTTATAGTATCTCACTCTCACTCTTTATTGGTTCTTCAGCATTTCTAGAGACTTCAGCGTCATTATGAAACATGGTCCCTGTAGGTTTAGGGTATGCAGCATCAAAGTCTCATAAATAATGGATGGCTCACTTCCTATTCATATTGTTCCAGTTTAACTTTCCTGGGTCAGCACTATTTTTGCTGCTCATGCCAAGATTACATCATCAAGGATTTACTCCATGAAATATTCAACAAGACTGTAAGGTAAGGCAAGGCAAAGGCCAGATGGGGCACAAATCAGCCCCGTCTGGCCCTAGCCTTAAGTACTGCAGTATTAATAACCATCCAGTGAAGAGGTACATGAAACATGTTTGCCTAAACAAATTCCAGCCCTTGTGCCAAGGTCAGAACAATGTGCTGGAAAAGTCTATCATTTAAGGTTGCAGGGTTTGGTACGTCAAAACAAATGTATAATGGCTAGAGGGTTGAGTCTTATTCTCTCTAAGCATTTCTGTAAATTGTGCTTCTGCTTTGAATTCTGTGACATTCCTAAATTGCATTCACCATCAATAAAACCTAGTAGTAAAAGTCTAACCAATAAGAAACCTTGCAATGCAATTAAACAGAATTGTGTAACCTTTTCATATGGCAGATCATGTACACAGCCCAATCTCGGATACTTTGCAAGGTTTGAGCTTGTTAGTGCATATATATTAGGAATCGGTTTGGTATCCAAACTAAACGTGAATCCTTAAAGGCATTCTGTCATGTTTTTTATGGTGTAGTTTTTATTGATAAATTATACGGTTTACACTGCAAATAATTCACTCTACCATATAAAATAAAATTCCCAATACAACAGGGCTATTTTTTCTTTAGTTGTATTATTGGTGTGTAGTCGGGTCATTTTGTCTGGTCATGTACTGCACTATGGAACTGCTTTCTGACAGGCTATGGTTTCTCCTCCTCAATGTAGCTGAACATGGGTTTGTATTATTGAGCGCTTTTCCTTCTTCTTTCATTTCCCACAGCAGATGCATGAGCCTACACAAATAAAGAAAAAGCCAATCGCTCCATGGTGCTTGCTGGAAGAGTCCCTGGGCCAATGCAGTTTCCTCCAGATAGGAGCACTGGCCCAGGGTGCGATGTAAGTATATATGATCACTTGGGGGCGCCGCCAATTAAATATACCTTTCCTTCTCCTTCCAAACAACCTTTTTCACAATAGGAATGCATTTTTTTTTTGTCAATTTTGTTCCAAATTACTTCTGAACGGTTGCTCAGCCTTTATCCCCTCCATCGTCTCCGACTCCTGTTATAGACCTCTGAAGTGTAAAGTAGTTGTCTTTGCTTTAATCTAAATAGGAGTCTGGGGGGATCTTTTGTCGGAACATGGAGTTCCCCTTCAAGACTAATTGAAATGAAAGTTACCTTAAAGGTGAACAACTCATTTAAACATACTCTACTCTTACCTATTTTTTGTTTAGTTGAGTTTTGAGGACATGTTGGAGAACACACCGGACAATGCAATAAAGTTTTGCTTACCTCCCATTCTTTCCTGTATAAGTAGCCAAATAACCATGATCTTCCCATGTATGGACTGTCTCTGTCATTTCCTGCTCTTGAAATATAGGCTGTAGATCTTTAATAATGGCGCCCCCGTCAGCTACAGAGAAAGAATGGAAAGAACTGAATACACTGACAAATGCAAGATACATTCAAAGCTACAACAAAGCTACAACAAAGCAAAAATTAAAGAGAAAATAAACTGTGGTTATACACAAACTTCTTTCTTACAAATGTCCTAATACCACATGCATGAACGAGGCCTTGATATATTTTCTAAAAAATACATATTGACATATTTTATGAGATGGCAACAAACTGTGTTCTAGAGATAAATGCAACAGTGTAATTGTAAATATGTTGCAAGTCTTCAGGGCTTAAAGAACAAGTAAACATATTTTTTTTTCTATCTGTAAATTTGCTCTAAACAGTCCCCCAGATTAATGTACCTTAGTCCCTGCTGCAAATCTGCTCTGTTTTCTGTGTTATCAGCAGCTTGTTTCCCCTTCTTCCTGGTGCAGAGTGAAGCCCCGCCCCTTAGCTTACTGAGCTGACCTTATCTCTTGGACAGGCTTGATAAAGGGTCCTGCGAGGCCCGAAACGTTGCCATTTGTTTGTCTGCACGATTGGAGCCAATAAACCACGTTTTTGCAATTTTCAACTTGAGTGTGCTATGGTACATTGGATTAGTGTATGAATTTTCTGACCAAGTGGCAGGTTGGATCATACCAATAAGCACCTAACCCGAAAAGGGACCTAACCATCTGTGGTAAGAGCACTCCAGTATTGAGTGGACTTATCTCTTGGACTAGTCCTGGAGATCATTTGCATGCTGTGACATAGCAGAGACAAGAGAGGAAGGGGAGCCAGTGTGTGCAGCTTTTTTTTCTCCTCATGTGCACTCCCTGCTCCTTCTGGTTCATTCCATATCACAGCAGCACTGAGAGGAATATTTCTCTGACACTGCTGATGTACTGTAGGTAAAGTAACAGCCCTTTCTCAATTTATAACACATTTTATAATGCTATTGATTGCAAAGCCTGATATTCTGTCTGGTTATGTAAAGAATAAAGCTGATTTTTTACTGAGTTTGATTAACTCATTCATGTGTCCCTTTACTGATCAATTTATGTACAAAGCTATTTGATTTTTTCTTTTTCCATTTCTGCATACTGACATAGATTAACTATGGTGGTTGTGCAAGTGATTGTTGATGAGCCTGGGGGAACTGATTTATTATCAGTTAGAATGGCAAGTGGGGATTTTATTTAGAATCAGAATGGCAGCCTGTTCTGGGAGTTGTTCATTACAGTGAATGTTCAGAGCCTTATGCAAGAAATGTTTGTGATGCTGGGGGAAACTAGCTTACTAATGCACACACTGGCTCCCTCTTCCTCTCTATTGTGGAACAGCAGCAAATGGACTGCTCAGTAAACTAAGGGGCTGGGCTTCACTCTGCACCAGGAAGAAGGGGAAACAAGCTGCTGATAACACAGAAACCAGAGCAGACTTGCAGCAGGGACTAAGGTACATTAATCTGGGGGGCTGTTTAGAGCAAATTTACAGATAGAAAAAGAAAAACATTTACTTTTCCTTTATAGGTCGCTCTGGTAAGCAAAATAATCCATGGAAGCATGCAGATCATGTACAGTAAATATGCAAAAGGAATAGTAGATTTAAGATATGGAGATCCAAATTATGGAAATACCCCTTATGTGGAAACCCCAGATCCTGGGCATTCCAGGTAAGAGGGCACATGCCTTTATTAGTGAAATTAAGAGGTTTCAAATACTAACCATATTCATATTTTGTCTTGGTTCTGCCTGTAAATAGTCAAGTCCAATTATTCTGCACCTCTACCATAGAATCAATTTTATCCAAATTTTTACCCCCCCCCAAAAAAAATATTAGGCTAATATCTAATATCCCACTTATGTTGTAATATTGAATATACAAGTATAGGATCTGTTATGTGGAAACCCATTTTCCAGAAAATTCTGAATTACAGGAGGGCCATCTCCCATAAGGTTCATTTTAATGAAATAATGCTATTTTTTTAAAATTATTTAGTTTTTCTCTTTAATAATAAAAGAGAACCTTGTACTTGATCCCAGCTAAGATATAATGAATCCTTATTGGAAGCAAAACCAGCCTATTTGGGTTTATTTAATGTTTACATGATTTTATAGTAGACTTAGGGGCAGATTTACTATTGGTCGAATTTCGAATTGTTTTCGATCGAATTATCAAATCGTTCGAATTGATCGATTCGAATGATTTTAACCATTCGATCGAATTTTTATAATTCGATCAAAATTCGCCAAAGACACTTCGGTAGATTGAAACTGGCAAACTAGGCAGTCGAATAAAAATTTATAGGGGATGTAATTCGATAGTCAAGTATTCGAATAGATTTTTATTCAAATTATTCGATTCGATCAAATTTACTGGTCGAATTAACCTAATTAGCATATCCAAAATTCTAATCTTTTTGAAAATTCGATTGAATTTCAAATCATTCATGTGAATACATGTGAATTTAGTTAATCTGCCCCTTAGGGTAAAGGCACGCAGGCAGATTCAGGGAGATTTAGTCGCCTGGCGGCTAATAGTCCTTTCTTTGGGGCGACAATCTACCAAAACTGCCTTTCCGCCGGCTACAATGAAAAATCGCTGACAGGATAGCACACGCTGCGCTTCGTTTTCCAAAGTCGCCCAAAGTTTCCTCACAGCATGCGCTATCCCTTTGAGGATTTTACATTGTAGCCAAGGGGAAGGTAGGAGATTCTCGCCTCGAAGAAGAGGCGATTAGTAGTCAGGCGACTAAATCTCCCAGAATCAAGCACTCTGGATAACAGGTTCCACACCCCCCCCCCATAGTGTAACATTAATGCTGCAATGCTCAACCATTGTCATTAAAGGAACAGTAACACCAAAAACTGAAAGTGCATCAAAGCAATTAAAATAAAATGTACTGTTGCTCTACATAACTCTAAAATGCGACCTTTGAAAAATAACCCTTCTGCCTCAAGTTATAATATAATAAACCAGCACCTAAGTCAATAAAATTGCCTCTCTGTGTACATTACTGCTGTGCAGCTCCGCAATCTAGCAGCTTGAGACACTCCTTGGGATGTCTGTTATCCAGCAGGTATTATATACAAGTGGTTGCAATTTTTTCCTTTTAGGTTGATGCAAGATGTGACTTTAGACATGCTAAGGCATTTCCTTAGACTAACTGGTACACTAATGTGACTTGGTTGTCATGCTTGATTATTAGAAGGAAGGAGAACTGTGAGAATATTCATTTTCACACCTAACTGAACAGTTCTCAACCCTTCAGTGCAATGAATGCGCATACCAATTCTGATTTAAAACTAAGCAAAACGAAGTAGAAAAAAAAAAAAACAAGAAACAATAGTTGAAGCCTCTATAACACAAGTGTGGGAATCCAGCAAGGAGGGCGGCAGATAAAAAATGTTAACATTAAATAAAAAAACAGAAGCATGAGCCAAATGATAATTTGATGCCAGCATTGTTCAACATAGTTTCTTGGCTGCTTTCCACGGGAAAGAAATGACAGAAATAACAACATTTATCACCAATTAATTGTCCTTGTCATAATACACAAACCAAGCTAGGAAAAGATGTTGTAGCTAATTCTTATCCTTTAATGAAAAAGAAACCTGTCTCCAATATACTTTAATGAAAAAATGTGTACCGTTTTCATAAGAAACCTTACTGTATGCAGTGATATTCTCCCTTCATTTACTTCTGTGGATAGGAATTGTCAGACCTCCCTAACTGCTCTGCAGGGAAACAATCATACTTATGAACTACAGGGGGAGCTCCGCCTTACTTCACAGCCTTTGTTTCCCTGTAGAGCAGTCGGCGACTGTGTAGGAATTTGTATTGGATTTTATTTTTGCCTTTACAGCCCCTTTACGGTTTCCAACTCCAGCTGCAGGGACAAAGATCATGGAGCCAGATTTAAAACAGATAAACTGGGATTCTATTTGGAGGATTATTTTGCTGCAGTCACTGGTTCTGCAGAGTTGGAGAAAGATAAAAACTATAAAATCCACATGACAACACAGGACCCACTGAAGTCTGTATATTCTGATTATTAATCAGTCTTGCTGTATCAGCTTCTAGCAGATCTTTGACTTATGCTGCCTTCTCAAGGCCTCCAAAGACTCTTCTTAAAACAATGTAATCCAATTGGATAATACACCCTTATGTGGGAGGAAATTAAAAAAATCAAGCTGATTGTGCCAACAAGTGTACAATGTACCTTTTATTTCAGTGAGAATGCTTTGCTCTTCAAGATGCACACATTATGCAAATTATAATTTTGTGAAGGTCATAACCAGAGAGATAAAACACATATTAAGCTCCTTGTGAATAAGGAGCACAATCAGTTTTTGCTATATATACACCTTTATGTGATGTCATCCCTTGGGTACCCGACAGCCATTCTCAAAGAAACAGTAACAACAAAAAATGAAAGTATTTTTAAAGTAATGCAAATATAAGTTGTGCTGCCTTGCACTGGTACAACTGGTGTGTTTGCTTCAGAAACTCTACTATAGTTTAATTTAAACAAGCTGCTGTGTAGCCACTGAGGCAGCCATTCAAAGCTGAAAAAGGCACAGGATATACAGATGATAAATGATAAGCTCTGTAATATTCAATGGGATTCTTCAGACCTTATACTTATCTAGATATCTTACTTGTCTAGATGGACTTATCTGATATCTACGGTGTGTACTGTGCTTGAACGGCTGTCCCCATTGTTACACCAAAGTTTTCTTATATAAGCTATATTTGTGTTTCTGTAGCAAACACTCGAGTGCAAGGTAACCGTATGTTATATTGTCATTACTTAAAAACACTTACATTTTTTGGTGTTACTGTTTCTTTAAGTGAAAGAACATGCATAAGGTACCTTGTGCTTAAATTCATTTTTCAGTATAAAATTAAAAAGTGGGTAAATAAATAGGCTATGCAAAATACAAAATGTTTTGAATATAGTTAGCCAGAAATGTAATATATAAAGGCTGGAGTGACTGGATGTCTAACAGAACAGCCAGAACACTACTTCCTGTTTGCAACTCTCTTGGTTTCCACAGATTGGTTACCAGGCGTAACCAATCAGTGACTTGAGGGGGGGGGGGACATGGGTCATAACTGTTGCTTTTGAATCTGAGCTGAATGCTGAGGATCGATTGCAAACTCACTGAACAGTTATTTCGCATTTGGCCCCCTTCAAGTCGCTGACTAACTTAGAGTTAAAGAGCTGAAAAGCAGGAAGTAGTGTTCTGGCTATTATGTTGGACATCCAGTCACTCCAGCCTTTATACATTACATTTTTTGGCTAACTAACTATATTAGATTTTTTTTTTATTTTGCACAGCCTATCTGTTTATCCAGTTTTTATTTTAAAACTGAGCTGTTCCCATTCTGCAGATACATGGCAATGCCATGCCTTTTCAACCAAAATCTGCCTAGAATGATTACAATAGGCAACTAAGCAACAAGCATATTATTGTTAACAGGCTAAGGGGGCATTCGTGTTTTCTCTGCAATCTGAGATTTGCCTGCTGTTCACCTTCCAACACTTTTTTCAGTCAGTTCAATAGTTTTCACATAGTCCACCAGAAATGAAGACTTTTTCCAATGACTTTCTATTTTCTATCTGTGACTGTTTATCTAATATTGAAGAGGAAAGCTTCATTTTTCACCTTCTTATGTCTTTGAGGGGGGGGGGGGGGTGCAGACTCTGTAAACTGTTCTAAATGGATACATTTAGTTAATCCTGAGTTTCATTAAAGGGGGGGGGGGGGTCACCTCCAAGCTAACTTTCAGTATGATATAGACAATCTTATTGTAAGACAGGTTGCAGTTGGTTTTAATTTTTTATGTATCCAAATTTTCAGTTAGTTAGTTTTCAGTTTTAGCATTCTGGTGGCCAGGATCCAAATTACCCTAGTAAACATGCAATGCTTTTAATAGGAGCCTGCAATATGAATATGAGAGGGCCTGAATAGAAAAAGGAGTAATAAAAAGTAGCAATAACAATAAATTTGTAGATTCACACAGCATTTGTTTTAGATGGGGTCTGTGACCCCTATCTGAAAGCTGGAACAGCCTGTTCTTCCAGTTAATCCAGGGGAACAGGCTGAATCCAGTAAAAGGGGCATTACTTACCTGCAGAGGAAAGAGGGAGGGTTAGGCATATTATATCCAGTGACCTTCTTTGAATCCAATGTCTTGAAGTTCAACTTTGGGAGCATGGGAACTGATTGCATGTGGGAATATTGCATCAGGAATAGGGTACGGATTCTGGCTAAAACTTATGAGAAAGTGGGACATCGCAATTGGGGAACTGGGTTCTGTTGCGAGAAGGCAAATTTATCAGAGGCCTTGCAAGCTATTTTGTTGTCCCCTTGAAGGACTGTGCGGGGGACACTCTTTCTCAGAGCCTCCAGTCACTCATTGATTATGCAAGATCTAAAATAGTGTAAAATAATTGCGGCATTGGGACAGAGAAAAATAAAACACACACCTTGATGAATTTGCCATTTAGAATGGAACTCCCATTTAAGGTTTTTTGAATTTTATACTGTTGGTCTGACCAAAAAAAATTGTTTAACATGTAGGAAAAGTTTAAATCGGGGGATATAAAATTGTGGTTTCACTGTATATTAAGCAGCTTTTTTCTGCATTACACAGCATAATAAATAGGCCCCTCTGGCAATGAGAAGGCTTCAGCAAAGTACAGTCATTTTCCCAAGTAAAATTACAGTTGTGCTGCCAGGTGGCCTAAATAGAATAAGAAATGTTGTTTCACTAGATCTAGAAATCAAGTAGCTGAAATATACGTAGCCTTTAAACAGCAACCTAATGCAGTTTGCCTAAAGTCACGCTGTGCTTGAGACAGGGCTAATATAAGGTTTGCAAAGGCATTAGCTCAGTTGTCTGTATGTACCAAGGAAACCAAATGCTAGGCTATCTTATAAATAAATCGGAAAGCATCAAGACCGCGCTTTAGTAAAAAAATAATGTTAGTTTCTATATTCTAATATCCCACTTATGTTGTAATAATGAATATACAAGTATAGGATCTGTTATGTGGTAACCCGTTTTCCAGAAAGTTCCGAATTATGGGAGGGTCATCTCCCAGAGAGTTCATTTTAATTAAATAATTGTAATTTTTAAAAATGATTTCCTTTTTCTCTGTAATAATAAAACAGCACCTTAAATTAGATCTCAACTAAGATATAATTAATACTTATTGAAGAGAAAACAATCATATTGATCCAGGATTCGGTTCAGTATTCGGCCAGGATTCGACCATTTTCAGCAGGATTCGGATTTGGCAGAGTCCTTGTGCCTGGCCGAACCGAATCCTTAAAATCATGTGACTTTGCGTCATAAAACAAGGAAGTAAAAAAAGTGCCACTCTTTTACCCTCCCCCTCACTTATTTGCATATGCAAATTAGGGTTTGGTCAGTTCAGTATTCGGACGAATCTTTTGCAACGCATTGGGGGGTTCGGCCGAATCCAAAATAGTGGATGCGTGGTGCATCCCTAATATCGATTATATAATAAATGACTTTTCAGTAGACTAATCATATTGATTATATAATAAATAATTTTTCAGAAGACTTAGGGGCAGATTTACTAAATTCACATGAATTTCGAATACCTTTTTTGGAGTACTTAGTATGGAGAGCCAAATTATGGAAAGATCCCTCATCAAGGAAACCCCACGTCCTGAGCATTCTATATAATAGGTCCCATCCCTGTACTGGGCATACTGCTTTCTTTTTCAGAGCTTAGAGATCTCTGAGAGCAGTTTGAAACTCCACAGGCACAGCACAGGTTTATAATTCAGCTTTGCATTACTTCACCTACTCGAGGAGTCTCATCTTTTGATATGATAGAAGTCTATGGCAACTCATGAAAAACATAATAGGGAACATATTTTATGACAGGCCTGACATAAGGGGCACAGAATGTGAAAATAATGTATCCACAAGAAAAGTACTCAATAGCAACACAAAAGTCAGCATTTGTAGCAGCCAATATAAAGTCATGTATGCAGAAAACAGTAACCATATCAGTGTGAAGAAATCAATGATTTCTAAAAGGCAACAATCTAACGTTTCTAACGTTTCGGCTGTATATTATATATATATATATATATATATATATATATGTTCACATTTGGTTGGTTGTCTTACTGCATTCTGTAACTCATTCCGTTTACCGAATGGATATATGAATAATTAACAACTACATGAAAGAGATGTAATGTAAACCCATAGTCAAAATGTACTTGTATAGGGACAATATATATATTGTTTCTATTTATAAGCTGCCTGTTGCCAAACAAATTAGCATAGGTTGTTCTGCTCACTGAGTCCTACTTATCTCTGCAAATATATTCGTGTCATTGAAAGCAGCCATGATTGCGCGGATAAAGTATCCTCACCACGAGAAGTAATGTAAACCCATAGTCAAAATGAACTTGTATAGGGACAATATAGGCTGTCTCTTGCCTCAGGGAAACAAATTAGCATAGGTTGTTGTGCTCACCGAGTCATACTTATCCATGCAATTCTTATAATTGAAAGCAGCCAAGATTGCTCACCACTATACAGGTAGCCAGTGGCCTTGGAGTGCCACTCTCTATACCAGGGGTCCCCAACCTTTTTTGCTAGTGAGCCACATTTAAATTTAAAAAAGAGTTGGAGAGCAACACAAGCATGAAAAAGTCCATGTGGATGTCAAATAAGAGCTCTGATTGGCTTTTTGGTAGCCCCTATATGGACTGGCAGCCTACAGGAGAGAATGTTTGGCAGGACATCTGTTTTTTATACAACCAAAACTTGCCTCCAAGCCTGGAATTCAAAAATAAGCACCTGCTCTGAGGCCACTGGGAGCAACATCCAAGGGGTTGGAGAGCAACATGTTGCTCGCGAGCTACTGGTTGGGGATCACTGCTCTATACCATACTCAGATTTAAAAGTGACAGTCGCTGTTGTGACTGCCAGGTATGCACCGAATCCACTAGTTTGGCATTCCTGTAATCTGTCGTGAAAGATTCGGCCCATGTTTAGAGTGTCCCGACATTTTTTGTGCCATGGTGATCAGTCGTTCAGTCGATTGGACAGGTTAAAAGATTTCTATCTGCTACCTGGAGACTGTCACTACGATTTGTTGGACATAACTTTCATACGATTGCTGTCATGGGTAGAACATCATCCGATTACTACTTTATTTAATGTGGATGGTTAGTGGCAGGTCAGAGGATTGGCAGGGACAATGTACTCACAGGTGATGTCATAGGTACTGGGGAACTCCTGAGTGTGGTTTAGGGCAGCCAGGCTTCTGGAGAGACCACTGGGAAGAATAGGGACATAGCGAGATAGGGACTTCACCAACCACCCACCCCGGCCAACCAGCCAGGCTTAAGGTGGCCATACACGGGCCGATAAAAGCTGCCGACAGACAGATCGATATCTGGCCAAAAGTCGGCCAGATGTTGATTGTACGGGACTAAAAATCCCGTCACATCGCAGCCGCATCTGTTCGTAGATGGGGTCCTGTGATCCGACTGCCCATATCCCGTAGGGCCCAACGATCGGATCAGGCCTATATCACCCATCTCAAGGTGGGCATATCGGGGAGAGATCCGCTCGTTTTGCGAAATTGGCAAACGAGTGAATCTCACCATGTATGGCCACCTTTAGGCGAGTGAAGTCCATGGATCCATTAGATTAGCTGATTGAGGTCTGCATTGAGGCCACTGGGAACAAGATAAAATACAAATTAACCTGTTATTTTGCATGGGCCGTGTTCTCCCTGAGGAATTTTATTTCTACTGGGTGGGATGAAAAAGTAACTGGGTGGGGGATATAAAACATGCAGCAGCACAGAAAACAGTTCAACTAGCATCAAAATTTAATAATCAGCCCTGTAGCATCAGCTTGTATTACTTAGACTGTAAGCTCTACAGGGCAGGGACAATGTCACTCTCTTTGTCCTGATATGATTCTGTATATATTTGTATATCTGTATATATTATGTCTTCCTTGTGTATATGTACAATATATATATTGTAGTTTTATGCACTGTACAGCGATGTGGCTCCTTAACAGCGCTTTACAAATAAATTTATACATTAGTCATACATACAGGTATGGGACATGTTATACAAAATGCTTGGGACACGGGGTCTTCCGTATAAGGAATCTTTCAGTAATTTGGATCTTCATGCTTTAAGCCTACTAGAAAATCCTGTAAACATTAAATAAACCCAATAGGCTGTGGTTTTGCTTCCTATAAGGATTAATTATATATTAGTTTGGATCAAGTACAAGCTACTGTTTTATTATTACAGAGAAAAGGGAAATTATTTTTAAAGGTTTGGATTATTTGGATAAAATGGAGTCTATGGGAGATGGCATTTCCGTAATTTGGAGATTTCTGGATAATGGGCTTCCGGATAACAGATCCAATATCTGTAGTTAAATAGACCTTTCCATTGGTAAAGGTACACAGAAATTGCAAACGTAATTGCAAGGGTGTATGTTTGTTTTGCTTATTCTCAAATAGAATTACCCACTTTCACACTGCCTCGCCAATAAGTAGTCCCGGTAGCTGGCTAGAGAGATCGGCCACTGCCCAAACTTTTGAGAAATGTAGACGCCAGCACCACGCCAGGGCAAACCCCTGTAACTTTATTCATCACTTGTAAGTGACTAATAAAGTTGCAGAGGTTCGCCCCGCTTGAATTTGCCTACGTGGTGCTGGCGTCTACATTTCTGTTTTGCTTATTCAACATTATTTACTCCCAGACTACTATTAAATTAAAAGGGGAATATGGATTCAACTAAGATACAAATTATTTTGCCCTTTTCTAGTTCATTGTGTTCAGATTCAGAATGACAGCAATCTTCCCTTGTAAAACAATAAACGGCCCAAATTCACAGTGTTATGAGAAACAGCTGTGCGTCCTCTTCAGTGTCTTTTAATCGCCCTCTAAAGCATTTATGAGACAACAACTGTACCCTACAGAATACATATGATTGCACATACATTCGGCATTCAATCTCACTGACTAAACATAGAGAATTCAACTACTGCCTTTGCCCAAAGGCCAACTCAGCTCTTACCAGGATTGTATTTATATCCACGTTTGCTGAACCAAAATCAATACGATCTAATGTCCTGTACGGGAACTGAATATTCCAGTCATAGTATCCTCTTTGGTTCTCAAAGGCTTCACTGTTCAGCATTATTAAATATTAATCTTCTCCCAAGAAACTATTGCATGGCAACAGAGTCTGCAATGCCTTGTGGGTGACATATGGTAACAAGGTATATCACTATAAAACTTGATTTTTAGGCTTGCTGGGTCAAAATTTACCAGTTCATATTTCAAAACTTTTGCTGAACTATATACGTTTATATATGAATTATTATCTGCTTTGCACACATGGTGCTGGAGGGTGACTCGATTATACCACTGAAACACTGTCACGAGTTTGGGATACACACTCAGCGCTCTTAAGGGTGCCCAAACTCTACTACAGAGTCCTGAATCTCATGTGATAAGCATAAGCACAATTTTCAGTTCACATATTTGCGATACAAAAGATGTCTTTATATGTATATCTTTATATGAATAATGAGATTTAACTACAGGTAAGGTCTTTGGAATCATATAATCCGAAAACAAAATTCAAAATGCAATACAATGCATTTTTTTTTTTTAATTCAGGGCCAATCGAGTATGTGTAAGACATTTTAAGAAAACCAAATTGGTTCAAAATCTGACTTACAATGACGGTGATTATAGCATCATGCTGTGGGGGTTGTTTTCATCAGCAGACACAATGATCATAAACACAGAGGCAAAGTAACAATGGAGTGGCTCAGAAACAATATGTCCTGCAATCAGGGTCGGACTGGGGGGGGTACAAGGCTCACTGGGGCTATAACCCCGTAGCCCCCCAACACTTCCTCAGGGGCCTCTGCTTGTTACCTGTCCGCTTGTTCACCCACTGCCAGCCCCTATCATTTGCGTACCTCATACTTTTTAACTGCAAGGGAATGAAGGCACAGGAGGCGAGAAAAAAACAGCAAAGCAGATGGGGCTGTTTGAAAACAGAGGTGAACAAGTGTGATCTGAATCATGAAAATCGGGGTGAACACGTGTCATGTTAACAATGATCTGCTCTGGTTCGGCCAGGCCAACCAGGTTTTTCCCGGTGCCCCACCGCTAACAACCAGTCCAATCCGGCCTGCAATGGCCCAGTCACAGTCCTGATCTTCACCCAGCTGGCAATCTTTGAGGGTGATTGAAAGTGGAGGTGAACAAGTGTCCTCTGAATAACATGGTGAATGGTAAAAATGCTGATTCAATTCACTTTAAAGGAGAAGGAAAGCTACAGAAGCAGTTTATTGCCAACAGATTAGCCGCAATATCGCCAGCTATAACACTGTAACAGCTCTAGAAGCTCTCTCTGTTTGTTTAGCATAGCAATTGCCATATTAGCTCGATGTGACATCACTTCCTGCCTGAGTCTCTCCCTGTTCACTCATAGCTCAGATTAAAGCAGGGTGTGGAGGAGGGAGGGGGAGAGGAACAAACGGAGCATGATCAAGCCCTAGCCCTGAAGGTTTATGCTGAAAACAGGAAGTTTGATACAGAAGCCCATATGTACACAATATGAAGAAACAAATGTGGTGTTACTTTTGACAAAGGACTCAGAGCAGCATTACTTTGAGGGTTTACTGGTGTATTTATATAGACCTTTCTGATAAAGCTTATTTAGTTTCAACGTTTTCTTCTCCTTTAAAGAACACCAAACTTGTCACCCTCACAGAAAGTGCAACAATACTATTTTTGGAAAAAAATGTTCCTAGCAAATACTATGCAGATATGTTTAGTCACATGCATGCACATAATAAACAAGTCTACTGGCTCACTCATTATGCGCATCTGTGTGACAAAAACAGGGATTCCTCCTCCGATCCTACATCACACGCATGTGCACAATGAGTAAGCTGGGAGACTTCTCATTATTTACTTGCTTAGAGACCCAACATGGCTGCCTGAACCAGCAAATCCCACCAAGTGTGGGTATATTGCTCGCTAGGAGCATTTTCTACCCAAAATAGCCTGGAGTGTGGGCTCTATTAGCTGGCATCATAATTGGGGGAAACAAATGTACAGTATTAGATGCCCTTAACATCAGGTTGTTGACAAATGATGGTAAATAACTGAGAAAAATGCTATAAATTAAAGGTTCACTGGTGCAATAGAATGCAAATACAAATGGTCAATGCTATGATTATAAGAGAGTATTTTTATTAAAAAAAAAAGACCAACACTCTCACTTATATTAAAGGGATACTGTCATGGGAAAACGTTTTTTTTTTTCCAAAATGCATCAGTTAATAGTGCTGCT
>CM044433.1:40521590-40543895 GCA_024363595.1 Xenopus borealis | reverse complement strand
GTTAATTGTTTTGAATACTTCTTCCCATAGTCGTTTAATCATAGGGCATGTCCACCACATCTCGTCTGCTATCTCTCCGCAGCCTCTTGGGTATATGGCTGATGTCTGAAACCATTTGTGTGTTTTTTTTGGTGTGTAGTACCAATCATGATATACTTTGTATGCATTTTCTTTTATATAGGTGTTAATAGAGGCTTTTGCCATAGTTCTGTGTATTTTCTCCCATTCTTCTTCTTCTAGTGGTTCCCCTATTCTTTGTTCCCATTTTAGCATAGTCTTAGTCTTTCCTTTGGTATGGGTATCTTCCAAGAGTTCAGAGTATAATAGACTAATTTTGTGTTTGCGTTGAGGGCTGTTACATATTTGTTCAAATGGCGATATCTCCGTCTTTTTTGATCCCATTTGTTTTGATATGTAGTGATAGATCTGTTGAAATCTGTAATGTTCTTTCAATGGTATTTGGTATTTTACTCGTAAGCTTTCCCATGTTAATAGTTTAGAGTTCCTAATCATGTCTTGTACTTTGGTGATTCCATTTGCTTTCCACCATGCGAATGATGATGAGTTCATCCCTGGGGGGAATGCAGGATACTTTTCATGATTTTTAATGGTTTCTGACAGTTCCCTAAAGCTGGCCATAGACGCAATGATCCCATTGTACGAATCGTATTGTGTGTGGATTGTCCCGACATTTGTCGTGCCACGCCGATCAGTCATTTGGTCGATCGGACAGGTTAGAAAATTTTTCGGCTGCTGATAATATCTCTGCGTGTATTGCCGATCGAGCGATTTTCAGTGGAAGACTGTCACTGGTTATGTCAGGGGCAGAACATTGGCTGATCTGTGCTTTTACTACTTTGTTTAATCTGAAGGTTAGCAGCAGGTCGGGAGATGGGGATGTCCGATCGTCGATTATTCGTACGATTGGATCTTTGTGTCTGTGGCCAGCTTAAGCCTAGCCCCCTGCTCTCCTGCTGATCTTTCTGACTACTTTGCTGAGATGGCTGAATACTGATACTTTATATCAGCAGCCAGCTGTCCTTATCCTGCACCCTCCAAACCCCACAATTCCCTGCACACATGATTTCAATAAGGAAAGGAAGATCACAGTGCAATGCATTGTGGGTTATGTAGTTCCTGCATGCTGTCTGTAAGCTGTGAAGAAGTTGATACAATTTGTAACATCAGTGTTTAGTCCCCCTGCCAGGATTCCTAATGATGCACAAAGAGAAGAATTGTTAAACAGGTGGATTTGAGCATAGAAAATGGCATTTATTCATACTTTTTGAAGAAGCAGGTAACTGTTATGGGTATATTAGAGGTTTCTGTGTTATGAGGGCTTTTTTTTATCAAACTTTGGTTTTTAAGCCAGAGTTCCCCTTTTAATTACAGAACTGCCAAGCAGGATCATTCAAAACGTATACGAGTTAGGAGCAGAAACAAGTGTGACATCTTGTACAACATATGATTATCACCTTTACAAGCATTCTTAAACTAGAATTTCTGGCTAGAATGATCCTGATCCCCTCGACTAACAACATTGTCAGGACCTGTGTCTCCACTTCTTCTCTGACTGATGTTCTTTACTTGCACAGCAACATGCACCTCCAGCAAGCCCACTGCACTATGTTCTCATGGTTTATACTAGGGTTGCCACCTTTTCTTGAAAAAAATACCGGCCTTCCTATATATTTATCTTTTCTTCCTATTAATAACATTGGGATAAACCATCAAAAATACCGGCCAGGCCGGTAAAATACCTGCAAGGTGGCAACCCTAGTTTATACCCATCATCTAAGGCTCAGGCCAGATGGGAAGATTCGGGCCGGGGAGATTCGTCGCCTGGCAACTAATCTCCCCAAATTGATTCCCCCTGCCTTCCAGCGGTTTAAAAATTGCCTGTGCCTTTTCGCATGCGGCGCTGTGCTTTCCCGAAATCGCTCGAAAATTGCCTAAGGAGGCAACTTCGGAAAAGCCAGCACCGCGTGTGAATAGACGCAAGCAATTATTCATTAAAGCCACTGGAAGGCAGGGGGAAGCGGTTCAGGGAGATTCGCCAGCCGACAATTCCCCCCGAATCTTCCAGTTTGGCCTTACCCTTACTCTGGGAATGGATAATTGTGATACAAATGTGACATGGCAGAACATGTATGAAAGTGTGTGATCACATGTATCCAATATGGCTCCTTAGTTGTTATGTGGATGTATCAGCATAAGTTGGAAATAAGGGAACAGCAGGAGTTGAGTTAATTAACTTGTAAACCTATAAACATGGTCATTGTCACAGTTCTGGGAGTGTAGCCATCTATTACTTTGTTATTATATCACTATAAAGAAGAACTCAGTGGAGGGACTTCATCTACAAGCAGACGTGTTGTGTAGAACCTTGCCCGATTGATCTGGCTTTGAGAGTTCACTGTACCTGGTTCGGAGTCCCCCAGCTGATGTTCCTCTCAAAAGTCTGCCAAGGGCAGCTCGGCTAGACGTTTCTATGCCTAATATTGTTACCAACCAACAAAGAGTCACAATATGTTTGTGGCATTTGGTTGTAGTAACTACTCTGCTTAAATTAGTGGCAATTCACCCTTGCTTAAAGATCCAATAAAGTAAAAATGAAACAAAGAAACAAGTATAATTAAGCATAGCAAGTCTTAAGTATGGAAAACTTGTTCTCAAGGAGATGCAACAAGCTTTCCAATGTTACAAAGAAGGAAATTAAATGCAACGTGTATATACTTACACACCAGGGCAGCTCATGGAATTACCAAGGGATGGTTCACCTTTAAACTTTTAGTATGTTATAGAATAGCCAATTCTAAGTAACTTATCACTTCATTTTTGCTTTTTTATAGTGTTTAAAGGGGTGGTTCACCTTTAAGGTAACTTTTATTATGTTATACAACGGCCAATTCTAAGCAACTTTTCAATTGGTTTTCATTATTTATTATTTATAGTTTTATAGTTATTTGTCTTTTTCTTCTGGTTCTTTGCAGCTTTCAAATGGGCGTCGCCGCCCCCTTCTAAAAAAACAAATGCTCTGTAAGGTTACAAATGTATTGTTATTGCCACTTTTTATTGCTGATCCTTCTATTCAGACTCTCTCCTATTTATATTCCAGTCTCTTATTCAAATCAGTGCATGGTTGCTAGGGTAATTTGGGCCCTAGTTACCAGATTGCTTAAAATTCAAATTGAAGAGCTGCTGAATAAAAAGCTAAATATCTCAAAAACCACAAATAATAAAAAATGAAAACCAATTGCAAATTGTCTCAGAATATCACTCTCTACATCATACTAAAAGTTATCTCAAAGGTGAACAACCCCTTTAAATTATTTGCCTTTTTCTTCAGACTCTTTCCAGCTTTCAAATGGGGGTCACTAACTCCATCTAAAAACAAATGCTGTGTAAGGCTACAATTTTATTGTCATTGCTAGTTTTTATTACTCATCATGTTTTTTCTTAAATAAGAAACCATTCAAGTTTATTCTAGGTATGAAAAACTCTAAAATTTAACCTTTGATAAATAATTACCTTAAACTTTTTGGAATTATTTGACTTGCTATTCTCACTATTTCCAGCTTTCTCCCTATAGCCAAAAATCTATTCCTCTGTGTCTTACTTATTTTTATATGTAGCCCTTCCTCTTTTCATAGTCCTCTTGCAAACTACTTCCTGGTTGTTTAATTGCACCAGATACCATCTGAAATTCCTAATTGTGGAGCTGCTTATTAAAATTCAATAATGTTCAAAAACAATTAAACCAAACAAAAATATATTTTTTTTCCTCAGAATTGCACTCTAATATTAAAGTTATTGTTGAGCTCATTAACCCCTTTAACTTGTAGGGGGTTATCAAAGGTTGAATGTTTTTTTTTTTGCCTCGAATGAACTCACAACTCGAATGGTTTCTTATTTAAGAAAAAACTGGGGCAAAACCCTCTGAAAAAATGTGAACATCATGCAAGCTATCTTCAAATGGTTCAAGATACCGCTGCCATTGACTCTTACATGACCTCAGAAGGTTTTAGATGGTGTACTTTTATATTCAAGCAATTTCCAGGGTCGGGATATAATATAATACAATATAAATTTCATATAAACCCCTAAAAATTTTATTTTTATTTTTAACATGAAAATGTGAGTTTTGAAAAAACCTTGAAAACTCGAATTTTCATGGAAAACACAACTCAAATATTTATAATTTTAAATACTAAACATAAACTGCACCACATGTCTAATCAAACAAATGATCTATGTTTTCAAAGTTGGGCACAGGGAGCTGTCATCTTGTAATCTCTGCAAGACCAAGACTGCGCACATGCTCAGTGTGGTCTGGGCTGCTTAGGGATCATCATGGTGCAGAACCTACACCAAAATGACTGATGTTCACCTCATCCTCCACTACTGAATCATGCAGCATAGTGATGTGTGGGCTGGCCCGAAGCCTGTGGGTCAGGCAGGTTCAGGCCAACGATAGCACAAAATAAGGGGGTTTTGTACTTACCGGAAAACACCTTTCTAGTAGGCCCGAACTGTCAGTGCAGACGTTGTGGGTTATGTTATCCTTCACTTCAGGAGGCAGGACATAAAAAAAAGGCTGTTGGCTCCTAGCCCCTCCTACTGCTTATATGATGTTGGCTCCACCTTCTCTCCTCAGTTCCTTTGAAAAGCTCAGCTGGTGGAGACATTACAGATAGAAGAAGAGCAAGAGACAACAGATAGAAAGATAGCGATAAAGATGTCCGGTACCCATACTAAAATCAGCCTGGGTGGGACTTCGGGCCTACTAGAAAGGGGTTTTCCGGTAAGTACAAAACCCCCTTTTCTCTAGTCGGCCCTCCTGTCAGTGCAGACGTTGTGGGACGTCCAAAAGCTGTCCCTTTTTTCAAGGGTGGGTATAACATGAACTGTTCAACTTAACTTTTTGTGCTTCTTTTTATGCTACTGCAGCTTGAAGTACTTTTCGGCCAAACACAGCCGATTGTGAAGCAACAACATTTAACTTATAGAACTTAATAAAAGGTATTTGGTGACGCCCAAGATGCTGCTTTGCAGATTTGTTCCGCAGTTGCCATGTTTTGAAGTGCCGAAGATGTACTTTGTGCTCTTGTGGAATGAGCCTTCACTTCAAGCGGTCTAGGCTTGTTTTTGTAGTCATGGGCTACATTTATAGTTTCCACTAACCAACGAGCAATTGTTCTTTTTGATATGGCTAGCCCTCTATGTGATACTGCATAAGAGATAAACAGACTGTCGGAACGTCGGTAAGCTGATGACCTCTTTACATAAATTTTAAGGGCTCTTACCACATCTAGTGTATGTAGAAGTTTCTCCTTGATATTAGATGGTGTAGGGCAAAAAGAAGGTAATATAATGTCTTGATTTATGTGGAATTCAGACACTCAAAATGATGGCCAGTCCTGAGTACTACCTTATCATTATGAAAGGAGATCCAAGGATCTTTGCAGGAAAGAGCAGCTAACTCTGATACCCTTTTGGCTGATGCAATGGCCACTAAAAAGACAACTTTAAGGGATAACCACTTCAGATCACAAGATACTAGATGCTCAAAAGGTGGTTTTTGTAAGGCACTCAGGACCAATGGTAGATCCCAAGTTGAAATTGGTTGTTTAAATGGAGGTCGTTTTCTTGCTACGCCTTTGAAAAATTGTTGAATTTCTGCAGTTTCTGCCCAACGGTTATGAGTTAAAATTGACACGGCTGACAATTGTGTCTTGAGCGTACGTAACGCTAAACCTTTCTGAAAGCCATCTGTAAGGAACTCTATCAAGATGCATGGTGAGCTCTGCTTCCAGTGGAAACCCCCGTTGACGGCACCAAGCTAGAAACGTTTTCCAAACTCTATAATATGTTTTTGTTGTAGATTGTTTACGTGCCTGAAGTAAAATGTCTATAGCCTTTTGTGAATATCCCTGTTGGTTCCACCATTTGGCCTCAATAGCCACGCCGTTAAACGGAGTAGGGGCAAGTTTGGGTGATGTATTGGACCCTGAGTAAGGAAGTCGGGACAATTCGGCAATCGCCATGGTTTGGAAATGGATAGTTGTATCAAGTCCGTATACCATACCCTGTTTGGCCAGTCGGATGCTATGAGAATAACGGTGGTATTGCTGTGCTTTATCTTCCTAATTACTCTGGGCAGGATTGCTAACGGTGGGAACGGATACACCAACTCGAAGTCCAAGGAACTGACTAGTGCGTCTACCAGTACCGCCCCTGGATCTGTTGTTCTGGCACAGTAGAGTGGTAGTTTGTGGTTGTGTCTGGAGGCTAACATGTCTATCTGTGGTGTACCCCACCGGCATACTAGTTAATGAAACACGTCGTTGTTTATTGCCCATTCTCCCTGGTCGAGAGTAGTTCTGCTGAGGTAATCTGCTTCCCAGTTCAATATCCCCGGTATGAATACTGCTGACAAGTTGGTCACTGTGCATTCTGCCCATTGCAAGATCCTGGTCACTTCCTGCATAGCTAATTTGCTGCGTGTGCCCCCTTGTTTGTTCACATATGCCACCGCCGTGGCATTGTCGGACTGCACTCGAACTGCCTGTGACTGTAGAAGAGACGTCCAGCCCTCTAGCGCTAGAGCAATCGCCCTGAGTTCTAGAATATTGATGGGCAATGTTTTTTCTTCTGGCGCCCAGGTGCCCTGTAGTGTATGATTGTGGTATGTTGCTCCCCAGCCCTTTAGGCTGGCATCTGTCGTCACAATCTCCCAGTGGTTGGGAGCCCAACTTCGGTCCTTGCTGAGGTTTGTTGGTTCCATCCACCACCTCAGGCTCTGCTTGGTTGCATGAGAAATGGTGATTAATTGTTGTAAGTCTTTGTGGTTCTTGTTCCACTGACTCAGAAAATTGTTCTGAAGTGCCCGTAAATGGAATTTGGCGAATGGGATTGCTTTCAGTGCGGATACCATAAATCCTAGCAGTCTGCCGAGGTTGTGTGTGACCTCTGGAATTTTCTGGTTGCCTGTACTAATCTGGCTATTTTGTCCTGTGTTAAGAATACTCTCTGAAGATGAGAGATGAACTTGAGACCCAAAAACTTGATGGTCTGGGTCGGCTGGAGGGCACTTTTTTGGAAATTTATCAGCCACCCGTGCTGTGTCAAAACTTGCAGACAGGTGTGAGTGTCCGAGGCTGCCTGGGCCGCCGAAGGGTGCCGTGATAAGCAGGTCATCCAGATAGGGTAGAATTTTTATCCCCAGTGTTCTGATGTACGCTATGATGGGTGTTAACACTTTGGTAAAAACACATGGCGCAGTACAGAGTCCAAAGGGTAAGGCCATAAATTGGTAGTGGTGGTTGCCCACTGCAAATCTGAGATATTGGCGGGACTTTGGGTAAACGGGTACATGTAGGTAGGCATCTTGTAGATCTATGGTTGTCATGAAGTGGTTTGGTTCCATGTTTGCTATCACTGACCGAACCGATTCCATTCTGAATTTTTGATTTGAAACTGTGTTTTAGGTTTAGCACTGGTCTGTATGTGCCTTCTTTCTTTTTGACAAGGAAAATATTTGAATAAAACCCTCGGAACCTCTGGGATTGAGGAACTTCTTGTATAAGAAGAAGTTCTTTGTTGGGAGTAGTTGAGGACGTGCAAAACTTTGTGGGTGGTAGATGGGGAGAAAAGGGAATTCTGTAGCCTTGTTGGATTATTGCTAGTACCCATCTGTCTGTCACGTGAGTTTCCCATTCCCCTAGGTATCTTTGTAGTCTGCCACCCACTAAACTCTGCTCTGTTTGAGCTGAGTCAGGCCGAGGTGGTTCTGTTGGGTATCGGCTTTGTCAAGTACCCATGTCTACAAAACTTTTGATGTGCTAAAGTTTCATTGGAACGTTTGTAAGTACACACCTGATCACTCACTCAGCGGTGATTTAATTGAGAGCTAAACACACCAGTTTGGGAGTGAGAACCTAGAGTGTGGAACTACAACAACTAACCGAAAATACTACACTATACATATCTTTTCCCAAAGTAGTCTTTTTGACACTTCTGGGTAAGTAGTAATGGCTTGTTCGTCCTCTGAATCCGTATCAGTGGTAGATTGTACTTGATCAGATGTGTCTTTGTCTAGATAAAGGGGTTCTTCCTATCTGAATCTGAAGCTAAGCCTTCTTCAGACTCTGAAGAAGAAATGACTAGATGTGTTAAGGGGCATAATTAGATCTTACTGGGCCCCACAGCAAATTATTTTTCAGGCCCCCAAAATGTCCAGTGGTTGACCTGTTTTACCAATATTTATTGTAATTGTATATGAATTAGGGCCTCATGGGGCCCCTATAGCTCCTGGGCCCCCCTGCAGCCGCAGGGTCTGCTTCCTCTGTAGTTACGCCCCTGGATGTGTTGCTCTACGCTTCTTTGTATGTTTAGGTGTCTGGATATTATCAGCTGGCCCTGTGGGAAATGGTTGAGTAGATTTCATTATCCATTGTAGAAATTCCCCAAACTGTGGTGGTACTTGTGTTGGGGGACATGGTTGCCTTAGATTCATGGGAGAGGAATCAGTCGTGCCTGGCTGAGGGTTGGCTGGAGTGGCTTGTAACAGTGTGTCAGGAGATGACCTTGTTTCCTCCACATTCGGTGCAGCCGAAGATTCTTCTATTGATTGTAAAAAATTGCATTGTGGGGATAATACAGTTGGTCCCTGTAATTCTAAACGCTTTGTGCTGGGTTTACAGTCAGGGCAATAGTTTCTTTCCAACTTCCTGAGAGAATGTCTACATGTTTTACATTTTGGTAATTTATCCGGCTTTTTCTGTTTTTTTGCTGACTGAATGTCTGCCCTGAGCTCTGATAAGGAATCCGCTTTTTCCATTTTCACTTATTAAGAGTGAGGTGGTTAAGTAAGGGTTGTGCACTCACCCAGTTGATTAGTCTGTGCTGTCACTCTGGACGCTATTTTGTAGAGAAGTGTTTTTCTGCTATGCTGGTGTGTAAGAAATTGCCATAATGCGACCTGCGCTGTGTCGATATCGCTAACCACGCTGCTGAAAACCAGCGTGTCTCCTGGAACGAGCATGTCTCGCGGCGAATGTTGATGACGTCACTGCGCCTGTTTGCACGCTTTGCTGTGCCGTGCGTTGCTAAGCGACCGCTCGATCATTAGTTAGGCCGCGGTTATACCGCGTGGAGCTACAGTGTGTATCAGTCAAACAAGGTAGTACCCGTGAAGGCTGCCTCAACGCATACACCTGCTCTTATTTCTCATTCTCCCTTGTTCTGGCACAGTTGTATAGGTAGTATACCTTGCTATGCTGGCTCGCCCTGTGATCAATCCGCACACATGTTAATTAAGGGGTCCATAAAGTAATGCCACCTTAACTTGCCTCTGTTTTGGAAGGAGGGTTCCTTTCACTAGCCTACAGATAACGGGTAGCTCTGCGTACCCTACAAGGCTGTGAGCCTGTGATAGCTCTGCGTATCACGTATGGCTTACACCTCACTGTGCCTTTAGAGTCCCTGTCATGAAGGGTAGGGTCGGCTCAGTGAGTGTGTCTTGTACATCCTAGACAGCTCTGCGTGTCCTTGTTTTCCGTAATCCTGTGGAATAAGAGTTTAAAATAACAAAATAAAATAAAGATAACTGTCCTACACCTCCTGAGGCAGGACAAAGAACTGAGGAGAGAAGGTGGAGCCAACATCATATAAGCAGTAGGAGGGGCTAGGAGCCAACAGCCTATTTTTTATGTCCTGCCTCCAGAAGTGAAGGATAACAAAACCCACAACGTCTGCACTGACAGGAGGGCCGACTAGAGAAATTAAGGTCTGCAACCTAACTGAACCCCACTTCCATTGCAGATTGCGTCTGTTTAGAGATACTCGCTAGCTTAGTTTGCATGCTGCTAAGCTCTCTTGATCTATTCCCCCTGTATTTTACACCATTCATTATTAAGTCTATTTTCTGGCATCATCTCCCATTTTCAACATGAGTAGGGCATGAGCTGAACCTACTTTTTGCCTATAATTTTAATTAGGATCTATTTATGGTTTTGCAGTACTTTTAACAGGGCAAAATCTGTAATTGGTTGTAATTGGTGTATACTACTTGTTTGGCCACATTCAAGAAGACTTTGCTTGCTGTAAATTTTCTTGATCATTACAAAGCTGCCAAGCAGGCAGGCCCGGATTTGTGGCAAGGCCACATAGGCCCGGGCCTAGGGCGGCACAATGTCAGATGCGGCATGCCGCCGAGCTGTATCAATAACTATCACTGGAGACTCACGTCAGTCTCCAGTGCTGTTTCCAAGTGTGAAGACGTGCACATGCGCACACACGCACGGTACGAGGGAAGAGTATGGGAAGGAGACATCTCTGGCCTGGACGGGGGGAAGTGATGGGGATGGCACAGTACCGTGCCGATGTGCGCATGTGCACGCATAGGAAGGGGGAAGAGGACGGAACCCGGAAGGGGAGGAGACATCGATGGACAGAGGGGAAACCGGAAGTGGAGGTGACAGCGTTAGACAGGAGGAAGTGAGGGGGACGGCACGGCAGGCCAGAGGGGGCGATAATTAGAGCCGGCCTAGGGGCGGCAAATTTGTAAATCCAGTCCTGCAAGCAGGATCATTTGAAATGTATACGAGTTAGGAGCAATTATGCAGTGTGACATCTTCTATAACATGTGATTAGTACCTTTTAAGCAGTGATCCCTAACCAGTACCTCGCGAGCAACATGTTGCTCTCCAAACCCCTTGGATGTTTTCTCCCAGTGGCCTCAAAGCAGGTGCTTTTTTTTTTTTAATTACTGGCTTAGAGGCAAGTTTTAGTTGCATACAAAACAGATGTCCTGCCAAACATTCTCTCCTGTAGGCTGCCAGTCCATATAGGGGCTACCAAAAAGCCAATCAGAGCTCTTATTTGACATCCACATGGACTTGTTCATGCTTGTGTTGCTCTCCAACTCTTTTTTAAACTTAAATGTGGTTCACGAGCAAAAAAGCTTGGGGAACCCTGCTTTTAAGCATTCTTTAACTAGAATATCTGGTTTTAATGATCCTGACCCCTAACTAACAACATTGTCAGGACCTGTATCTCCACTTCTTCTCTAACTGATGTTCCTTACTTGCCCAGCAACATTCACCTCTAGCAAGCCCACTGCACTATGAGCTCACTGCTTATATCTTCATCTTACTGGATAATAATGCATAATGTTATGTTTCTGAAACCTGAGAATGTGTTTCCAACCAACAAATCACAATAAGTTTGGGGCATTCGGTCGTAGTAACAACTCTGCTTGAGGCATCAGTGCAATTCACCCTTGCTTAAAGATCCAGTAAGGTAAAAATGAAACAAAATAACACATTTAATTAAGCATAACGAGTCTATACTATGCAAAACTTGTTCTCAAGGAGATAGAGTTGCAACAAGCTTTCCATCGTTACAAAGAAAAAAATTAAATGCAATGATGTATATACTTACACAACAGAGCAGCTCATGGAATGACCAAGGAATGGTTCACCTTAAAGTTAACTTTTCATTTTATATTTTTTATAGGTATGGGGTTCGTTATCTGGAACCCCATTATCCAGAAAGTTCCAAATTACGGAATGGCCGTCTCCCATAGACTCCATTATAATCAAATAATCCAAATTTTTACTGATCTCCTTTTCCTCTGTAGTAATAAAATGGTACCCTGTAGTTTATCCAAACTAAGATATAATTAATCCTTATTGGAAGCTAAATCAGCTTATTGGGTTTATTTCATGTTTACATGATTTTCTGGTAGACTTAGGTATGAAGATCCAAATTATGAAAAGATCCATTATTCAGAAAAACCTAGGTCCCAAGCATTCTGGATAACAGGTCCCTTACCTGTATTTAAATTATTTGGCATTTTCTTCAGACTCTTTCCTGCTTTCAAATGCGGGTCACTGACCCCATGTAAAACAAATGCTCAGTAAAGCTGCAAATGTATTGTTTTTGCTACTTTTTATTACTCATCTTTCTATTTAGGCCTGCTCTTATTCATATTCCAGTCGCTTATTCAAATCAATGCATGGTTGCTGGGGTAATTTGGACAATAGTAACCAAATCACTGACACTGCAAACTGGAGAGCTGCTGAATAAAAAGCTAAATAACTCAAAAACCCTTTAAGGGCCTTTACACACAGACATTTCACTCTGTTCTCCTGTGGTGGATTTCTCCTGTGTTCCACCGCAAGGGAGTGCAGGCTGAAACATAGCTCATTCTTGCTTATCACTGCATGCACATACATGTGCAGCCAAGAGCCATATGCAGGTGCATTAAATGTCAATTTGTAAAGGCCATATAGGCTCTAGTACACATAGGATTTCTACAGAAGTGGAGAGTATGTAAGAACTACTGTGAAAAGTCTCACAACCCATAAATTATTAGTTAATTTGGAAAGATCCCATGAGAAGGACCCAAGATAGTATAAGTTTCTATATATACTGTTAAAGTGTTGTGTTTTGGTAATATTAGGATACATTTTGATTTTTTAATGTCAAGTAAATGAGTTGCCTAGCAAACGCTACATTATAGGGCAGAGAGTTACATAGTTAAATTGGGTTGAAAAAAGTCTAAGTCCATCAAGTTGCACTCCTCCAAATGAAAACCCAGCATACACACAACCCTCCATACTTCACATAAATTATATATGCCTGTATCTATACTAATTATAGAATTTGGTATCACAATAGCCTTTGATATTAGGTCTGTCCAAGAAATCATCCAAGCTCCTCTTAAAGGCATTAACAGAATCAGCCATCACATGGCAGTGCATTCCAAAACCTCACTGTGAAGAACCACCTATGTTGCTTCAAATGAAAGTCCTTTTCTTCTAGTCTGAAGAGGTGGCCTCTGGTGCGGTGATCCTCTTTATGGGTAAAAAGGTCCCCTGATATTTGTCTATTATGTCCTCTAATGTATTTGTAAAGTGTAATCATGTCCCCTCGCAAGCTCCATTTTCCCCAGAGAAAACAACCCCAACCTGGACAGTCTCTCCTCATAATTTAAGTCTTCCATCCCTCTAACCAGTTTAGTTGCACTTAGTCTCTGCACTCTCTCCAGCTCATTTACATCCCTCCTAAGGACTGGAGTCCAAAACTGCACTGCATACTCCAGATGAGGCCTTACTAGGGATCTATAAAGAGGTATAATTATGTTTTCATCTCTTGAGTTTATGCCCTTTTTTATGCAGGACAGAACCCTATTTACTTTTAGTAGCTACAGAATGACACTGCCCAGAATTAGACAACTTGTTATCTATAAAAACCCCAACCCCTTCTCATTTAAGGAAACTCCCAACACACTGCCATTTAGTGTATAACTTGCATTTATATTATTTTTGCCAAAGTGCATAACCTTGCATTTATCAACATTGAACCTCATTTTGCAGTTTGCTGCCCAGTTTCCCAACTTAGACAAATAGCTCTGCAGAGTGGCAGCATCCTACATGGAACTTAAAGGAATTGTTCAGTATAAAAGTAAAAAGTGGGTAAATAGATAGGCTGTGCAAAATAAAACATGTTTTCAATATAGTTAGTTAGGCAAAAATGTAATGTATAAAGACTGGAGTGACTGTTAGTCTAACATAAGAGAACAGAACACTACTACTTGCTTTTCAGCTCTCTTTTGTTTACACTGACTGGTTACCAGGCAGTAACCAATCAGTGAATTGAAGGATAGCCACATTGGTCATAACTGTTGCTTTTGAATCTGAACTGAATGCTGAGGATCAATTGCAAATTCACTGAACAGTTATGTTCCATGTGGCCCCCCTTCAAGTCGCTGACTTACTCAGATTTAGCGAGCTGAAAAGCAGGATGTTGTGTTGTATTCTGTTATATTAGACATCCAGTCACTCCAGTCTTTATACGTTACATTTCTGGCTAACTAACTATATTAGAAACATTTTTTATTTTGCACAGCCTATCTATTTACCCAGTTTTTATTCTTACCCTGAACTGTTCCTTTAAAGTTCTGCACAATTTAGTATCATCTGCAAAAATAGAAACCATACTTTCAATGCCCACCTACAGGTCATTAAAACAAATCAACTTTTATGGCAAGCATGTGAAATTGAAATTGAAGCATTACCTGTGAAACTGGAGCTGGATGTCAAGGTATTCTGTTGCACTGCTGCCATAATGAGCAAGAGCCTTGTGCTGTGCCTAGGTGAATCGTATGAATGGTCTTCATTCTACATAAATCAGCTGTTGAGTGCCTCAACAGCTGCAACGATTTTGAGCCACCCCAATATTACTGTGGCTTTATGTTTGGGACCATTATCCTGCTGCGGTGAACTTTTCCCGAGCATTTGTTTGCAAAGCCAGACCTAGAGGAGAATTAAGTTCTGCAACAATAATTTAAGTCAGATCCCCAGACTATATAGATACACAGAAACTGCTTTCCTTCACAATTGCAGTTACAATAAAGATTGGAAAGTTGCTTAGAATTACATTTTCTTTTCCATTAAAAACAGGTTTTACGTGGTGATCCCCTTTAAATTAAAAAGCAAAAAAAAAAAAAACCCAGTATGACAAGCAAATAACATTTTAAAGTCCCCTTTAAACTTTTCCAAGTTGATTGTAATTCACCAGTATTTACACATAACACTATTAGAAAATAATCTTTGCATATATGGTACATGAGGAGGCTCATTTATCACTACTCATTAGGGATGGAACAAAATCTGCCAAAATGTTGCGGCCGTCAAATTTTTTTTTGTGACGCGCGTAATTTTTTTCTCTCATTGAAGTCAATTGGGTAATTTCTGTGGCAAAACTTAGTGCAAAAAATCATACCCACTAGCGAATTCCCACGATTCGCCGCTGTCGAATAAATTCGTTCAAATACTAGAGAAAAAAATCATAAAAATCAGTCAGAATGGCTAAAAAAAAGTCCAACAGGATCAGTGCAGCTCCCATCGACTTTAAAGACTGTAAGCTCTTCTGACCAAGGCCTCCCTCATACTCAATGTGTTATAATGTGTGTGTGCCTTAGTAAATTGTCATTGTGTACGCAAACAATTGTGTCTTGTGTTTGTATCCCCTTGCTGAGCAACAGTCTGCAGTAGACAAAAGTGCTATATAAATAAAAAGAGGTGGGGATGAAGGTGAATTTCCAATGATGTGTCACTAAAAGGGAAGAGAGGTTGAGAGCTTGCTTCCTGTAACATGTTATCCTAATTACAGGACTGACAAGCAGAATTATTAAGACATGTGTGAGTCAGAAGCAGAATTATGTTATATTATATAATTTACCCTCTACTGGAAATATCACATGATACTCTATAATAAGAACAAACATCTAATAACATAGAATTGAAAATCACTCTATAATTGTCATACCAGAACATCCAATGCAGTGGCTGAATGAAAGCAACTTTTACATGCATGAGAAATCCATGGGGAGAGGATTATTTATTGCCTCAAAGGCTTAAATAGGCACCGTTTAAATACACCATACAGTGGAGCTGTCAAATGCTTCACAAGCCTATACCTGTAACACCACTTTGGGGGGAATTCACAAAAGTGTCAGTAAAGAAAAATGTCAAAAAAAACGTGCAGGTAAATTACATCATAAGAGTAAATTTTCAACATTTTTATGCTATCAATTTTGCAAAAATCTTATTAAAATGGAGGCACATCCTTTTTGAGAATTTCATGTAGCTACAACATTTTTTTAAAGGTTATTTTTAATTTAATAAAGTTAAAAAGCAGAAAGTGTACAAAAGAGAGGAAAAATGAGGAGGGCTGGAGAGTAACCAGAGCAGCTTAGATTTGGTCGGGTGGGTTATAAGTTCTATATCTGATCGCTGTATTTGTGGTGGCTGTGTGTAATCTGCGCATTTCTAAATTCTGACGGGTGGGGGAAATCCCACTGCATTATTTGGTTTACGAGAAGGAAAGGCTAAAACTAAGTAATCCTGATCAGAAAGGTCCACCTAAATACACCAGTAAACCCTAAAAAGAGTGCTGCTCTGAGTCCTCTGTCAAAAGAAACACTGCATTTCTTTCCTTCTATTGTGTACACATGGACTTCTGTATCAGACTTCCTGCTTTCAGCTTAAACCTCCTTGCCCTGGGCGCGAGCATGCTCAGTTTGCTGCTCTTCCCCCCACCCCCTTTCTCTGCTGTAATCTGAGCCCAGAGATATAAGGGGTAGATTCATCAAAGAGTGAAGTTCCGCCACTAGAGGGAAATTCGACAGCTCTCAATTCCATTCTATGGGATTTTGCAAAACGTATTCATCAATGCGTGAAGTGAAAGTTCGCCTTTAAAAATCCCATAGAAATGAATGGAGAGCTGTGGAATTTCCCTCTAGTGGCAGAACTTCACTCTTTGATGAATCTACCCCTTAGTGATCTATGAGACTCAGGCAGGAAGTGATGTCACACCAAGCTTATACTGCAGCTGCTATCCTGCAGAGCTTTTTTTTATGGTAAAACATTCTACAGACTAATTATAGCATTCTAGCTTGCACTATTGCAGCTAATCTATTGGCAATAATATCCCTCCATAGCTTTCCTTCCCCTTTAAAATTCTGCAGTAGAATGGTACCCACAGAATAACTCTAAAAAGGTTGGGATTTGGACAAAAAAACAATATGTCTTCCAACCAGGATGTAACAACACCTGGGGGCAGATTTATTAAGGTTCCAACTGTAAATTAGAATTTTCGAGTTTGATTTTTGGTCAAAATAATTCAAACTCGAATTCAAATTTATCTTACCGTGACCCAGCCCAGTGACCCATTTGAAGATGTTAACAGCATTCCTGATATTCAAGTTTTTCCACAGAAAATAACTAAATTTGAGTTTTCAGTTGGCAATATTAGCTCGAGTTTTAGACATTCGAGTTTCTTCTTGAATTAGATGCTATTTCAGTTTCAAGGTCATTTGCGGTAAATAACTCGAACTTTGTTCTATCCATTCGGGGAAATAAACAAACACCAGGGGACAATTTATCTTGATTGGCACAGGGTCTGGAAGCCTTTCAAAGATACAGTGCATTTTTCCAGTCTTGGAAATGATACTGTATACTTTGCTCAGTCTAGCAAACTTTGACCAAAAATTCATCTTGTAAATCCAACTTATTGTTAAACAAACATCTTGAGAAAAACAACAATCCAATTTTATTTTAAATATTTCTATCCATTAACTTTTTATATTGCTTCACCAATACTGTCACCAGTAACAGCTGATCAGTGGGTAGCATATAAGGTATGTAAGGACCTTTACACCAGTACATTCAAATAATAATGCAATGCAAGAGATAATTAACCCCACATATCTGGTGGTATTGTAAGGATTAACACTTGTCACTTTTTACAGTATTTATTCTTAATCGATGAAACCGAGTTAGGATTGTTTCGTAATACTTGCCAATATTTGGATCATTTGGATAAAATGGAGTCTATGGGAGACGGCCTTCCAACAATTTTTCTGGATAATGGGTTTCTGGATAACGGATCCCATATGGAATTACAGGAAGGCCATTTCACACTCCTAATAAAATCCAAGATGGAGAGCTCCTGTGACAACTTTGAAGTCCTGTATTCTTACTGTTATAGAGATGCTGAACCTTAAAGGAGAACTAAACCCTCCCATTAGAAAAGCCCCTACTCTGCACTGATAAGTGAGGATTGTGTTAGGAGCACTTTCAGGAGTAATGAGCTGTGCAGGGGAGAAGCAGGGAGGGGGACTATCTAGAGTAGTAGGTAGGGGCTTTTCTTATTGGGGGAGTTTATTTCTCCTTTAAAGCTATTAACATTTGGCATTTCTTATCGTTTAGTTCTCCTTTAAAGTGGCAATACAAAAACATAACAAAAAATAAAGCTTATTGGTGCCTCGTTACTACAACATTTAAAAAATTACCCCTAAGGGGCAACAGAAAGTAAGAAAGATCACCATATCTTCTTAATACATATGCAAACTTTATATCTGGAATGTTATGAATACGAACAGACAGAAAGGGTTGTAACTGACAAGCAATGTGCCAATATCACCGCAAAACAGACCAGACAGATTTTTTTTGTTTGTTTCTCAAATACAACAATAAAGCTCAGTGACGCTCAATATCCTTCATTTCGTTTCAAAATAAGCACTAAAGAATATAAAGTACCAACATAATTGCTTAAATAGTTCTTAAGTTCTCTGAAAAGAATGCAACCAGTCACCCTGTATGTTTGTGTCTGGGCCAAAGCACAGAATGTGAGGAACTGATAAGAAACATGCTGGGAGTAACCTAACCTGCTGCAAACAGAATTTATGATCTTAATGCAAATGAGGGAAATAATAGCAGTAACCTCAAGTATGAACGTCAATGCAAAATGTACATTTTTGCTGTCTTGTTAATACCAGTATGGGATCAGTTATCCGGAAACCCAGATACAAATTACGGGATGCCCGTCTCCCATGGACTCCCATTTTATTTCCTTTTTCTATGTAATAATAAAACAGCAGTTTGTAATTGATCCAAACTAAGATATAACTCATCCTTATTGGAAGCAAAACCAGCCTATTGGGTTTAATTAATGTTTACATTATATTCTAGTAGACTTAAGGTATAAAGATCCAAATTATAGAAACATCCATTATCTGGAAAAGCCCAGTTCCCAAGAATTCTGGATAACAGGTCCCATACCTGTACCTTGTAAAGGTCAAGTCTTGCCTTTTGTGTTGATCATTTGCAGTTATCAGCTATGACAGGTAGGAGGGACTGTTCTATTCAGATGGCAATGCTCCCATCTATCAGGACTGTCCAACTGCCAGTGCAACAGAGAAAATTCTTCTTCTTCTTCTACTGTTCCTTTAAAGGAACAGTAATGCCAAAAAATGAAAGCATTTTATTGGAACAACAATTTAAAGGAAAATTCAACCCCATGGGTGCAAAAATAACTCCCCCCACTCCCCTGTGTAGACTCCCCTCCCTCCCGGCCTACCTCCCCATACCGGCAAATGGTTTTGCCTTCAATAAGGATTAATTATATCTTAGTTTGGATCATGTACAAAGAAAAAGGAAATAATTTTTAAAAATCTGGATTATTTGGATAAATGGAGTCTATGCCCTTCTGCAATTTAGGGCTTTCCAAATAACGGATCCAATACCTGCATGTTATATTCTTTTTTTTTTTTTTTTTAAATGCAAGTGCAAAGCTGTAAAATGGATGCAAATTTTGCAGGCTTAAAACACTTAACAAAGCTATTTGTATTCACACACACACACATCTACCCAGTCTGCTCTGATTAATTAAACGAAGTAAAAGGGCAACAAATTCTGGTCCCTTCCAGCCTGGGTGCTGACTGCAAAGAGTTTTATGTTCTCCCCATGCTTGTGTGGTTTCATTTCAGTACTCCGGTTCCCTTCCAAACTGCAATATGTGTTCAAAATTATTAGCTCCAGATAACAAGAACCTTCAAAGGATATTTACTTTACACTGACTTACATGAAACTCACAATTATCAAGTTCAGGGATGCAAATTTTCATAGTGTGCAGGTGTTACAACTATAATGGGTGCCACTGCCTTCTGCAGGATATTATTGGCCTCAGTAAATACTTGAGGTCTCTTTCAGTTCAGATGCTTTCGGGATTCAGAGCAATTTACTGAACACCTGAATATGCCACATAACCTGAATATATCTAGTCTCCTCTTTGCCTAGTTCAGATTATGAAGCAGTAACAGTCTGAGAAGAAGAAAGATTAAAAAACATTAGCAATATAGGTACATTGTAGAAGTCACTGGAGGCATGAATGTATTGCCTACCTTACACAAGTTCAAATTCCCTTTTGTAGGGATCATTGTAGCTTTAAGATTAAACTAAAAATGTACAGTACATTTCTTATCACTAAGTCCCAGTTGATTAATCAAACGTTTAACTACTGCTTCCACAGCAGCACTGGTGCCTTTATTGGGGAGGATTGTGTTTTTGACAGTTTATGTTAGAATGTAGGAAAATCCATATAAAATATTATTTAAAAAAAAATACCTTAGAAGTTATAGAATGGTTCCTTGCAAGTAAAGATGCACCGAATCCAGGATTCGGTTCAGAATTTGTCCTTTTTCAGCAGGATTCAGATTCAGCCAAATCCATGTGCATGGCTGTACTGTACCCGAATTTGGATATGTAAATTAGGTGTGGGAAGGGAAATCACATGACTTTTTATCACAAAACAATGAAGTAAAAAAAAAAAAACGCTTTTCCTTTCCCACCCCTAATTTGAAATTCGGATTCGTCCGAATCTTTCCCAAAGGATTCGGGCGAAATCCCAAAACGTGGGTTCGGTGCATCCCTACTTGCAAGACAGTGGAAGCACATGATATCATTTGCTTTCTGCTTTTTCAATATACCGTTTATTATAAACCCCCATTTACCGTTTCCAACAGAAAAGTGCAACAGAATTCCAGTTAGGGAAGTCTCATTGTTATAAATTACCGCTTCTTTACTGCAGCCACTGTTGAATTACGCTGTAATTAGTGCATCAGAATTTTCACTAAACAAAGTACAAAACAAATGACTGAAATAGGTTTTCTGCTGTTTCAGGACTGCGGAACAAAAAAGAAAAAAAAAGAAAAGAAAAAAAAGCTACCGGGCCGTAACCATCCAGAGTCCGAGTACTACATTGGCAGTTAGAAGTGCACTGCCAGCTAAGAGGATAAAAAAGGCCAAAAGCTCTCGGTTTTGTTTATCGGCTATTACGGAACTCAGTGTGGCTTCAATAAAAGCGTTTAAAATCCATTGTCCATCAAGTGCAAAACAAGGGACAGCGTTGATCACAGCCAGAGCACCGGACAGAGAGATGAGATATCTGGGGTGAAGTATAAAGGAATACAACTGAAAGCAGTCACATGCCATTGAAAATAAAGTATAAAACCATTCGACTGAATATATAATTACAGAATTTGTATTGTATTATACTACAATACATTGTAGTATATGAATTCCTTTGTCTAGGCACAAATTAGTCGAAACCCATCATTGTTGGATTCAGCCAAAAACAAAATCCTCCACTACTACGAAGATAGACCTTAACAATAATGTGCGAATCAAATATGAGCTAAATTTATAAAATTGTGTCTAAAAAAAAAAGTATGGCCTATACAGTTTTAGAGAGCCTTGAAGGAACGTTAGATTCCAACTTTGTCTGGAAATAAAATGGATGGTTCAACTTCAGGTTAACTTTCAGTATTTTATAAAATGGTGAATGCTAAGCAACTTTTCAATTGGTCTTCATTTCTTTCTTTTTAATAGTTTATGAGTTATTTGCCTTCTTCTGAATCTTTTCAGTTTTCAAATGAGGGGCATCTCATCTAAAAAAAAAAATGTCTAGGCTACACATTTACGGTTTTTGCTACTTTATAGTTTTCATCTTTCCATTCACGCCCTCTCCTATTCATATTCCAGTCTATTAATTAAATCAATGCATGGTTGCTATGGTAATTAGGACCCTAGCAACCCAACTGAATAAATTGCAAACTGGAGAGCTGCTGAATAAAAAGCTAAATAACTCAAAAAACACTGATAATAAAAAAGGAAAACCAATTGCAAATTGTCTCAGAATATAACTCCCTGCCTCATACTAACAGTTAACTCAACATTTGTAATCATACAAGAGGTCTCTAAGGCCCACAATCTATCTACTGCTTTGCTGCTTTGACGGTTTATTCATTTTCACTATATCACTGCAAAGTCACTTTCTTCCTTAAACAATGGAGGATCTGAGATTACCAAGCAAGATTCCTACTTTTATAACTGTTTTATAATGATTCCAATGTTTGCTAATTTGTGCAGTTAGCGATGCTGTTAACATGACTGGTGGATATGGCCTAAAGAGTAAATTTTTATCCAGTGCAAGAATATGAATTCTAAAGTCCTTTCATTTTATATGTACCCATACATTCATAAATTGCTCTTAACAGTTTCTTATCATGACAGGTTGACAGATTTTAACGTCAAAGGGATATAGCATAGCCCCCTGAATATTCTAAATATAAACTGATCTGTCAAAAGGTGCTTGAACTGGTTTCATACTGTGTGTATTAATGTGCCTTTATATTTCTGCTTTCCTTAAAAAAAAAAAAAAAAAAAAAAAAAAAAAAAAAAAAAAAAAAAGAGTAGCTGTACCAAAGGATACTTGCAAAAAGTCTCAATAACCACAGGAAGACTTATGCCGAAAATGTTGTGCCGGGGAACAAAGCTGCTCAGGCTCACTGTTGGAAGACAAATGAAAGGCAATAAGTGATCAAAACATACCATCTTTTAAGCCAGTGATTTTCAACCTTGTGCCTCCAGCTGTTAAGAAACTACAAGTCCC
>CM044433.1:40511256-40521485 GCA_024363595.1 Xenopus borealis | reverse complement strand
GGGGTGCAAACAAGCACATCTATGTCCCATTTATCCCACCTAAATGGTGTGAAAAAGTGCAGTGCAGCCATTATTTTTTAATTCTCCGTAACACTATTAAAAAATTTTAATTTTAAGTGAAAAACTTTGACCCTAGATTTAACCATGTTATCGGACAGAGAAGGAAAGGTGGGAGAAACTCTTTGACTTTGGGAGAGGTTTGGGCAGACTGGTGGCAGGCTATGGGTAAAATATCTTTTTCACTACAGCTAGTATTTTGTACCTGCAAGAAATATGCATTCATGATTCCTACAGCATTTACTCACCTGCATACTCTAGGTGGACAGGGTATCCAATGAATAACATATCTATTTGAGGGGAATGTTTCACTCGGATCAAGCGAGTTTGGTTCTCAATGGAAGGTACAGCACAGACACTGGCAGCATCAGTCTTCTGGCAATCTATATTTGATCGACATTCTTGGCTGGTATGTATGGACTTTCTTGCTGGTAGGCAAGCAAACTGCAACTGAATCACAGAGGCCAATCAATGTTTTACCATTTTAATGACTATTTGTTTTATAGACAAACTATTAAGACTAGTGATTAGAATAACTTTAAAAAAAAAAAGGGACTCAATTTGAATTTCTGATTTGAAATGTTTTTCTTAAATTGACTAAAGCTGACCATAGACGTAACAATTGCGATCTTTCTCAGAAAATATCTTTCCAAGAAAGATTGTTTGTTTCAACACACGTGTAGTGCTAAATTGTCAAATATACAGGTAGAAACTAGTGATGGGCGAATTTATTCGCCAGGGGCGAATTCGCGGGCGAATTTTCACTGGAAATTCGCGAATTTTTCGGCGAAACGGGTGAGATTCGCCCATCACTAGTAGAAACAATAGAATTCTACCTGTATCTGACGATTCAGCACTAAGAATGGCCAATGTTAAGGGTGACTTCAAAGACAACCAATCAAAATTTTCCGGCCAGCCCAATCAACCGGCCGACCGATATCTATATCTTCTGAAGTTATCGGTCGGCTCATTTCCCACCATACACACCGAATATTGAACGGAAATTCGTTTGTACACGATTATCTGTGCGTCTACGGCCACCTCTGAGAGAGTGAGAGTTTTTTTTTCCCTGAGGAAGAATACAAAGCTGTGATCGAAACATTGGAATTTCTTTTGTTTCTTTAACTTGCTTTAACTGAGCCTGTTCTATATATAAATGGAGATTTACTTGAGAAAGGGAGCAGTAGGCACCCGAAACAGTGTGATAAAACCTCCATATGAATGCGTATCTATTTAAAGGTGTTGTTCACCTTCAAACAAATAGTTGTTTTCAGATAGATATTCAGAAATAACGACTTTCTATTTGTGACCGTTTTTCTAACATTAAAGTGTAAAGTGTCATCCTTCTAAGGCAGCTCGGGTGGGGGGGGGTCGCCGACCACCCAAACTGTTGTTAATTGACACATTTAATGGATACATTTCTTAACTTTGTCCCTGCTGAGGAATATCACTGGATTTCACTACAGGCAGCTGTTAGAACTAATATAATACTGTAGTTGCTAATACTCCAGAGATGCTGCCGAGTAATGTATCAACTACATGTTACAAAACTGTAACAGTTTAGAGTCTGCACCTGAATTACTGAGCTGCCAAACTCAAACACCAGAGACACAAACATTCAACTTTAAACTTAGATTTTGAAGACACAGTAAAAATATGGAAAGTAATTGAAAGAAGTCTTTATTTCTGGGAAACAATCTGAAAAAAAAAAAAGTGTTTGGAAGGTCAACAGTAAAAGCTTGTTTTCTACATGTTTTAAATGCTACGTGTTAAACTAGTAGGGTGTGCGGCGTTGGACTAAATATATAACTGTGGACTGACCATGTGGGACATATCGCACCCAACTTTACTTGACTGTTTTGAGAGAGACAGAGATATGAAACCTCCAAAGCTGAAGTGTTTGTGTGAGACACAAATAATGTTGTTATGTTAACAGTATCTCCTGGGAAACCACGTTTCATAAAAACAAGCCAACCAATTAAGTTTCCTAGCATCTCAACTGAATAATGACATCTCAGCAAAGGTGACTTTTTTTTAGAAGATTAACAAAGCAATAGAGAGGATTAGTGAAGGATTGTGTGAGGGAATAAAATTGCTTTTGCAGCATCAATCCTACTACTTTTTTTATTATTTGATTCTATAATTTTCTGGGTGCTTGGACAAAAGAGAGCAGTACACTGACAGCTGATTTGTTGATAAAATAGAGAGGATTATCAGTGCTTTGTTTGAACTTAATTTTAACAAAGCTATACAAAAAGCTGCAATTTATTTATCAGGTCCAGTTAACGGTTTGCAATACAGCAGTAAAAAGGAAAGTTAGATGTGATTGACTTTGGCTTTAGAAGATGTACAGTAGTTTCGGATTCAAGCTATTTCCAGGTTCGGGGACAGATATATATTTATTATACATATATATATATATATATATATATATATTTTTTTTTTTTAATTAGGGTATATTTAGAAAAATTTTAGTGTTTTTATTTTTTTTTTACCCCAAAAAATTGATTAGTGACCAAAAAATATCCTTGCAAACTCAAATCCTCCATGAAAAAAACTCAACCGCGACAATTGAAAAATAACCTTGTAAAATGTATACAGACATGGGATCCGTTATCCAGAAACCCATTATAAAGAAAGCTCTGAATTACAGAAAGGCAGTAAAATGTATTTCCGTTTTCTCTGTAATAATAAAACAGTAGCTTGTACTTAATCCAAACGAAGGTATAATTAATCCTTATTGCAAGCAAAACCAGCCTATTGGGTTTATTTAAAGTGGACCCGTCACCCCAAAAAAAAATTAAAAATCATATTTGATCACATTAGTCAAGCAAAATGAACATTAATTACACTATATAAATTATTTTAATCTTGTTTTCTTCAGTCTGGGAATTCATAATTATAGCAAGCAGGCAGGAGCCATTTTGTGGACACTGTTATTAAGACAAGCCTTGCATCATCTCAGAATCTTGTTTGTGCACCAGAATGGGGGACCCGATGTCTATCCCCATGTCCTGGCTACACAATTACATGGTGAAGAGAATGGGGGAATGTGTGGGGAGCAGTGACATCTAGGAAGTGCTGAATGGAAAGTGAAATTAATTATCTGCCCCGCCTCTATGCCTAAGGCATAGAGGAGTGGCAGACAATATTTGATTGACAGCTGAGATTTTTAAATGAGCTTAAAACCGCTATGAATGCTTTAATAAAAATTTGAAATTGGATTTCATGTTTTATTTGAAAAGGACTTTTATTATACAGATTTTTGTGTCTGGGTGACGGGTCCACTTTAAGTGCAATTGCACCGTATTTCCAGTTTAAGAACAGAAATCCGGCTCTTGATCCCTTCTGAATCCTTTCTGATTTGCCTCAGAAGTAGAAGCAAAAACTCAATGGCAAAAATGTAAACTCTTACCTGTGGTTGATTGCTGTTATATGAGAAACATATGTCAGAAAGGCTATTGTTACTGCAGCATTCAATGGAACCATCCAGTCGCTTGTACACTAGAAGATGAAAAATGGTATCATTGCATAACATACTTACTGCACTTCATCTACCCCCAGCAAACAGAGAATGATATGGGCAGGTTACCATTTGTAATAGATAAACTATATACTGAATACACATATTCTGTACCTCTGCTAGGAAAGTGAAGTTGCTGAAGGGTGACTGTGTTTATACAATAACCGATCTGTGGCTTCTGTGAGATCTCTGTAAGACATGCATGCCAGTCATCCACACCAGTCACCTGGCAGTCTTGCACTTGAGTGATCAGGTCGCCAACAAAGAGTCCTCTTGGTCCACTTGCAGGAGAGTCCTGGGCAGAAATAACAATAAAACATCATTAATGGTATGCTTCACTCGTTGCTCATTTGGTTAAAAGAATGAAAACTAGCATTGGCTAGAACATACAGGGGAATTGACAGATGCAAAGCGGATGCAAATGCAAAAATGTTGCTGGTCCCATGCTTTAGCACTAATTTGTTCTCTACAAGTGGATTTCAGTTACAAGTGTAAATCATAAAATTGCTAGGTCACCATACTCATGTCAGGTCTGAGGAAGCCCACTCAAACACATGGAGAACATAGGAACTCATTGCAGATGCAATGCAAAGATAAATTCGATTTGAATTTTTTTTTTTTAAATTTGCATTTAGAAATGTATCATGCACTGTCCTTTAAGAATTCAAATTCGCTATCTAAAACCTGCTGAATTGGTATTTTAGCCTATGGGGGACCTCCTGCCCCATTATGATAGGACTAACCCTTTAAAGCTCACGTAAGCACCTTTTTCTAATTTATTTATTAGTAAAACTTTGTTGGCACTAGTTTTTTTGTATGAAGCTGTTTCAATTTTATACCATGTAAGGGCTCCTACACACGGGCGTTTTTACCTGCGCTCTCCTGCGTTGCGTTTTGCTGCGTTCAAACGCAGGGGAGCTCAGGTATAGACACACTCAATTATTTTCAATGGGGCTGTACTCCCACGAACGCATGTAGGCGCCGAACGCAGGAAAAATGCAGCATGTTGCGTCTGAATCTGCGTTCGGCGCTTACACGCGTCTCGTGGGTACAACCTCATTGAACAAAATGAGGTGCGTCTAGACCTGCGCTCCCCTGCGGCTGAACGCAGCCAAACGCAACGCAGGGGAGCGCAGGTCCAAAACGCCCGTGTGTAGGAGCCCTAAAAGTGTAATATTTGCGAAAAAATACAATTGCTGTGTTAGTTTATTTATATCATACTCAACCAATGAAAAAACAGTAAAATTTTTAAAAGTCCAAGGTGCCACTTAGCTTGTGAAAATTATTGTATACATACATATACAAAGTGAACAGTAAAACTCGAATATAGTCAAGCACAAGAGCTTTTGGTTTTGCCACCATGGACAAGGTAATTCTTTACACAACTGCACAGGTATTTTACTGCTGGGTAAAAGATACAGCCAATAAACAATCATCAAGGCTCAGTTAGGTTCATACCAACAATGTAGGCAAAGGATCCATTATCCAGAAACCCATTGTCCATAAAGTGACAAGTGTAATCAAAGAACTCAAAAAATTATTTCCTTTTCCTCTGTAGTATTAAAACCATACCATGTACTTGATCCAGCAAAACAATCCTATTGGGTTTAATGTTTAAATGATTTTTAAGTAGACTTAAGAGCTGCAGATCGAAATGACAGAAGAGATCCTATATCTGGAATACCCCAGGTCTCTAGGCATAGAGGTGGGGAAAGCAATTACTCTTTTCATTCTGCACTTGGTAGATATAACTGCCCGCCTCACAACCCCCTCCAGGTCCCTTATTATTAGGGATGCACCAAATCCAGGAATTGGTTCAGGATTCGGCCTTTTTCAGACAGCAGGATTCGGATTTGGACGAATCCTCCTGCATAGCCGAACCCACATTTGCATATGTAAATAAGGGGCGGGGAGGGAAATTGCATGACTTTTTTGTCACAAAACAAGTAAAAAATGTTTCCCCCTTCCCACCCCTAATTTGCATATGCAAATTAGGGTTCAGATTCAGTTCGGTATTCGGCCGAATCTTTCTCGAAGGATTCGGGGGTTCGACCAAATCCAAAATAGTGGATTCAGTGCATCCCTACGTATTATGGAACATAAACAAGATTTTGGGATGATGCAAAGCTTGCTCTAATAAGTTTGTTCACAATGGTGTCTGTCTGCTAGCTGCGATTTTGAATTCCAAGACTAAAGGAAACAAGATTTAAATAATTTATAGTGTATTTAAAGGTTATTTTGCTTGACTAACACAATAGAAAATGATTTCAAATTATTTGTTAGGGTGACAGGTCGACCTTGGTCTGGAGTCATTTATCCCAAGTAATACTATCATGCAGGACAGTGCCAACCAATGAAAAATGACCATAAATAGGACAATCATATGGAATTTGCCTTGACATGGTATGGTGGCTTGCCAATTTTACAATAATAACTTTGTAACTAAAAATACACACTTGTAAAGATACTATATTACCAGTGTGAGATAGGGAATTTGCATTAATCAAATCCCTCTCTTTTGCATGTTTGTGGCTGACTTGGCCAGATCTGTTGCACTGTCATTGTTGTTATGTATTTTATTTTAGCCTTCGAGTGTTCCCACAATAACATTTTTGAGTATTCCATCATATCATTCAAATTACGAGTAGTCCAAAACATCGCTGTCCAACTTTTATATGTAGCAACCAAGATATCAAATGTTTAGGGGCTGAATTCTCAGCTCATTGTAAAGACATACAAATACTGTATCTAGGGAGACCTTGGACAGGCCGAGGACTGAAATGGCCCGCAGGCCTCAAGACAGATAGCACTGGCTTGTTGCAATATAAAAATCTATTATATTAGTTAGCAAAATATATAAGTTCTATGACTTTTATAATAACTGTGAACACCTGATACAAACAACTTATTGTGGCCCTACACAGGGAGAGCCGATCGTTTGGATTTCTCCCCAATATGCCCACACTGAGGTGGGCAATATTGGGCTGATCCGATCATGGGCCCTAGTGCCCAAGATTGGATCATATTGCAGTCAATGTGGGCAGTGTCGGACTGGGATGCAAGGGGCCCACCAGAAAACCTTAGACCAGGGGCCCACCAGAAAACCTTAGACCAGGGGCCCAATTTTCCAAACTATTATTCCTTCTTTCCTCACTTAACCTCTTTATTCTCCTATTCTTTTAGATCTACTTACTATACTATATTCTTCCATTATTAAGCCTCTTTTTTGACTTAAAGAAATAGGGAATGAACATGAAATAGGCCAAACTGTTAGAAGCAAGAGGACCCACTGACACCTGGGCCCACCGGGAGTTTTCCTGGTATCCCTGTGGGCCAGTCCAACACTGAATGTGGGCGGTCTGAGTGCGGGACCGCATCAATGAACAGATGAGTCCACAGGATTGTTTACCCTCCCCGCCAAATTTTGATCCAGGAAGCCTGCACACACGGACTAATAAGCTGCTCACTCACTCTGTTGCCAGATTTTATTGCACCATTTATGGGGCCTTTATTTATAGAGAAAGGTACAAACGAATACATTAATTGAACTACAAACCCACATTTGCACCAGGGAATTGTTTTGGATGGTGCCATTTATGTTGTGACTGAGCGATACACGGAATATAGATAAAAAGTGCACTTTCATGCTTATAAAATGGGCAGAAATGGCATTGAATAGACCTGACTTTCTTCCAATAACAAGGGGATTTATTAAATTGTGTAGCAGTGGTTATCATTGCTGGCTTCAATACTGGCTTAGTTCCACCATGTATTTAGGTGGGCTTTAGTTTCCTAAATTCATAATGGTAGGCTATTTGGCTTCTGATGAAATTGTATAGTGTGCATGCATGTCAAAAATATAGACAGATAGTATAGATGTAGTATATAAATATATTTGAATATCTGCCAGCAAGTGACTAATTATATACAGTAGTACCAGCTCCATCCCTTTATAAGTAACATATAATTAAAATGTTATTTATGTGGTCACATCATAAAGAGTATCTCAAATTAAGCAGATGAATGGATTTGAGTGCTGTGCAGAGGTATTACTGTTAGCTTTTTCTTTCTTTCTTGTAATGAAGAGCTTTACCAAGGAGTTGCTAAGCAATCTATAAGTATATCCCTGAGGTACTCGGTTAATTAAATATGGATTACAACAAAAAGCGAAAAGGGAAAGAAAAGAAAATGCTTTCATTTCCAGGTTTTTAATTATAATCTGATTCTATATCCTTAATGAATATACAGGTTTGGGACCTGTTATCCAGAATGCTCAGGACCTGGGCTTTTTCCCTAATAATGTATCTTGCCATAATTTGGATCTTCAAACCTTTAGTCTACTACTAGAAAATCATTTAAACATTAAATAAACCCAATAGGCTGGTTTTGCTTCCAATAAGGATTAATTATGTTAGTTTGGATCAAGTACAAGGTACTGTTTTATTATTAGAGAAAAAAGGAAAGCCTTTTCAAAAATCTGGATTATTTGGATAAAACGGATTCTATGGGAGGTGTAATTCAGAACTATCTGGATAATGGATTTCAGGATATCGGAAATACCTGTATTTCGTAAAATATTTTTAGGAGGGCCTTAAAAAGCCATTATCACCATATCACAAGGGGTTGACTTTACTACTGGATGTTCAATCCTGCCTAATAGATATCCGGCAGATCGCGGGGCAGATATTGGTGGATCAGGCTTATTTGTCTTATACACAAGCCAATCACACTTGTTCTGTAGGGGCCAAATCAGGGGCTAATGGCTTGTATCTGGCCAGCTTAAGAGGAAGCATGTTTTTGTAAAATACATCATATGGGGTGCCTTGCAGTAGTGAAACTGTCCAGACAATTGCTGCAAGACTTCTATAACAAGTCCCAGCCCTTTTGGGGCTTTTGAAAATGTAAGTGTGTTAAACCAATTCCAAAAAAGCTGATGTCTGCATGTCTCGGGTAGTCAATTTCTGCCTGTAAAAGACTATGTGCTACTTAGGAGATATTCTGTGCAGAACCACTGAACAGACATAGATGTTAAATCAATAGCATTGTATTAGGAGAAACTGTTAACTCATTAAAACCTCTCCGTAAATCACGATTTGCCTACAAGTATAATGTGCTACATTATTTTTTGCTCCCCAAAAATTATCAATAAAAGATGTTACCATAAAGGGATTCGGGCATGATTTTTTTTGTGTAGTTTTTATTTCTAAATTACGTTGTTTACACTGCAAATAATTTACTCTACCGTGTAAAATTTAATTCCTGAACCAGCAAGTTTTTTTTTTTACATTTTTAATATTTGTGTGTAGACAGCCAACTCAGATCATTTTGCCTAGTCATGTGCTTTCAGAAAGTGCCAGCACTTTAGGATGGAACTGCTTTCAGGCAGGCTGTTGTTGTTGTTTCTCCTACTCAATGTCACTGAATGTGTCTCAGTGGGACTTTTTACTAATTGTGTGCTTAGATCTAGCAGGGAACAATTATCTTCTGTTAGGGAGCTGCTACCTACCTTCCCATTGTTCTGCTGTTAGGCTGCTGGGGGGTTGTACTTGCAGTACAGCAGTAAAGAGTTTGCAGTGATTGAAGTTTATCAGAGCACAAGTTACATGACTGGGGGCCGCTGTGAAACTCACAATATGTCTAGCCCCATGTCAGATTTCAAAATGAAATATAAAAAGATCTGTTTGCTCTTTTGAGAAATGGATTTCAGTGCAGAATTCTGCTGGAGCAGCACTATTAATGGATGTGTTTAGAAAAGAAAAGATGTTTTCCCATGACAGTATTCCTTTAAGCACACATAGTGGTGGCACTCGGAACACTGCTCAAAAACCACCAACTGAAAGCCCACCTGTCTCTGCTACCATTGCTTGTTTAGGCAGTGCATTTCCCATAAATCAGTATTGGAAGTGGTGACAAGTACTTGCCAATTAAGGCTGTGGCAAACACACCCTAAGCTATTGGGTTTCCATACAGTGGTAACAATAACAGGTTCCACAAGCGACAGGGAATATTATGCACAAGCAGAACCAACAATGCCCCCAGGGATTTACAGTCAGGAGAGAGAGATTGTTCTCCCTCGTTCCTGTTGTTTTTATCAACCTGAATGTCAATTCATCCAACTTTGTGCTTACAGATAAACATTGTCATCAGACTGTACTGTTTTATCTCACACCATGGGATGAAAGCGAGTGTTACTGCATGAATAGCTTGCTGCTTATAATAAGTTTGACATGTTATGGTATATCAAGACGTTTATTGACCTGAAGAATCATATACAGGTATGGGACCGGTTATTCAGAATGTTCGGGACCTTGAGTTTTCCGGATAATGGATTTTACAATAATTTGGATCTTCATACTAGAAAATCATGTAAACAATAACCCCTATAGGCTAATTTAGCTTCAAATATGGATTAATTACAGTATATCTTAGTTTGAAGAAAGTACAAGGTAATGTTATTACAGACAAAAAAGAAATAATTTAAAAAATTTGTATTTTGATAGACTTGAGTCCATGGGAGATGGCATTTCAGTAATTTGGAGCTTTCTGGATAAAGGGTTTCCAGATAACGGATCTCATACCTGTAGTAGGATTAACAAAAATAACTCCTATTATATGACTATGCTTTGAGTTACTTTTTATATATATATAT